>JAOEGL010000005.1:62481206-62866439 GCA_034509955.1 Urosaurus nigricauda | reverse complement strand
ACCCAATCAAAAGGCACACAGAGAAGCACAGGTTTACCTTGAGGAAGGTATGGCCAGAAGCCTCTCCTAGCAGTTATATAAAATGAGATTTCTCTTTCCTCCTCCCCAATGAACCAATGAAATGGCTCACAAATTCAAATTTTAAGGTCTTACCCAATCAAAAGGCACACAGAGAAGCACAGGTTTACCTTGAGGAAGGTATGGCCAGAAGCCTCTCCTAGCAGTTATATAAAATGAGATTTCTCTTTCCTCCTCCCCAATGAACCAATGAAATGGCTCACAAATTCAAATTTTAAGGTCTTACCCAATCAAAAGGCACACAGAGAAGCACAGGTTTACCTTGAGGAAGGTATGGCCAGAAGCCTCTCCTAGCAGTTATATAAAATGAGATTTCTCTTTCCTCCTCCCCAATGAACCAATGAAATGGCTCACAAATTCAAATTTTAAGGTCTTACCCAATCAAAAGGCACACAGAGAAGCACAGGTTTACCTTGAGGAAGGTATGGCCAGAAGCCTCTCCTAGCAGTTATATAAAATGAGATTTCTCTTTCCTCCTCCCCAATGAACCAATGAAATGGCTCACAAATTCAAATTTTAAGGTCTTACCCAATCAAAAGGCACACAGAGAAGCACAGGTTTACCTTGAGGAAGGTATGGCCAGAAGCCTCTCCTAGCAGTTATATAAAATGAGATTTCTCTTTCCTCCTCCCCAATGAACCAATGAAATGGCTCACAAATTCAAATTTTAAGGTCTTACCCAATCAAAAGGCACACAGAGAAGCACAGGTTTACCTTGAGGAAGGTATGGCCAGAAGCCTCTCCTAGCAGTTATATAAAATGAGATTTCTCTTTCCTCCTCCCCAATGAACCAATGAAATGGCTCACAAATTCAAATTTTAAGGTCTTACCCAATCAAAAGGCACACAGAGAAGCACAGGTTTACCTTGAGGAAGGTATGGCCAGAAGCCTCTCCTAGCAGTTATATAAAATGAGATTTCTCTTTCCTCCTCCCCAATGAACCAATGAAATGGCTCACAAATTCAAATTTTAAGGTCTTACCCAATCAAAAGGCACACAGAGAAGCACAGGTTTACCTTGAGGAAGGTATGGCCAGAAGCCTCTCCTAGCAGTTATATAAAATGAGATTTCTCTTTCCTCCTCCCCAATGAACCAATGAAATGGCTCACAAATTCAAATTTTAAGGTCTTACCCAATCAAAAGGCACACAGAGAAGCACAGGTTTACCTTGAGGAAGGTATGGCCAGAAGCCTCTCCTAGCAGTTATATAAAATGAGATTTCTCTTTCCTCCTCCCCAATGAACCAATGAAATGGCTCACAAATTCAAATTTTAAGGTCTTACCCAATCAAAAGGCACACAGAGAAGCACAGGTTTACCTTGAGGAAGGTATGGCCAGAAGCCTCTCCTAGCAGTTATATAAAATGAGATTTCTCTTTCCTCCTCCCCAATGAACCAATGAAATGGCTCACAAATTCAAATTTTAAGGTCTTACCCAATCAAAAGGCACACAGAGAAGCACAGGTTTACCTTGAGGAAGGTATGGCCAGAAGCCTCTCCTAGCAGTTATATAAAATGAGATTTCTCTTTCCTCCTCCCCAATGAACCAATGAAATGGCTCACAAATTCAAATTTTAAGGTCTTACCCAATCAAAAGGCACACAGAGAAGCACAGGTTTACCTTGAGGAAGGTATGGCCAGAAGCCTCTCCTAGCAGTTATATAAAATGAGATTTCTCTTTCCTCCTCCCCAATGAACCAATGAAATGGCTCACAAATTCAAATTTTAAGGTCTTACCCAATCAAAAGGCACACAGAGAAGCACAGGTTTACCTTGAGGAAGGTATGGCCAGAAGCCTCTCCTAGCAGTTATATAAAATGAGATTTCTCTTTCCTCCTCCCCAATGAACCAATGAAATGGCTCACAAATTCAAATTTTAAGGTCTTACCCAATCAAAAGGCACACAGAGAAGCACAGGTTTACCTTGAGGAAGGTATGGCCAGAAGCCTCTCCTAGCAGTTATATAAAATGAGATTTCTCTTTCCTCCTCCCCAATGAACCAATGAAATGGCTCACAAATTCAAATTTTAAGGTCTTACCCAATCAAAAGGCACACAGAGAAGCACAGGTTTACCTTGAGGAAGGTATGGCCAGAAGCCTCTCCTAGCAGTTATATAAAATGAGATTTCTCTTTCCTCCTCCCCAATGAACCAATGAAATGGCTCACAAATTCAAATTTTAAGGTCTTACCCAATCAAAAGGCACACAGAGAAGCACAGGTTTACCTTGAGGAAGGTATGGCCAGAAGCCTCTCCTAGCAGTTATATAAAATGAGATTTCTCTTTCCTCCTCCCCAATGAACCAATGAAATGGCTCACAAATTCAAATTTTAAGGTCTTACCCAATCAAAAGGCACACAGAGAAGCACAGGTTTACCTTGAGGAAGGTATGGCCAGAAGCCTCTCCTAGCAGTTATATAAAATGAGATTTCTCTTTCCTCCTCCCCAATGAACCAATGAAATGGCTCACAAATTCAAATTTTAAGGTCTTACCCAATCAAAAGGCACACAGAGAAGCACAGGTTTACCTTGAGGAAGGTATGGCCAGAAGCCTCTCCTAGCAGTTATATAAAATGAGATTTCTCTTTCCTCCTCCCCAATGAACCAATGAAATGGCTCACAAATTCAAATTTTAAGGTCTTACCCAATCAAAAGGCACACAGAGAAGCACAGGTTTACCTTGAGGAAGGTATGGCCAGAAGCCTCTCCTAGCAGTTATATAAAATGAGATTTCTCTTTCCTCCTCCCCAATGAACCAATGAAATGGCTCACAAATTCAAATTTTAAGGTCTTACCCAATCAAAAGGCACACAGAGAAGCACAGGTTTACCTTGAGGAAGGTATGGCCAGAAGCCTCTCCTAGCAGTTATATAAAATGAGATTTCTCTTTCCTCCTCCCCAATGAACCAATGAAATGGCTCACAAATTCAAATTTTAAGGTCTTACCCAATCAAAAGGCACACAGAGAAGCACAGGTTTACCTTGAGGAAGGTATGGCCAGAAGCCTCTCCTAGCAGTTATATAAAATGAGATTTCTCTTTCCTCCTCCCCAATGAACCAATGAAATGGCTCACAAATTCAAATTTTAAGGTCTTACCCAATCAAAAGGCACACAGAGAAGCACAGGTTTACCTTGAGGAAGGTATGGCCAGAAGCCTCTCCTAGCAGTTATATAAAATGAGATTTCTCTTTCCTCCTCCCCAATGAACCAATGAAATGGCTCACAAATTCAAATTTTAAGGTCTTACCCAATCAAAAGGCACACAGAGAAGCACAGGTTTACCTTGAGGAAGGTATGGCCAGAAGCCTCTCCTAGCAGTTATATAAAATGAGATTTCTCTTTCCTCCTCCCCAATGAACCAATGAAATGGCTCACAAATTCAAATTTTAAGGTCTTACCCAATCAAAAGGCACACAGAGAAGCACAGGTTTACCTTGAGGAAGGTATGGCCAGAAGCCTCTCCTAGCAGTTATATAAAATGAGATTTCTCTTTCCTCCTCCCCAATGAACCAATGAAATGGCTCACAAATTCAAATTTTAAGGTCTTACCCAATCAAAAGGCACACAGAGAAGCACAGGTTTACCTTGAGGAAGGTATGGCCAGAAGCCTCTCCTAGCAGTTATATAAAATGAGAGGAGTCCATGGTCAAGTATAATAGGGCCAGCACCTTGTTGATGACCTATACTGACTCAACTTTCAGTTACAGAACTGCATGCCATTTTGAGGGTCCTTCCACTCTATGCAATTAGAGCACTACATTTCCACTTTAATTGCTATGGTTTCGTCCTCTAGAATCCTGTAATTTGCAGTGCAAGGATAGATGCCTAGGATTCTTAGCGAAAGCGCTCTTCACTAAACTATAAACTCTAAGATTCCACAGAATATTGCCATGGTCAGGTATCAGAATGCTGTAACTATTTAGTGTGGAAATGTCTATAGTCATTGCAGAAGGAGGCACCTACTGTAGTGTCAAATCAGTGGCAGCTGATAGTAAAGAGGGAATTCCAGGCACAGCTGGTTACATTTTTGAACTCGCTCTGTCTTATAACTCTGTGGTCCTAGAACCCCACTTAGGCCTCAACTGCAGATAGTTTGACAGAAGTCCCCTCATGATTCTTTGTTCCGTAGCAAGACTTTTCTCCTGCTGAGTATTTCTTTGCAATGCAGTATATTCCTCTGAGAGGCCACCACATTTGCTCTTGTTTCAATTGCCCTTGGTTCAATCCAATTGGAAGGTGTCTGTGTCTGGTTCAGGGGCAGAGCTTCCTATCTCAGGTTAGGGCTTTAATGCTGTCTTCGCCTCCCAGGGGCCTTCTTGATGGTTGCTCTTAGTTGTGGAAGGGAAAATAAGCTAAAATTACTGTTGTCCTTCCACCAGCAGCCAAATGCCTTTTCATTCAGGTGGGTTTTGGGCAATTGATTGGCTGTGCTGACCCATAATGGGAATAAAGAGACCAGACACAAGAAATTGGTTTTGATAAGGGCCACTTTGTTGATGTATTAAACTATTTATCTAATTTAATCTCTGTGACAAACAATAGGGGAGAGCAACCTGGTGAAGGAGAAACTAAAGGCAGTAGGTTTTCACCATACCCTCTCCTCAGCTTTCCCTGGGTGAACACCAGAGCCCCAACTACCAAATACCTGGGTTACTTTAGTGTGCAAAAAGGAATGGGCCAAAACTATTTACCTGAATTATTCAGCCATATTAAAGATGGCAGAGAAAATCCAAAATAGACGGGGAAGCTGAAGCTATTCATAATGCTGCATCTAACTTATTAGCACTAAAGTGATCCAAGATATTCAGACTGATGTCACTCAAAAATCCATTCTGTTATATCTAAATAATGGAGCACAATACACAGCAAGCCATTATATAGCACCAAAGGTACCTAATTCATCATTTAAAGAGCCATTCTGCTGGATAACAAGATGGGGACAACAAGCATTCTGCTGTCCTTTTAAAATATCTCTAAAGGTTAACCAGGGGAACTAAAAGATCAAAGAGCCTGCATTTAACAACTAGAAAAATAGTTGAGGGAATCAGGAAAAGAGAGCCATATAACACCCACAGTACACAATTATAATAGGGGGAAATCAGTATGAATAAATAGCAACTCAGCACAGATGAACTGATACTATTATCAGCAAAGATAAATTGTCCCTCTCCAACTTCTTAGAATAGCATAGCAGGGTTGGGAAATTCATACATAAAAGAAAAGCCAGGCGTGTGCCTTTAGAGAGAGAGGAAAAGCACTTTCATGATATCACACACAAGTTGCATTATGGAAACTTTGCAATTTGCAACAGAGACATGCTGTTCCAAAGCAGAGGAAAAGAATGACAGCAAAGAAAAGGGTAAAGAATCATGCAGCTGTAATAGAGGATTCCCTGTTAGGACTTATTTTCCCATCCTTTTCATGTATATTAATTAATGGCCAAGAAGGGATAGTGTATAATGAGACGGCAAAACTGCTGACAACTGAAGATGGTTGAATGGACAAAGCTGTAAAGGAGTGCAAATGATCATGGTACAAGTGAAGAAAAACTGGCAAGAGAGTGGCAAATTATCTTTAGTGTGGACAGGCCCTACACAACAGATTGAAAAGGTTCTTAAAACCAGCAAACAATACTAATGAGTAGTGTGTTAACTGCTGTAGAATATTATTGATTCACAGAGATGGTTGGGAGGTACTGGTAAGCAACAAAAATGTATTAGTAAAGAAAGTGGAGAGGACAGTGACTTTTTGCAAACTTAAAAAAAATAACAGGATCACACATCATTCATTTGTTTAAAAATACTGAATTTATCAAACACTAGAAACTGAATAAATTGCTATTTTATTCTTCTAGAACTGCCCTATGTTACACCCGCTTCGTCCATCAGGTTTCTCCTTTAAGTGGCAATAAAGAAAGTGTGTGTCTCAGTTATTCTGGGGAGTTCCATCCTACTTTTCAGGTAATGTCCTGGCCTACAGACAAGTCTGATTGTCTGATTGGAGGGTCCAGAAACAAGGATGGGAAGCTTGTTGGCAAATCAGTCACCTTGCTACCTGTAAAAATGCTTTCAGACCTAGGGCCCTTTCGTAGAAAACAATTATAGTGCTCAGATCCCATGGTAATTGCCAGGGTAACATCCTGTGGAATCCCAGGGTTTAACCAAGTGTGGTGAGGCATTAGAGCTCTCTCCCTGAGAATTCTAAATATTTCTCCCTAATCTGTATTTTATAGGATGGAGCCATGACAGTTAAAATAGAATCATTGTGCTGTCATTGTGTAGTGTGAAAAAACTTCCTGGTGATTGAGAACCCTCAAATATTTTTAGTACTATTTTTTTTTCTCATATACCTCTAGGAAACAGTTTGTGGTCCCAAGTTACATGGTAGATTTCAAACACTTTTTGTCAAAACAATCACATAATTACCTTAGTAGTAATTTAACTGATTTTGGAATCAGTGTTATACTTGTAACACAGAATAGGTTCTGATACATTACAAGTCCAGTTGCATAGACTCCATGCATCTATATTAGTAATCAGACGAATCTGGGATGCTACTGACAGACATCAAGTTAAAAGGTTATGGTGAGGCTGAAACTAACCAAAGCATAGAATACCATACCATTTTTATTTAAATCAAAGTGGGCAACCATGCAGGAGCCACAAGCCAATTTTTTTCTTCCTCTGACCTCTTCCCCTTTGGTTACCTCAAAATGATACCCCGTCTTTTCTTCAGAGTCCTTTTCATAATGGTGACCAGAAGTAATGTCATACCATTTCTTGCCACCATTTTGGGAGGGATTAAAAAAAACAGATGTAGTTGGGAGTAGTGAGGCTTCTGGGGTATTGAATCTTGGCTGATGATGTTTTAGATTTTTTTAATGCAGCTGGGGCATTTTCTATGTGATCTTTGTGTCCAAATGTGCCTGATAATCATGGCAAGAATATATTAGAATGACTTTGGGGCTTAGGGGGCTTTGGAGAACTGGCAATGGGGGTTGGGGGGTTTATTTTCTTTTTACTTGTTTTGGTATATTAATTGTTATATATTTTGCTTTGTTAATTTTAATTTTTTTTTTGTTATTCTTTGTTATAATTACCATGTATTTTGTTGTTGTTGCTATAACTGCTATGTATTTTTGCTTTGTTAATTGTTATGTATTTTGCTTTGCTAATTTTACTATTACTTAAATTACTATGTATTTTTGTTGCTATAATTGTTATTTTGCTAGTTATTGTTATTGTTAATTGCTGTCTGATTTTATTGTTATTGCTTAATACATTGCCATTTGTTTTTTAATTCATGTATATTATTATTGTGTGTATAATCCCCTCTGTTGTAACCCACCCCGATTGCTTGCTCAGAGGGGCGAGCTAGAAATAATTATTATTATTATTATTATTATTATTATTATTAATGGAGAACTGGCTTTGGAGAACTGGCAGAACTGCAAAAATCAGTCCCAGAGCCATATGAAGCTCAGTCTGCACTTTCTTCACCTAAATAATGTGTTTGTTATGGGTATAGCTCTTCATGACAGCATTTTCCCATTGTTTCTGTAGCTTTAGTGAACATGGAAACCATCAACACAATAAACTGAAAGTGCTTTTGTTAACTGAATTATTTGTATTGGTTGTAATTATTTTTCATCTTACTAAATGCCATGAGCTCCTTTTGGGCTGGGAATGATGAGAGAATAAGTTAAACTGGTCAACAATCAACCTGGTAAAACACAGCATGATGACAGTAATAACACCCTGCAGTACAGAGCTACAAAAAATGTTCTGATATGATTGCAAAACCATTTCATCTATTCACATATAAATAGAGCAAGACATCACATGGATGGAAGAAACAAAGGAAATTTGTTCTTCTTCTAACCCTGTATGACTAATATATTTTTATTCACTGGTTGTTATTGAAATACCAAGCTTTACTCTTCCGTTTAAGTTAAGCTGAACAAAGGATGGTGCAAGTAATTAAAGGGCTGGTCTATATATATATATGTTTAAGGACTGTGTTGTATATAGCAGAGGAACACTTCTGAATTTGGTAACTACTAGTATTTAAATAAGAGAGTGGGCCTAAAATGAGCATAAAGACCATGCAAATTTCAAGTGCTCATAAAGACCATACAAATACTTTTTCATCTTTTCTTTTTACAAGTTTCTCATAAATAAAACCAACAGTACAAATCATTTATATGGGACCAATATAATATTCAACACCCTTTGGAATAATTTATGCTGCAGTTACTGTCTTCTGCTATCATTTAATAGTAGAGATTTCCCCCACCCACCCCCCGACCAACAAAACAGATGGATATTGATAGCAGTACTCTTGAAAGAAAATGGAGAGAGCAACACTTGCTTCAATAATTTGTGACCTTCACAAATAAGTGTGGACTCCAAGGTCAGAAAACACATTACATAGAATCAACCACCAGAATACAGAACAACATCACAAATTTGCTGTGTGCAGAGAAAGCTTACATTTGTCTTCATCAGTAATGCAGTATTCTAGACCAGTCAGAGTGTCATAAATTAAACCACTAAGGCAATATGGAAGCCACTTTTGATTGAATCTCTAGTGTACAAAGAAAGATTGAACTGTCTACATAGAGGGTTGGGTCCAGGGTTAGACACTTTTAAATAAATTCCTGCAGTTTACTGCTTGAAATAGATGGGACTTAATTCAGTTACAACTAACTTAAAGTTCACTGACTTCAATAGAATCATAGAGTT
Source organism: Urosaurus nigricauda (assembly GCA_034509955.1). NCBI lineage: Eukaryota > Metazoa > Chordata > Lepidosauria > Squamata > Phrynosomatidae > Urosaurus > Urosaurus nigricauda. The sequence continues at coordinate 62,857,618 of JAOEGL010000005.1, read as the reverse complement.
GGAAGAGACCACAAAGGCCATCCAGTCCAACCCCCTGCCATGCAGGAAATCCCAATCAAAGAATCCCTGACAGATAGCCATCCAGCCTCTGTTTAAAAACCTCCAAAGAAGGAGACTCCACCACTCACTGAGGGAGTGTGTTCCACTGTCAAACAGCCCTTACTGTCAGGAAGTTTCTCCTAATGTTGAGGTGGAATCTCTTTTCCTGTAGCTTGCATCCATTGTTCCGAGTCCTAGTCTCTGGAGCAGCAGAAAACAAGCTTTCTCCATCCTCAATATGATACCCCTTCAAATATTTAAACAAGGCTATCATATCACCTCTTAACCTTCTCTTCTCCAGGCTAAACATCCCCAGCTCCCTAATTTTTTCCTCATAGGGCATGGTTTCCAGATCCTTCACCATTTTAGTCGCCCTCCTTTGGACCCGCTCCAGTTTCTCTGCATCCTTTTTAAATTGTGGTGCCCAAAACTGGACACAATATTCCAGGTGGGGCCTGACCAAAGCAGAATAGAGTGGCACTATTACTTCCCTTGATCTAGACTCTATACTTCTATTGATGCAGCCTAAAATAGCATTGGCCTTTTTAGCTGCTGCATTGCACTGTTGAGTAATGTTCAACTTGTGGTCTACTTGGACTCCTAGATCCCTTTCACATGTGGTCTTGTTCAGCCAGGTGTCCCCCATCTTATAACTGTGCATTTCATTTTTCCGTCCTAAGTGCAGTACCTTGCATTTCTCTGTGTTGAATTTCATTTTGTTAGCTTTGGCCTAGCTTTCTAGTCTATTCAGGTCATTTTGAAGTTTGATCTTGTCTTCTGGAATATTAGCTACTCCTCCTAATACATCAGCTTTAGGTTGACTCATTAAATTTCATTAAACTTTCTGTGATTTCTTTGAATTTTCAGAGGACTGAACTGTTTATACAGTACATCACAATGTTGATCAGTGATTTCTTTACAATAGTGATTCCAAGGCTTTTCTCTGACCTTCCTGATTATCCGACATTTTTGGTTATCCAACTATCTACTGGTCCAATTTATGTCAGACAATCGAGACTCTACTGTATTATGTTTATAGTGCAACATACAAAGAACTAATAATAGTTTCTGTTTTGGGATATGGCTTAGGACTACTAACTGAAAGATCATATTTTCCTCTGTTAACTTGCCAGAGTCTTAAGATCCTCATGGGAGGGTTTTTTCAGGTTAGACTATCATCACAGGCCCATCTTAGTGACTGCTTCCAGCCTTTAGAATTCCCTTCCATGGGAGACTAGGCGGCTGGCCTCCTCTCTGCTCAAATTTAGCCAGCAAGAAAAGTCCTTCTACTCAAACAGACATTTAATGATTAATCAGTTGCAGAGAACCAGGTTTAGGGGGTATATATGCATGCTTTAAACAAAAACTTCATTACTATATTTTAAATGATTTTACACTTTTTACTTTTTAATAGCATTTTAATATGATAACTTGGCTAATTGTGTTTTAACTTTTTTTATTATCAAGTTTTTAGCTTTTTCTTGTTTTAGCATTTTGAAGCCACCCTGGCTCCCACAATGGGAGAGAGGCAAGATATAAATAAAATAAAAGTATATCTTCAAATATTCCTTTTCTCTCATGTGAAGATAAATGATTCTTCTAGCTTTCTCCCCACTGAGGGAGAAAATGAATATGTCTGTGAAGTGTTTGCTTAGTATTTGCTCAGTCTGAAGTATTTGGGGAAATTGTTCTGCTCAGAAATACATAAAGATCATGTTCCCCCCCCCCCCCCCAAAATCCACATTCTTTGTACAAAAAGCACTATTTCCAGAAAAGCAGAGGGTGGTGGTTCTATCAGATGGAGTGAAATGGAAGTAAGTTTTGTGGCTGCCTCCCCAATAATGCTTTGATCTGAGAAAGGACTCTTCATAGCAAGTCATCTCCATTTGTAGCGGTCCCCATTTACCACTTTTTGCAGCTGGAGCTACTATACAGAGCATAACCCCATGCAAATGAAATGTATGGATCAAAAATAGGAAGGCAGCAGCAGCCCCAGGCAGCAAGAACTCTTGAGCTACCACATTGCCTTTACCTTGGATGGGCCTCAGTAGAGGGAGCAGGGATCATTCCCTCTGCCCCCCCCCCCAGCTGCACTGCCACAATTTGGCATGCCAAAAACAATGTAACATCATTTCTGCCCACCATTTTGGGCCATCTGTAGCCTTTCTTGCTTGGCTTGGCTGGGAGATCTGAGAAGGAGAAAATGGCCATCTTTGCAGCTGGTTTTGAGTGCGTTTGCCTGGTTTTTGAGTTAAAAATTACTCAATAATCAATGCAAAAAGTTAAATGGGAGGTTCATAGGTTTGGGGGCTTTGAGTGGTGATAAACCTACTGATAGAATTTCTCCAACCTGGTGCCAATGGCTGTACTGTCTGAGGATGACGGGAATTGCAGTCCAACACACCTGGAAGGCTTCCAGGTTGGTAAGGCTGATATAAATTGCAGCATATACTAGAGCGGAAGCTCACATGGGGCCCAAACTGGGAAAAAATAGAGGTGCAACCCTGATGCTCCGTCACTGTGAAAATTAATCTAATCAGAAAAATCATGTGTTGCCATTTCAGAGCTGGAGGTAAATTACATATTTGAAAGTTTCCTCACAATAAATCTTATTTGCACCTATCTATTAGGTAGAGCACATGCCTTTCCTAGCAATGAAGCAGATACTTACAGCCCATATGCTAAATCATTGTAAGTTTGTAAGTTTTAAAAATTAAATGCATTGGCTATGCGATTGAGAGCCAGTTCAGAGCCAGTGGGTGGTTTTCTCCCTCAAGCAAATGCTAGCTTTAGAAGACGGATTTTTTTCAATAGCATGAGTGGAGAAGAAGGGTTAATTCCCCTCCATGCCTGTTCTAAAATCACATTAATGATCATCACTCCCCATAGTTCCTGCAATTTGCATTTTTAGCCATCTGCCAGTTGCAAAGATATCTCAGATGTGGTTTAACTCTGGGACCCAGACTCTACAAAGTCATGAAAGAAATCTCAAAATGAACTTCTGGGTGGGTTTTTAAACTCCTGGATTTAAAATGTGTTTCCACATTTAAATAACATCACCATGAGAAGCATAGTCAGTAAAAGATGGAATATGCAGGAAAGCATCTTGAATCAAATTTGAATACATTGCAGTTCTGATTCAAGCCTTTATGGATATTTGGGAAAGAGCACTCTCATCTAAAATTAATAGGTCTACCTCCCATGCAGTACACATCTGATTTACTAAAAATAGTACTCTGCCACTTCTGCATCTTGAAAACAAGTGTTTTAGAACTGCAGGGGATGCTGGGTAGATCCTGTTGCAGTCCTGCAGATATGCATCTTATTTATTTTAAATTGGCTGCAGCATTAGACTCACAATCCACGAGGAAGGGAATAAATACAACACACAAGGAGCAAATTAAGAGATGCAATGTAACAATTTAAGGGGAAAAATACTTTGATATTTTTTAAAAAGTGATAAAAATGGTGACAGTGGTGATCTGTTTTGTCTTTTGTCATGGAATAAATAGGCAAATGTTCCCTTTACATTATTACAGCACTAAAGGCTGGATTTTACCTAGCAGCTACTGCAAAGTAAAGACTGTTCACAGCTCCTATAATGAAGTGAAGATGACGTGGAAGAAACAGAGCTTCCTATATATCCTTCAGGAGCCACCATTGTGTAGAAGTTTGAACATTGGACTATGACTCTGGAGACCTAGGCTCAAATTCCAATTCAGTCATGGAATCCCACTGGATGATCTTGGGCAACTCACACTCTCTCATCCTCAGAGGATGGAAATGGCAAGGAAACTTGCCAAGAAAACCCCATGATAGGGTTGTCTTAGGGTCACCATAAGTCAGAAATGATTTGAAACAACAAACATATCTTTCATTAAAGCATATTACTGGCATGTAGTAATTTGTCAGTGAGATTTGTTGCTGAAGGCTGTAATACTTAATAAGAACATTAGTATGACCCCTTTCATTTATTTTATTTTATTTTATTGTTTTGGTACTTGGACACTCTAAATAAACAGATTACAATACAGGAGGGTTGGGACAATCTTACATACAATGCTCTTGGTAGTAAGTAACCCTTTGCCGCGCAGGTCAGCCCCCCCCCCCCCCCCAATAAATACAGAAACCTGGTTGGAGGAAAAAAGGCCACAACTTTATTGACTGTTCCACACATGCAGAACAACACAAAACCATAGGGTTGGCCCAAAGCATAAGGTCTGGATCTGGCCATCAGCAACCCCCTGGTTGGTTGATGTACCCTTGGTAGCAGGGGCAAACATCGGGATGACGTAGGTGCCAAGCTCCGCCCTGTTGCGCAGTTAGGCAACTGCACTGCTTCACATCGAATTGCGAGACATCCTAGTCACCGGGTATTAATCGACTGTGGCCCCCGCAATGGCCACAGCGAACCGCTCCTTACCCGGGTCATGAGGACTCCCGATCCAGTGCCAGCGGAAACCCCTACCCCAGATCCAGGCCTATGCTGCCGCCACACAGGCAGGTCTGAAAGAGCGCCTGCCGCCAACCCTAAGAACCGAAAAAGAACCCTCCACAAATAACATTAATAGCATCCGCTTGAGCAAGAGTCCAAATCAGGGTGCACATAGCCCGCAAACACCCTAGACTTCCATCAACCAATTTACTTGATGACATCAGTAGAGAGTCCAGCACAGGCTGTAGATGTGGCCGCTCCAATGCGGAATGAATGGCCCCCAAATTCAACCAAAAGAAGACCCATCGCCTGAAGGGCCAGCTTTAATACAGCAACAAATTGAAAGCGTGTGACAGGTGAGCCATCAGCATCTTTGACATGCAGGCTGGTGCCTAATAAACCTTTTTAGAACCCGAACAGGACAGAGGTGCAAGTCTTTTAGGTGCCCCAATATGATCGATGAGGCTCAGCCCAGTTTATCACATTTTGACCTGAGAACTGTCAAACATATAGCATCAACATTGAACAAAACATCAGTGATGCACAAGTATCTTTTTGAGCAATAGGTCTTCGAAGACAGGACCAGCTCCCCTACCCTCAGGGCCCCAAATGGCGGGAAGCTGGGAAACAATATCCTGAAGCAGTGTAAAAACAGATAGGGTGCCTGGCATCGTTTTTGTCCATATGAATGCATCTCCAACCCTCCAGAGTGCAACGCACTTGGAAACAAGCACATGGATCAACCAGGCTGGAGGCTTTTGCAAAGAACAAAATACCTGCAAGGTGAACAGAAATAGAGCGCGGGGAAACCCCACTATATTTTAACCATGCCATGAAGCATAAAACAGTTGTCGAATCCATAGGTCAAAGTGCCAGAATGCCTAGGGCACCCCACAAGGAGGACAATTTAGAAAAAACCTTATTATAGGCCCTGAGAGTGGAGGGGGCCACCGAAGACAAAATGCCCTGGGTCACATTGGAAGTCCAATCTTCCTGAGGAACTCTGGAAATGGCATGGGAAGGGGGTCTGCCTTTGGAGCCAGCCATTGAAACCTGTCTTCCTGGAATCGAGAAAGAGCATCAGCTAAATTATTTTGCAAACCAAGAACAAACCAGCACCAGCACGACTCTTTCTGATTTGAAAGACAGGCTATTAACAACAGCAACTATGGCTTGATTATCGCAGCAGAACAGAACACGTTTAGTGGAGAACTCATGTTTCCAAATAATGACAGCCGTCACAATGGGAAATAATTCCAAAATAAATAAATAAATAAATAAATTATTAACAACCTCCTCTTAAGCCCAACCCTTTGGCCATTTTTGAGCACACCAGTGTCCTTGAAAAAACAGCCCAAATCACAATCTTCAGATCCTCTCTAATACCCTTGGTAATGCTCACATGGTAATGAGGCCTGGAAATACCTGCAGTAGCTCTGGCCAGCCTGGCACAAAAGGGGCGACCAGGAGAAACCACACAGCACGCAAAGTTCAGGTGACCCAGGAGGGATTGCACCTGTCTCATAGTAACTTTTTGGGATGCAAGAAATTCTGAAATAAGTTTTTGTTTTTTTGTTTTTTGTTTTTTTAAGAGCACTCAATTTGTCAGGAGGGAGATGAGAAACTCCTTCAACCGAGTCCAATTGGACACCCAAAAATGTGAGGGACATAGCTGGCCCCTTAAGTTTTATCAGCTGCTGAAGGGACCCCGATCTCAGATGCCAAAGCAGAAAAGGTATTTAGGAGCACCTGGCAATAGTCTGAGCCGGACCGTCCAGTGAAAAGGAAATCATCCAGTTAATGAGTCACAAGCGGGGAGCAAGCCCTGCGCTTTACCTCCCACTCCAAGAAAGTACTGAAGGCCTCAAAGGCTGCACAGCTAATTGAATAGCCCATCGGTATAGCCTTATCGAAATACCATCGGCCTTGTACCTTAAGCCCTTACAGGTGGAAATCATCAGAGTGAACAGGCAAAAGGCAGAAAGCAGACTGAATGTCACATTTGGCCATTTGGGCTCCGCGGTCACATGCCTGCACTAGCTGGACCACATGGTCGAACGAAGCATAGCTAAGTCGGAATTCCCCCAGAGCCTTCTTGGGGACAACTCTTAAGGGAGACACCTGAATGTTTGGAAAGGCGGAGAATCAAAAGGCCTTTCAATGCAGCCGGCATCTATTTCTTTTTGAATCTTTTTCATAAGAACCTCCAGCATATCTCAAGCTGATTTAAGATTCTTAGACTCTGAAGGAGGAGGGGAACAAGTCACCTTGGGCAGGGCCCCATGCTGAAAGGGATGGTGGCCTGATTTTGGGCAAGCTGCCTTACTATGGGGCCCCCGACAAAGTTCAAAGATGTGGTCATATCTGCAGTGAGACCTGGAGCACCTTCCTGCATTATATTCCCAGCAGACCAATTTATTTCCCTCTTACCATCCGGTCTGGTGGCCCCTTTGGACCTGGTCAGAGGGACCACCTCAAGCAACCAAATTTCATTGTGAATAAGATCCCAGTGCTCTCTAGAGCTCTGAGAAGCCTGCTGACAAAAGGCTGCATCATAGGTGATAGCAGCTGCCTCACCAGGTACATCTCTGACTCTAAGAACATGAAGCATGTGGCAATCTAAGTGTCAAGCTCTCTTGAGGAATGCCATTGAGATAACAGCCCTATGGAGAATGTATGCTCTGCTGAGGGAACCTTAGGGTGTTTTGTTTGTTTGTTTGTTTGTTTTGCCCATTTGGTGGATGTAACAGCAAGGGCATCATGCCCTTTTGGTTGCAATAGTGTGAAAATGTCAACGAAACAACCTGTTAAAATTCCATTTTTTCACATTTTTTTTGAAAGGTGAGACCCAAGAGGACGCTCACCAGGAGCTGAGGGAGGGATGCCCAAGGCCCAAGGCCCATACACCTTGCAGGCCAGGATGCCAGGACCTGCACCGGATAGCACAGCAGGGAAACCCAGGGACCAAAGCATGGTCCACCCAGAACCCTTCTCTACCTGTAGGCACAACCTGTGAAACACCCCCTCCCCAACATGTCCCAAACGAGACACAAATGCAGTCCTGTTCCATTTACTCTTTTTTCCCTTGCATTTCTTCCTTTTGCCACCGGCCACAGAGGTTCCCGCAATAAGCTCGTCGTCCTCCGAACTCGAAGATGTAGAGCTAGAGCCGGATGAAGAACTTGAGCTGGAGACATCCACTCAAGCAACGGAGGTCCAAGCCGAAGAGCTGGGTCCCAAGCTGAGGACATCATCCGCCAACTGTTGTTCCCTGTCGCCTTCCCGGGATCCAGATCCAGAAATGCAACAGCAGCAGATGTCGATACTTGGGAGGCTGCCATGGCCTTAGCAATGATTTCTGAGAAGGACCACATCAGTTTTGCAGCTATTTCTTGGCTAATGATCAAAGATGCCTGCAATGGGGGAGGATGGGCCTGGATCATTACTATTGTCGCAGGATCCACCACAACTGTCGAACTCCCCTGTCTACAGGCATACGTACGTGCTGGGCACCTCCTAGTCCCTGGGGCTAGCTCTTCCCAGGACCTACAATTTGTTTTCACAAAGAACTGGTAACTTGTGCAGCACCACTTGACTTCCTTGATTTTGGTGACATGTTGAAATTGGTTGGTCTGACAACACTAAGATTGGGACTGTAGTCAGCAAGAAAAAAGTATTGCAAAGCTGCTTATAGGTGAAGGGAAACACATGCCCAGCAGGGCCGAAGCCGCAAGCACCGTGTAAATTACAGTTCACCGTTGTCAAGTCACAAGCACTGGTTACAAATCACGTGCCCAGCTGGCCAAAGCCGCGTGCACCGTGTAAAGTCAGCAGTGCAATAATCACCAACCAAGTAGAGAGCACGTGCCCAGCAGGGCCGAAGCCGCGAGCACCGTGCCGAAGAACAGTTTGTAGTCCCAAAGTCATCAAGACGATTGTTTGCACGTGCCCAGCAGGGTTGAAGCTGGGAGCACTGTGCAGTTAAAACAAAAAACAAACCAAAACAAAACAAAAAACAGTTTGAAGGCAAAATGCCGAACACCACCAGGAGCACCGTGCAGTTGAAAAAACAGTTGAAGCCAAAATTTCAAACACCACCAGGAGCACCGTGCAGTTGAAAAAAAACAGTTGAAGCCAAAATTTCAAACACCACCAGGAGCACCGTGCAGTTGAAAAAACAGTTGAAGCCAAAATTCTGAACACCGCCGGGAGCACCGTGCAGTTGAAAAAACAGTTGAAGCCAAAATTTCAAACACCACCAGGAGCACCGTGCAGTTGAAAAAACAGTTGAAGCCAAAATTCTGAACACCGCCGGGAGCACTGTGCAGTTGAAAAAACAGTTGAAGCCAAAATTCTGAACACCACCAGGAGCACCGTGCAGTTGAAAAAACAGTTGAAGCCAAAATTTCAAACACCACCAGGAGCACCGTGCAGTTGAAAAAACAGTTGAAGCCAAAATTCTGAACACCGCCGGGAGCACCGTGCAGTTGAAAAAACAGTTGAAGCCAAAATTTCAAACACCACCAGGAGCACCGTGCAGTTGAAAAAAAACAGTTGAAGCCAAAATTTCAAACACCACCAGGAGCACCGTGCAGTTGAAAAAACAGTTGAAGCCAAAATTCTGAACACCACCAGGAGCACCGTGCAGTTGAAAAAACAGTTGAAGCCAAAATTTCAAACACCACCAGGAGCACCGTGCAGTTGAAAAAACAGTTGAAGCCAAAATTCTGAACACCACCAGGAGCACCGTGCAGTTGAAAAAACAGTTGAAGCCAAAATTCCAAACACCACCAGGAGCACCGTGCAGTTGAAAAAACAGTTGAAGCCAAAATTCTGAACACCGCCGGGAGCACCGTGCAGTTGAAAAAACAGTTGAAGCCAAAATTTCAAACACCACCAGGAGCACCGTGCAGTTGAAAAAAAACAGTTGAAGCCAAAATTTCAAACACCACCAGGAGCACCGTGCAGTTGAAAAAACAGTTGAAGCCAAAATTCTGAACACCACCAGGAGCACCGTGCAGTTGAAAAAACAGTTGAAGCCAAAATTTCAAACACCACCAGGAGCACCGTGCAGTTGAAAAAACAGTTGAAGCCAAAATTCCAAACACTGGATGTGTGATCAGCAGGGGCCAAGGCCGCAGGCATAACAATTATTAATTATTAAGACTAAAAAGGAGGACAAAACAAAACAAAAGGCCTTCTCAAAAAACATGAACCCTATCTGCCAGTCCCTTAGCAACAAACCTGAAGGAGCGGGTGATTGTTACCAAGAAGTGGGGAGGTGGTAAAGATGCCCTCACCAACAAAATGCCCCACCTATTAGGCAGCGAGGAAGGCTGTCAGACCCAAAGCCCCGCCCCCTACCGTGCGGCAAAATAGGCAGTGAAGCCTCTGATCTGCTGGCCCCCAGAGCAGAACTGGCAATGGTGCCGACGCTCACCTTACACGGCCTTAAATAGGCCCAACAGCCAATGAGGGCTCAGGAACGATGGAGGCACCACCCTCTCAGAGCTCTCCACCAATAGGAGGGCACGCCATACCCTGCTGTGGCCAATCAGACAGGTTCCTTTCCTGCTCCTCCCAGTGGCCAATCAGCATCGAGCCCGCGCTCGCACCGGCCGCTGGGGCGCCCAAGCCTAGCGCGCGGGAAGGGGAGAGGCCTTCCTTCACGCGGCAACAGCGCCGGCCCGTTAATTCGGGCGGCGCCCTTTATCACATAAAGACATTGATTTGAGAAGGGATGAAGTGAAGATGCTTTCTTTTGCTTCTTAGACATAAAATGCTATTTTAGGTGTTACAATGAACCTTTCCCATCTGTGGGAGTTTGGTTCTGGGACCCTTTGAATATGGGAAAAACCACAGACACTCAAGTCCCATATTATTCAATGGTTGGTGAGGTACAGACGTCCACATCACCACATCTGTGTGCATTTGCTACCATTGAATAATATAGGGCATGGCCATCCATGGGCAGTCAAATCTGCAGATTGCTAGTTTGGGTGGAGGGCACTTTATGTTGGAAGGCACTTTTTTGGTACCACTTCCAGCTAACACATTGTAGGGGGGCTCTACTGAAAATGGCCCATTTTCCATTTACAATAGCAAGTATATCTCTATATTGCTTATCAGTGAACTAGCACTTCTCTAATTGGTTTACAATGTGTAAGCCAATTGCCTCCAGCAAGCTGGGCACTCATTTTACCAACCTACAAAAGGAGTGGACCTTGGAGCCCTCCTCTAGAATAGAACTTACACTGTTGTGGCCAAAGGACCAGCATTTAACCACTGCACCAACAAAGCTCCTTCATTTATTGTACAGATATACCTTTCTGAGTTAGAATGTGACTTTCTACATAACCTGGGTTTTTATTTTGGGGGGGGGGGTGGCTACCCACAGATGAGTTAGTGTGGTGGCACTGTGCATAGACATGACATGCCCATGATAAAAGTGCTGACCTCACTTTTATCCTCTCCTTTGCATAGTGTATCCGCTTAACAGCACACAACCCACATGGATTCCCCAACTCCATCCCTCTTCAGTTGTTTGTTCAGGTTCTTCAGTTGCCAATGCAATTTTAGGCTGCATCAATAGAAGTATAGTGTCTAGATCAAGGGAAGTAATAGTGCCACTCTATTCTGCTTTGGTCAGGCCCCACCTGGAATACTGTGTCCAGTTCTGGGCACCACAATTCAAAAAGGATGTGGAGAAACTGGAGTGGGTCCAAAGGAGGGCAACTAAGATGGTGAAGGGTCTGGAAACCATGCCCTATGAGGAACGCCTTAGGGAACTGGGGATGTTTAGCCTGGAGAAGAGAAGGTTAAGAGGTGATATGAGAGCCCTGTTTAAATATTTTAAGGGATGTCACATTGAGGAGGAAGCAAGCTTGTTTGCTGCTGCTCCAGAGACTAGGACCCAGAACAATGGATGCAAACTCCAGGAAAAGAGATTCCACCTCAACATGAGGAGGCCTTCCTTACAGTAAGGACTGTTCAACAGTGGAACACACTCCCTCGGTGTATGGTGGAGTCTCCTTCCTTACAAGTCTTTAAACAGAGGCTGGATGGCCATCTGTCAGGGATGCTTTGATTGGGATTTCCTGCATGGCAGGGGGTTGGACTGGATGGCCCTTGTGGTCTCTTCCAACTCTATGATTCTATGATTAAAACATATAAACCACATTATGTAATAAGCATGCAAGCCACAGCAAGTATAAGCATAATATCCTATCAATACAATTACTATCCACAAAGGGTTATGGAAGAACATACAAGTTAAGATACTGCCTACTTCCTTGACAAGTGGGAAGTTCCCAGCTGCACTGCTTTGCTACAAGGATTTGGCTTTCTTTTGGAGGTAAGATCACTGGAGGCTTATCAGATTTTCTAATATCTGCTTTGTTGAAAAATATAAAAGTTGAGCACATATGAATGCAAACAGCTTCAGCATTCCTAGATCCACAGTCTTACAAAAGACCCCCAGAAAACAAAAGAACCTTTGACAGCTGAATTCTTGAGTTGCCTTGCCTTCATGTTATAGATCGCAGATGGAAATTTTATGGAAGAATATGCAGGTCAACATTCATCCCACAAAAATTCCTTGGAAAGAACTACCCTATGAAGATGTGGGGAGGGGAAAGGAGGGGAGAGGAAGAGGAAGATCTATCCCTGTAATGATAATCAGAGTTTCATAATTAATCAGTTCCTTAGTCAAATGTACTTTTGTGGGTGGAAAACATGCCTCTTTAGAGATGGAGGAGCTTGTTGCTCCAAGATTTGATCTGCTGACACAACAAGCAGATGAAATGTGCAGTCTTTGTAACTGACTGGATCAGCATCTTTCAGGAATGTTGTAGTTATGTATTCCTTAACAGCAGGTGGTCAGACTAGGTGTCCCTTGCAGCCCTTTCTGGCTTGACGATTCTATAAGATTTTGCACCAAGAAGCCAATTTGTGCCTGTATGAGGCAGGTTGTCAAGCCTGGCTCACACTAGGATAGTAAAAGCCACACTGGCTTCTTTGTTAAATTATTCTAACAGCCCCATGTAGAATGAAGTGAGGTATTATGATGTAATTAGATACAAATACAAAAAGGGAACCAGGTTTAGCTACATAGGTATTGACATTCCTTCTACCATTCCCTCATTTATGGATACAGTTTCCTAAAATAGGGACAAAGAAAACAAACAGGTTTGGTTTCTACTGCAGCTAAGCCACCTTGTACACTGACAGGTCCATTTTAAGTGTGGATAGTATAGCTTATACTTTTTCCTTTGTTATCTGTTCCCTATAGTCATGGCAAGAACAGCTTGTACCAAAACTGTCACTTTTCTAGCAAAAAACTGTCAACATGCAACACATTTCCTGGGCAAATATGTCAGCGTGCACTTTCCTGATACGCACGTCATGCGTTTTTTCATCAATCATTTATGGTTAGACGAAGGGGGAAATAAAGTTATTATTTTCAGGTGAGGAAAAAAAGAAAAGGAAACACGAATCCAGTTAGTATTCCAAATTCCTTGAGGTGTTGTTTTAAGAATCTCTTAATAGATCTATTTTATGCACCTGATGTGGCTGTCTAAAACTTGGTTAATGTAGCAATTTATCAGGTGCCTACTGACAACTTTTTGGAAATGTCTCACAAAAGAGTACCTTGATAGTGTTATTTCTGAAACAAATGGCTCAGCTGACAAAGTACCAAAACAGCAAATAGAGATGATCAAGCTCAAGACAGGTCATTTAAGAGACATATAAAAGACACAGTTCTGGGCTGCCTTGCCCATTGAACAAGTGGGTCATTTAACCAGGGCATCATTCTAAAAGAGAGTTCTGAGAAACCAAATCCTCATATGTGGAATTACTTTACTTCTTGTCATTTTTAATTTATGGTATTAGCATCACTCTGAGAGGGAGTACTGAGAAGCCAGATCCTCAACTACATTAAATTATTTTACTTCTTGTCATTTTTAATTTATGGTACCAGCATACTAGGGTGAAGCCCCACAGCCACAATAGCAAAGCTTGACAAGGAGACCAAGAACATCTAGACTGCTCATCAGTGAGCTGCATTTGGCATGCCTGGAATACAGAACCCCAGAAGGATTGTAGGGTTACATGAACAAAAAGACATGTCTGAGCTTCAAAGAAAAAAATAAACACATACATTTGATAAATAAATATATTAGGTTATAAGCTAGTCATAAAGTTGTGATGGCTTTATACACATATCATGATCAGATATAGGCATTTTGTCAGTATTTGAATCAACAGCTTCCCAATGTATTGGTTTTCCCACTCCGCTTCCACAAATGACCTAATATTGAACCCCAGTGTTCTAAGTGCAAAAGCCTCCATTTCTCTAACTGGGGGGAACCTTGTGCAGGGACAGACTGCCACAGTCCTGAACAACTGCAGAGGATTCTGATATCAAACTACCAACCAGTTCATGTGAGGCAACTGGCCAAGTTTTGGGGGCTCCACCACTGTACAGAATATATGGGCGGCGGAGAGCGGCTTGTGGGCGGGGGAGAGGCCTCCACGGCCAAACCCCCAATGTCGCCAACGGACCCGCGCCGGGCGAGGCTTCAAAGCCGAGCCCCAGCAACACCATCCAGGGCGGCGGAGAGCGGCTTGTGGGCGGGGGAGAGGCCTCCACGGCCAAACCCCCAACGACGCCAACGGACCCGCGCCGGGCGAGGCTTCAAAGCCGAGCCCCAGCAACACCATCCAGGGCGGCGGAGAGCGGCTTGTGGGCGGGGGAGAGGCCTCCACGGCCAAACCCCCAACGACGCCAACGGACCCGCGCCGGGCGAAGCTTCAAAGCCGAGCCCCAGCAACACCATCCAGGGCGGCGGAGAGCGGCTTGTGGGCGGGGGAGAGGCCTCCACGGCCAAACCCCCAACGACGCCAACGGACCCGCGCCGGGCGAGGCTTCAAAGCCGAGCCCCAGCAACACCATCCAGGGCGGCGGAGAGCGGCTTGTGGGCGGGGGAGAGGCCTCCACGGCCAAACCCCCAACGACGCCAACGGACCCGCGCCGGGCGAGGCTTCAAAGCCGAGCCCCAGCAACACCATCCAGGGCGGCGGAGAGCGGCTTGTGGGCGGGGGAGAGGCCTCCACGGCCAAACCCCCAACGACGCCAACGGACCCGCGCCGGGCGAGGCTTCAAAGCCGAGCCCCAGCAACACCATCCAGGGCGGCGGAGAGCGGCTTGTGGGCGGGGGAGAGGCCTCCACGGCCAAACCCCCAACGACGCCAACGGACCCGCGCCGGGCGAAGCTTCAAAGCCGAGCCCCAGCAACACCATCCAGGGCGGCGGAGAGCGGCTTGTGGGCGGGGGAGAGGCCTCCACGGCCAAACCCCCCTCAACGATGCTAACACACCCGCTGACAGTGAAGTGTGACGTAAAAGAGGCGGCACCAGTGGCGGAAGAAGGAAGTGCAGAGGCCCGGGGCCAGCTAGACGACCTACCTGCCAACAGCTCCCTTCAGAGAGCCCAGAGGGTAGTGGGAGGATGTACGGACGCACAAGGGCAGCATAGAACAGTTAAAGAACACCTGCCCCTCCGAGCCACCACTATCCCTTTTAATATCATTCAACCTTGGTTGGATGCCATGCTGTTGTGGGGAACTTTGGTTTTCTTTTATCCCCCTCTCTATTATATTGGTACGTTGTGGAGGAGAAGGAGAATATCAATATGGGAGGAGAGGGTGAACTATCTGGGGAGGGAGAGGGTAACTTTTCTGATGTGAGCGGGGCTCCAATTCAAGTTGTGTGGGGCAAGGGGAAGTATGACGGTAGGAGAAAGGACAGGCGTTGCAGGGGAAGGCGTGATCGATGCCTAATATCTATCTCTCCTTCCAGTCCTTCTCCTAACCAACAGGGCCTGAGGGTTACTCCAACCATACCACAAACCCTGTCTCTGCTCCTGTGCAATGCCAGGTCCATTAGGAAAAAATCCCACATCATTCACGATCTAATTGAGGATAACAACTGTGACCTGGCTTGCATAACCGAGACCTGGCTTGGGCCTGAGGGGGATGCTGTGTGGGCTCAGGCCCTCCCTTCCGGGTACTCGGTGAAGGACCAGAACAGGTTAGGTGGGCGGGGGGGGGGTGTTGCCTTGGTGCATAAAAACACCTTGTCTCTAACCAGGAACCATGTTCGTCAGACTTCCTATATCGAGTGTATTTACCTGACCCTGAAGGCTAGAGACAGTCTAGGGATTCTGTTGGTCTACCGGCCACCCCGTGCGCTAACAGACTCCCTTAACGAGCTGACACAGTTGGTCTCGGAGCTGATGCTGGAGTCTCCCAGGCTTTTAGTCCTGGGAGACTTCAACATTCCCTTCGCGGCCAACGCAGTTCTATCCGGTGCGGCTCGGGAATTCATGGATACCATGACAGCCATGGGCCTGTCTCAGCTGGTTTCGGGTCCAACGCATTGTGCGGGGAATACACTCGATTTGGTCTTCTGTACGGACATGGAAGCTCCGTGGGCGGAAATCACCAACATTTCCGCCCTGTCATGGACGGATCATTTCCTGGTGGAGGCAAGCATCAAGGCATCAACCCAGATCCCTTCCGGGGGTGGCGGACCTATTAGGATGGTCCACCCTCGAAGGCTGATGGAACCCGAAAGGTTCCAAGAAGCCCTAGAGGGGTATATGGTTGGAAGTGACGGCGACACTGTTGATGCCCTAGTTAACACCTGGGATACGGATCTCTCTAGGGCTATACACAGCATCGCTCCCAAGCGCCCTCTCAGGCCTGCTTCCAAAAGGAAGCCCTGGTACACGGAAGATCTCCGGGCAAGGAAGCGGGTCCTGCGACGGCTAGAGCACACCTGGCGGAAACACCAGCGTGTATCCGACAAGGCTCTCCTAGACCTTCATTTGAAGGCCTATGGAGAGGCGATACGAGCAGCTAGGAACTCGTTCGTTGCTGCTCGTGTCGCGTCCGCGGAGTCGCGTCCAGCAGAGTTGTTCAGGGTAGTGAGGGAGCTAACTCAGCTCCCTCCTGCCCCGAACCAGATCCTTGAACCGACTAAGGCCTGCTGTGACCAATTTAACAACTTCTTCGCGGATAAAATCTCTCGGATAAACGAAGGTCTGGACGCGAGGGTTATAACAGAAACCAGAAGAGAGGCATCCAGAGCTTCCGTGGACTCAGTTGTACTGGATCAGTTTGAGTCTGTCAGTACCGAGGATGTGGACAAGATCCTTAGAAGTGTTCGGAAGACAACCTGCTCTCTCGATCCCTGCCCCTCGTGGCTAGTGGCCCAGGGGGGAATGGCGGTAACCTTGTTGTTACACCAAATTATAAATACATCTTTGAGGGAGGGTCAATTTCCTGACCACCTTAAATTGGCCATTGTAAGACCGCTACTAAAAAAGCCCTCCCTCGACCCCCTGGTTCATAATAATTATCGGCCAGTCTCGCTGCTGCCATTTCTGGGGAAGGTGATCGAGAGGGCGGTTGCAATCCAGCTTCAATCGGTCTTGGATGAAACGGATTTTCTAGATCCATTTCAAACCGGTTTCCGGGCGGGCTACGGAGTTGAGACTGCCATGGTCGCTCTGGTCGATGATCTCCGTCTGGGCATCGACAGGGGTAGCGTGTCCCTGTTGGTGCTCTTGGACATCTCAGCGGCTTTCGATACCATTGACCATGGTATCCTTCTGGAACGCCTGGCTGAGGTGGGAATCGGAGGCACTGCGCTCCAGTGGTTCAGATCCTACCTCTCCGGGAGGTTCCAGATGGTGCAGCTGGGGGACGTCTGCTCCGACAAGAGGGCCCTTAAATCTGGGGTCCCTCAAGGAGCTATTCTGTCCCCCATGCTATTCAACATTTACATGAAACCGCTGGGAGAGATCATCCGGAGACATGGGGCGCGGTGTTATCAGTACGCTGATGACACCCAAATAGTCTTCTCTATGTCTCCGACTGATGCAGTGACCAGGGATGGCGTCGCTCCTCTCGTGGCCTGTCTGGAATCGGTAATGGACTGGATGAGGGAAAATAGACTCAGCCTGAATCCAGAGAAAACGGAAGTACTCGTGATAGGTTCCCCTGGTCCGGGTATGGAGGTGGTTCCACCTGTCCTCGACGGGGTCACGCTCCCCGTCAAGGACACTGTACGCAGTCTGGGGGTGCTCCTTGACTCGTCGCTCCATCTAACTTCTCAGGTGGATGCGACCGTCAGGAGCACCTGTTATCAGCTTCGGCTGATACGCCAGTTGCGTCCCTATCTGGACCGGAGGGACCTTGAAACTGTAGTACATGCTCTGGTAACCTCTCGGTTGGATTTCTGTAACGCGCTCTACATGGGGCAGCCTTTGTATCATACTCGGAAGCTACAACTAGTGCAAAATATGGCGGCACGGGTGGTCACTGGAGCTTCCAGGACCGCCCATATAACACCTATCTTGAAAGACCTACATTGGCTGCCGATTCGCTTCCGGGCGCAGTACAAAGTGCTGGTTATCACCTATAAAGCCCTATATGGCTTGGGCCCAGGGTACCTAAAGGACCGTCTCTCCCCATATAATCCGCCCCGCACACTGAGATCTACCGGACAGCGTGCACTGAGAGTTCCAGAGGCTAGATTGATGAGTACTACAAAAAGGGCGTTCTCCATCTCTGCCCCTTACCTCTGGAACTCTCTACCCACTGAGCTCCGCTTATCTCCCACCCTCAACCAATTTAGAAAGGACCTGAAAACGCATCTATTCAAACAGGCATATTTGTGAACGGGTCTCTCTTGTGGTTTGCTCTGTTAGTTATGCTGCCTATTGTTTTTCCATCATAGTTTTACGCTGGGAGGTATTGTTTTTATTGTTTTATCGTTGTATTGTTTTACTTGTTTTTATTGTGTTATTTAGATTTTAACTATGCTTGATGTTTTAACGTCTTTTATCTTGTACACCGCCCTGATCTTTTTGGAAGGGCGGTATAGAAATAAAATTTATTATTATTATTATTATTATAGAATCATGAAATCATACAGTTGGAAGAGACCACAAGGGCCATCTAGTCTAACCCCCTGCCATGCAGGAACTCTCCATCAAAGCATCCCTGATAGATAGTCATCCAACCTCTGTTTAAAAACCTCCAAAGAAGAGACTCCACCACTCTCCAAGGAGCATATTCCACTGTCAAATAGTTCTTACTGCCAGTAAGTTCCTCCTAATGTTGAAGTGGAATCACTTTTCCTGTAGTTTGAATTCATTGCTCCAAATCCTGTTCTCTGGAGCAGCAGAAAACATGCTTGCTCCATCTTCAATATGACATCCATTCAAATATTTAAACAGGGCTATCATGTCACCTTTTAACCATCTCTTCTCCAGGCTAAACATACCCAGCTCCCTAAGTCCTCATAGGGCATGGTTTTCAGACACTCCACCATTTTGGTTGCCTTCCTCTGGACATACTCCAGCTTAATGCCAACATCCTTTTTGAATTGTGGTGCCCAGAACTGGACACAATATTCCAGATTTTTTGCAGATGCACTTTGCAAGGAAACATCAGAAGTGTTGGACAAGTTATCTTTCAGTGAAGTTCAATCACCATCTCTAATCATGAGAATATGATAATTGCATCTTGCCGTTTGAAAGCTACTGTCCTAAGCATTTTTTGGAGGGGGGGGGGAATCTGGTATATATTACTGGGGTCTGAAGCCAAACTCTGTTCTATATGTTTTTACCTTTCTTGGCAGTATCATTATTTCATAATTGTTTTTGACATCCATTGTGTGTGTGTTTTTAATTTGTGACTTAAAAAAAATGAAATCCTGGGTGAAAGTTTTTTTAACCAGTTTGCCAGGGATCAAAACTGCTGCTGAGCAGGTGAGGAAAAGAAGGCAGATTCCTCAGGAGTCACTTTAGAGTGTGCCAAATACCTAGAAATTGAAAAAGAGCAAAAGATTTCCTTCCTCAGATCCCTGCCTTTTTTATTTGGTTCAGAACCATCACCTGCCCAGAGGTGCATAGGCAGGCAGCTAGCCAGCTTAAAACCAGCTACCAGCAGCTCCATCCATTGCATAGATCTGCTTCTAACAGGAAGCTGAAGGGCTGCATCCCCCAAATTTTCTCATCCACCCTTGTCTTAGTGTATGATGTTTGTAGGGAATATCTGAAACACATTTCTGCATGTGTTATATATTTGTGTTTCTCAGCATTTGGGGAAGTGATTGAGACATTTGATTCCTTAGCATTCCTAAGGAAAGAAAATTACGATGTCTGGGCCCCACTGCAGTAATTCATGCTGTCACCCCTAGGCTTGGAGCCATCAGATCAATGACCTTAACAGTAGATCAGGCCCCTGTGAATCAGGCCACAGCTCCGGTCTAATTTCCACCACTGACTGATGGACCAGGGCCTCCAAAGAGACAGTCCATGTCCCTGGGTGTTTCAGTCAATACAGTTTGTTTGCAACTTCCAAAGGGATCCAGGTACTATTCAGCAAAGGGAGAGGCCTCCAGTTTTCACTATGGTGTTTCAATAGCATCCTGGCTATCTTTCTTGCCACCTGCAGGTAAGTGGACCCCGTCCTCCCCAGGACCTTCATTCTTTGGGAGTCCCAGTCAACCCATGGAGAGGTGTAGCAAAAGGTAGTCTGCTCCCAAAAGGGCACCAGGAGATAGGCCCCTCCAAGTTGTCTGCTGGTGCAGTCCACCACCTCCTAGAAACACCCCTAAGAACCAAATATATATGATCTCAGGTTCTGCAGCCTAAAAAACAGCATCTTTGAACACCAGGGATTTGGGGGGGGGGGGATCAATAATTTTCATGCAACCCATAGGCCATTCTTTCTTCACCTCTATTCTAGATAGAAACCATTCTTTCTGCCTGTGAAAAAGATTGCCTTTTCAGATTCTCAGAGCCAGGTATCACCTTTCTCTGCCCTCAGAGACTCCTATCTTTTCATTAGCAACAAAGTACAGTATGCTTCGTTGTTATCATAAGCAAGCAATATTAACATTACCTGTTAAATTAACAGCCTTCCTGGGACTATTGGACTAAAGGAAAGGAAATTAAAGACAAAATTCACTTTAGCCTGCAGAATCCTTCCCAAGCACATTAGTTAACCGGGTGTGTTTTCTGCTTAAACTGTCTTTGCCTCATTCTTTTCAACAGGACTAATCTACTTGAGAGAGAAATATTTTCTTTGAAATGACAATGGCACATGCCAAGATGTGTCATATTAAATAGTTATCATACATTTCAGTTTCTTGAAATGCAGGTTTTTAAATGGCATCCAGTCCTGTCGGAGAGAGATAACCAAGGTTTATATAAAAATACAGTAGTTAGCACACTGTTCACAGAAGACACAGAAATGATGGAATGCAATAGACCACTCACAACCACTACTTCTAGACCAAACACTAGCTCAAATAAGAAGATGTTCTGGGACTGCAGTATACTGTACACATTGTATGGGCAGTAAGGGATGGGGCTGATTTTTTTTTCTTCAGCATCTCCTTCATTCTTCTTTTTATAATGTGCATCACCAGGCAAGAGAGAGGGAACTCATATCTTCCAAGAACACAGAAATGTAAGATCAACAAAGACAAACTGTATTTATAATCTGGGGGATTTTTACTATAGGAAGTTACTTTTCCTTGCAGCATACCACTTAAGGCTAAATCCAGTGTAAATTGTGGCTAGAGTAGATCTGTTGAAGTAAATGGGACTTAACTATGTTGTGATTTAAAAGTACCAGTCATTTTGAAGGGTTACTGGTTAGTTTCTACAGGTTTAACACTAAACAGAAGTACAGGTATATTTAATGGTCAGACTATTTCTGTTGCATCATGGCAAACAGTGAACAAAAAGTGGGTTTACAAAAAGAAAAATAAAGAAACATTCCAAATCAGTGCAGGTATAATAGATAAAGTTGTATAAATTGTCACAAAATAGTTTTTATCCATATACATTTATATTCTTCCTTGAAGGCAAGTTAGTGTACCTAGATATTTCAGGCAATCTCCCATCACAACATTGTCCATTCTCTCCCCAGCATTCTTAGCTACAACAGGTACCTTATTGTATGATATGTTTTAGAGCAATATTGTTCAAAGTGGTCTAGTTCCAGTCCATGGGCCATTATCTGACAATCTCTGGCAGGTCTGCAGGAAAAAAAAGAAGCAATTGCAATGGGTAAAAATATGGTACCAATCCATGGCACACTGGGGGGCAGGGGTCTGCCAGTCTCCCATACCAGATAGCCTAAGAAGGGCTACTTTAGTGTTTAAACATTTGTTTCTTAAGCTATCTCATGTAGGGCAATTTTTCTCCAAATATGGGAGGAGAACCATATGAAACTCATAGTGTTGCCATAAAGTGACAGGCAACTTGAAGGCACATATACGCACATTTAGAAACTGTTGTTGATTTATTTGTGTAAAGTTTGACCAGACAGATATGTAATTATGTGGATACACAAGTATTCTCACATACATATCCCAACAGCTGCTGTTATCCAGGATACCCTGGACATGTGTTCATCTCCTACAGTGTACTGTGTTTCCCTAAGGAGGGTTTTTTCCCCATATCAAAGGATTAGAATCTATTTTATAATTACAAAAGGGTCACAGTGCCATCTAGTGGGAGAATTCCATTTCAAAATGGAAATATATTTGTTGTTGATTTATTAAAATAGTTTTTAATCTTGTCTTTGACCCTGAGATAGAATCCTAGAATCCATGAATCCTAGAGTTAGAAAAGACCATAAGGGTTTTCTAGTCCAACCCCCTGCCAATCTCAGAGCAGCATACAATTAAAACAATATAAAGAGTTTAAAGCAATTCTAAATAAAAACAAGTGAATAATTTAAATGGGATAAAAAGGCATTAAATAAATCACCAAATTAAGACTGAAGAGAGGGCTAAAACAGTTAAAGCCATGAAAATGTATGTTAATAAGATTAGGCCCTAGAGGCTTCAATAAAAAGCCATGTTTCAATTTAGTACCAATGTTGGTGCCATCTGGGATTCCAAGAGCTTCTAGAAATGGGATGCCATAGCTAAGAAAGCTCTCTCCTATGATGTTCCCAATAGTGGGGCACATAGTATAGCCCACCAGCAGGTCTCTGCTTTGAGGAAGATGTATGTAACGGGAGACATTCCTTCAAGTCTCAAGGTGCTATCATTTCAGAGAATGAGCTGTGTTAGTATAAAAAGTTTCAGTATAAAAAGATGCATGGAATGGAGCCTCATATGGTCTGTTAATATTTGTTGTTTGCATATTCTTTGGTATTTGTTTTAATTATTTGTTAATAATTTTGTTTAAAAGAAGAACAAATGCATAATGGAGGGAGAATGGGGAATGTATTAGAAATGCAGAACCTGATGCCATGCTGATGGGGTGAGAAGATGAGTCTTTTTTAAATTGTTGTGAACGGCTTTAAATCCCAATCTGGGGAAAAAGTAGGATATAATTAATGCAATAATATAGCAACAATATTAGTAAAAGCGTGGTTAATAAGACAAAGGAAAGTGACATTTTTAAATCCAAGCATGAGCCAGTTTTCAGAGAGGTGGAACTGTTAGTGTGTTTCAGTATGAAAAGAAGAAAACTGAGTAGCAACCTTAAGAACTAATCAATTTATTTTAGCATGAGCTTTTGTGAACATGAAAGCTTATACTGAAATAAATTAGTTAGTCTTGCAAGTGTCAGTAGATTATTTCCTTCCTTTTAAAGATCCAAGCATAGAAAAGAAAGTAAACGCCTGTTTGGAACAAACATTGCCTACTCAATTACATATGCACAACTAAGTAATGGTGTTGCTATTAAGTCCACCTTAACTGCCAGCAGCCACACCGAGCAAAGGAGGTCTGTTCAGGTGACAATCAGGGTGCAAGGAGACACTTCCAGCCCTTCTCACCAGCTGTCTGGAGGAATTGCAGCAGTGGTCCTGGTTCTGAATGTTGTAGTCTTGCTTGCTGGTGGGGACTGAAAACATCATCATCCTTGGTCCCCAAGTAACAGCCAAAGCAATCTTCACCTGATGTGATTGCCTGATATTAAGGTGGGTTAGGGGGACATTTACATGTATAGTAAGACTACTTGGTCTTACTGAATATAGAGCAGTTATGGATCTGCAACTCTAGCTTACAAATTCATAACCAGAATACAGAATGCCAGTCAGTTTTTATGTTGTAGATAAAATTGTGGGTACTCAAATATCCTTCTCCAAGAAAAGTGTCCCTGTTTAGTACAATATTTGGACTTTTTTGTTTTGTTTTTACATCCACCACCAACTTAGTATCTCTACAACATAAAAACTGGCTGGCGTTCTGTATTCCGGTTATGAATTTGTAAGCTAGAGTTGCAGATCCATAACTGCTCTATATTCAAAACCAGTATTAGGAGCTGGGCTTGGTGACAAATAGACATCCAGTGTAATTCTGTAAGAACTAGTTTTATGTGGTCTTCTACACCTGAACCAATCAATACTGCATTTTGCACAAACTGCAATCTCTGGACTGTATTCAAGAGCAGACCTGCATCAAGTGCATTGCAATAGTCTGACTGGGAAGATTATTAGTGCTTGAATTAACGTGGTCGGGTTTTCTTTCTTCGGGATGGTGGCAACTGATGAATCAGTTGGATCCAGGAAAAGGTACTCTCTTTCTTTGCAGCCATTTGGGCCTCCAATGAATAGGTTCGCCCAGAAAGAAGAAACATATTGGGTGTCATTAAATGGGCAACAGCATCTTCCCACCAAATCTCTGATGCAGTGGTGGCTAGGGGCTTCCATGTCAAAGGGCCACAAATCTTTTCTGAGTTTTAGTCTCAGTTTTAAAGGATATAATTCAAGGAGCTGAATGTATTTGTGGGATAGTGTTTAATTCTTTAAAGTTTGAACAGATTTAGTACTCCGTTGACACAGAAGTTACTAGCCAATAGTCCCTGATGACTGTTCCTCACTTGAAGCAAGTTTTCATGTAACATGCATTCATATGAGAAGATCTCTTCCTTGTCAGAAAAATACACAGAAGTAGCAACTTGTGAATAATTTATCCAAGGACCAGATCTTATCTGATCTTGGAAGCTAAGCAGGGTCAGTCCAGAGGAAAGGATCAAAATTCAAAATGACCTGAATATACTAGAAAGCTGGGCCAAAGCTAACAAATTGAAATTCAATATGGAGAAATGTAAGGTACTGCACTTAGGGCGGAAAAACGAAATGCATAGATATAGAATGGGGAACATCTGGCTGAATGAGACTACACGTGAAAGGGATCTAGGAGTCCAAGTAGACCATAAGTTGAACAATGCGATGCGGCAGCTAAAAAGGCCAGTGCAATTTTAGGCCGCATCAATAGAAGTATAGTGTCTAGATCAAGGGAAGTTATAGTGCCACTTCTTGGCACCACAATTAAAAAGGGATGTTAACAAATTGGAGTGTGTCCAAAGGAGGGCCAACAAAATGGTAAAGGGCTTAGAAACCATGCCTTATGAAGAAAGACTTAGGGATCTGGGGATGTTTAGCCTGGAGAAGAGATGGTTAAGGGGTGATATGATAGCCCTGTTTAAGTATTTGAAAGGATGTCACACTGAGGAGGGAACAAGCTTGTTTTCTGTTTCTCCAGAGACTAAAACATGGAACAATGGATACAAGCTACAGGAAAAGAGATTCCACCTTAAGGTTAGGAGGAATGTCCTCACAGTAAGAGCTGTTCAACAGTGGAATGCACTTCCTTGGAATGTGATAGAGTCTCCTTCTTTGGAGGTCTTTAAGCAGAGGCTGGATGGCTATCTGAAGATGCTTTGATTGTGATTTCCTGCATGGCAGGGGGTTGGACTGAATGCCCCCTGTGGTTTCTTCCAACTCTATAATTCTATGATTCTATCTGCAGCCTTCTCTATTGTATTTGCCTGCTACTTGATATACATAATCATTCACACTAAACTCCTTTCCCCAACACTACTATTAACCAAAACCAAAACTGTCCCTTTTATTAAGCTGTTCACTGCCAACTTCAAAATTACATTTTAGCATCTTTCAGCTTCTGCCTAGTCATCTGACCACTGCTCCCAAAGCTATTCAATTTCAGTTTAAAGTAACAATTTTATCACTCTGGTGGAATAAATGATTTGACTCATCTGATCCATTATGGCTATGGCCACAAATTCCCCAGAAATGATCCCTTAATCTCAGATTTTTGTGGGAATGGACATTTGGCCTATGACCATTGATACTTTCAATTTGTTTAAAGCTGGTGTCATGAATCATTTATTGGAGATGGAAAGGACATTGACTTAAGTGACAAAAATGCATTTTCCAAAATGAATTTTTAACTTGTGTCAAGGGATCCATCAGGGGAATCTCTCTCTCTCTCTCTCTCTCTCTCTCTCTCTCCCTCTCCCTCTCCCTCTCCTTCTCCTTCTCCCTCTGTATGTGTGTGTGTGTGTATACACATCCTCCCATGCACATATACATACTTCTGGGAGTTCATCCACACTATGAAGTAACACGGTGTGGAAACTGGGTTATTTCCATAGCATTCATACTTTCACTGAGTGCAGTTGGTGCAGTTTGTGAGGGGACTGCCTGAAAACCCACTTACCCCAGTATATTCGATATCATTTTTTTCCCTGCGTCTTTTGAAAAGATGCAGATCACCGCAAATGAGACTGCCAAATGAAAAAAAGCAAAATACAAGAATTCTGAGAGTAAATCAGGCCTGAACTCTCCGCAGAAACCTAAATGACTAACCTAATGCTATCATACTTTGAGCATATCCTGAGACAATATGACTCAGAAAATATGATAATGTTGAAATATCATATAGCAGTTTATCACACGAAGGGAATTGGAAGTATAATCCAATGGCAATCTGAATGCAATTATGGGGTTTTACGTGATTGCGTGAAAGCTGATCACACATATTTTCGGGCAAAGGGAAGTCCTTCCGAACACAATCGTAGGGTTTCATGTTATTGCATGAGAAACTCTCACATGCAATTTCGGGCACTGGGAGGCAATTTTGGGCAGTTCTGAATGCAATGCAGTGTCAATACACAATCACATAAATTCGCTGAACTAGTGAATTTACTCAATTCTGAACTGGCTTCACTTCCATTTCTTTTGAAACTGAAAGAAATTCCTCCCATGTGATAAACTCCATAGAGAGTAAGAAAAGAGAAAGACTACACTAGAGGTGGATTAAGTCAATCAAAGATGCCATGAACATCAGTTCACAAAACTTGAGCAAGGCATAGGCCATCATAGGTTCAAAACAACTTGACAGAATATAGCAACCTCTAAAGGAGTTTAGGTCTGCTATATGTGAGAACCACTAATTTGTTGTTCTGTTTTGTTTTGTTTCTCACTTGATTTCAAATAACCATTCCATTTCTGTTCAGATTTCCACAAACTTCCTGTATTAGAATATTTTCTAATAGCTCCCAGTAATAAAAAGCAGTTTCTTACAACAAAAGGAAATATGTCGCAGAATCCCTAGTTATGAATGTTGCCATTCAATTGATACATTTTATTTTTATATAAATATAATGATGACTCGTGGCTAAACTGGCACTACCGTCCACCACAAGATGTGGAAGAGTCTGTTTATGATCTTGCTGTACAGTGCTTGAGATACCTGTGCAATTTGTTGACTTCTAGTTAATACTTGCAACTGCGACACTTTGTAATTTTTTTAATTATTAGGAAAGGGAGATGTGGCTACAAAAGGAAAGAGACTACAGATTACAAATATGTAAAGAAGAGGCGGGAAAGCTGTCTCTGGTGCTGCATGAGGCCTCAACTGCTTTTTTGTGGCACCTAAAGTTCCTCCCATGTCCCCAGGTCCCATTATTTAAAAAAAAAAAGTTTTGGGGGGAAAGTCCATTGAATGTCCCTCGAATGCTGGATGGAGTGGTGTTAGGCCTAAAAACACCCCCTCAAGCACTCAAATTCACACTTGTACTCAAACACACAAACCCAAGAACCCCCTGAACTCCTCATTCTATATTCCATGTGTGTCCAATACAGCACCAACAAAGGAAAGAGAAACCAAGGTAAGCAAATAACTTTAACCACAGGAATGCAAAGGAGAAGGTTGGATGTCATTTCTTACAGACAGAACAAACATAAAAAATAATTCTTTGAGCCTATGCTTTCATATTATATCAGTAAACCATCCAAAATTGACTTTTTTACACAAGCATCATCAAAATCACCCCTCTCACTGCTGACTCAGAAATAATAGTGATAACCAGAACAATTTAAAGAAATGTGACTTAACAGGTCTAATCACAAGTAAGAAGGAATGGATTATTAATGGATTAGGCATCTGAGCATCCAAAAATATACCTTTGTGCTACTAACTCTATACAGGGCAGAAACACAAAGAAAAATGTGACTAATTAGGCAATGAAATGTAGAGATGGACAGGCAGTTCCAAAAGGGGGGGGGGGGGAGAGCAGGCTAGGCAGGCAGTGATCAGCTATTTAGTCCATCACACAGTAAAGTGCCACACCATTAAGTGCTATATCACACATTGCAAAGATAATGTTCCATCCCATTGGCCTGTCTCATTACCTCTCCAAGATGAGTTCCTGTTATGACTCCAGTGAATATTTAATGCATACGCATCCAAGAGACATGTACAGAAGCACACTGCAACAACAAAAGAACAGATAATAGCAGATGATGCAGTGGAGACCTGGAAGAAACAAATGAGATTGGGAAGTATGGGAAGTAGTTTTTGTTGTCTCTGTTGGCATCACGGTGGATATCTCACTGGGATAGGAAACTCTATGCTAGGCATTATTAGGAGAAAATGTGATAATTAAAGTGCCAATATCATAGTGACTTTATATACTGCAGGCCCACTATAAACCTATAATGCTAAATCTTATTTACACGTTATGTAAATGATTGTGGAATTACCTGCTACCAGACATGATGATGTTCACTGGGTTAGGTGCCATTAAAATGAGATTTCACAAAATCTCATTTAGCAGTGGTGATTAGATGTACTGACTAGAAGTGTGTCTGTGAATACTAGCTGTTAGAGAAGAAACAGGGATAGTGAGGAAGGCTTGTCCTTCATCTCATATTTGTGGCTTTTCTGAAAGCATATAACCAGCCACTGTTCAAAACAAGAAACTGAACTAGGTTTTGGAGTCAAGGTGTGAAATAGAAAGGCACTCTTCCAGTGTTCTGCATTAATTCTTGTTTGTAGAATTTCACATAGTATTTGTAAAATATTTCTTGTATTTCTGTTTTTGTATTGGATGACATATACCAAGAGACAGTGAAATCGTTGGTCCTCCTGATGTTTTGGAATACAATTCCCAAAAACCATTGCC
Organism: Urosaurus nigricauda; assembly: GCA_034509955.1. Lineage (NCBI taxonomy): Eukaryota > Metazoa > Chordata > Lepidosauria > Squamata > Phrynosomatidae > Urosaurus > Urosaurus nigricauda. The sequence continues at coordinate 62,828,825 of JAOEGL010000005.1, read as the reverse complement.
CTCAGTCTTCTGGGAGTTGAAATCTCAAACATCTCAAAGACCCAACTGTTCCCCAGCACCAGCATAGTTTATGATTGTTTTCTTAGGTTTTTTAAAAAATTAATCATTTATCCATAATTCACAGTTACAGTAGTCTCATATCACTTTAATTGTCATGCCTTCATCCTACAGCATACCAGGATTTGTACTTTAGTGAGGTAGCTGAAATTCTCTCCTAGGAGAGTTCTAGCACACTCCCTTCATCTACAGAAGAGAATTCTAAGTACTTTATCAAGTACATACCCACAGTTCTATAGGACACAATCATGACATCAAGTTTAAAATGTCGCTCTCTCTCTGGCCTTTCTCCGCTAACGAAGATTCAGGACTCCTATAACTGTATAGTATATATTCATCTTGGTTGGCCTTCTTAGAAACAGCATATTTTAACTATGCAGCTGGGACAGATCCAACATTCATCTATGCATCATTTTCCAGCCACAAAGTATTACAAAGACCACCCACAAAATATTGATTGCCCACATGCCATGTCAGAAGATCTGAGTTACAAGCCTGGAGCTATCTATACAAGGTATTCTCATCCTGAGTAGAAAATCAATAGCCTCTTTGGGTGCAATATATTCAGAATTTTTTTTAAAAAATCACTTCAAAAAGTCAGTCTTGCATACAAATATAACCTTGGAAGTGGTTCTCTGGTCCTTTCCTGCTTTTCTCCTCATCTCTTTGTCTTTATAGACTTGCTATAGCAATATTTTTATTCCCCACATTTTGTTCCAGCTCTTTTCTTTTTCTTTAGGATTGCCTTGATCTCAGCTTCTTTTTGTTTTCTGAGCAGCTGCCTCATACGGTGAGTCACTGAACTGCATATTGCAGTCTCTCCATATGCAGTTTAGTATTCTCACGCTCTGAACTCACAGTCAACTTGATGCTGGATCCTTCAGGAATGGCTTAGAAGATCTTCCTTTTTCAGTTAAACTATACTTGAGCAAAACAATTTAACTGCACTCCAGTGAATACCTCTGTCCTTTGAGTTTCCTTTGGTACCAAATGTTTGGTCTGGTTTTGAACCTGATTCCTGATTTGTCCTTCGCTTGTGACTGTATCCTTGGTCCTTATGACTGACTCACTCCATAGTTCCTATCTCATTCCCTCCAACTGTCCTGATTTGGCAGGGACAGTCCCAATTAATCCTCTGTCATCCCACTTTTTCAGTTGCTTTTAAAATGTCCAGATTTATTTCTCTTCTTCCCATTTTCTAACACCTGATATTGTTTACTTGATTTCTATCAGACTTCCATTTAATATCTCTAACTAGAATTGCTTAGCCAACTAGTAAACCACTGGATCAGAGGTTAGAAAATTATATTTTAAAGTAGCCAAGTACAGTAATCAGATGCCCCAAAAATTCGTGGATAGTTATTGTTTAAAAATGCAACTGTTTACTTCATTTCACAAAAAGCAGATGTCCCAAAGTTAACTAACATAAAGCTAAAGCATACGAAAAGCTTGCGAGAAGTGTTTGGCTGGATTTGCTCAAAGATTTATCTAGTCTAGTGTGTTGTTCCCAAATGGCTAGCCACCTGCTGATTATCTGAAGGGCAATATCACCTTTCCGCTGATATTCCCCAACAAGAGATATCAAGACACTTATAGTCTTTGTTACTGGCAGCATCATGACTAATAGCCATTTATAGCCTTAACATCCAGTGGCCGCTAGTCATAATGGTTATGCATTATCTCCAGGACTGGAGGCAGTATGATCCATCTGGATAAATTTTTAGGTGAAGGTTAAGATCAGTATATAGTCGGGCTCATGCTGTAACCGGCCCTGCTGCCACCTACTCATTAAATCTGATTAAAGTGTATTAAAGGTCATGGTAATTTTACAGTGCATTGTGACATGGACTAACCTCTGCTTCCTGGACTTTAAAAGCCCATCACATTGCCGCTAGTCAAACATTAGTTGCATATAAGTTTCCCTGCAGCATGAAGCAGAGTTTTAACGATTTGATCCATGAGTCACACTTTTACTAAAGGGTGAAATGGTAATATTTAACTTGTTTGACCAATAAATTCAGAATCTGGACAGCATTATTTATAAAGCATATGAAGATAGGGTGAATTTGAAATGAACGTTCAAATGAGACAATAGTCTAAAACCCACTAGGGTGAATTTTAAATGAAAGTTCAAATGAGACAATAGTCTAAAACCCACTGCAGAAACAATCCCATGTGAGATTGCTTTAACTGCCCTGGCTCAATGCTAGGGAATTTTGGGAACTGTAGTTTTTTTGAGACATTTAGCTTTCTCTATCAGAGAGCTCTGGTGCCATAATAAACTTCAGTTCCCAGGATTCCCTAGCACTGTGCCAGGGCAGTTAAAGTGGTCTCAAACTGTCTTACATTTGATGTCATATGCTTAGCTTTTGTCTCTTTAAAATTCTTTCGCTAAAGGTTTTTTTAGGTGAATAACAATAAAACCTCTCTTCTTGTGCTGGAGAGGATCTTATTGCTGCTCTTGTTTGCTGCATTTTTGTTGCTAATTTATTGTACCTGCTGGGTTTTATGTGTCTTGGCATGTTTTTGATGTCGTGTGGTTTTGGTGTCATTGTAATTTGATATTTATATCTGTTTATCCAAGAAGCAGCTCTTGTTGCAGAAGACCTATGATCAATGTTAATGATGCTTTTTCAGTTATTAATACATTTTTACCTAACTCCCCTCTGACTTCATTGTCTGCAATCCCACTTCAACCATGCATACCTTCCTGAAATGTTAGTCATGCATATGTTGAAGTGTGCCCTTATCCCACTTTAAAAACTTTCAAAAGACTGCAGAGTTTTAAAATGTTCTTGTGGGAATCCCCCTTTAAAAAAAGCCTTTGAAACACCCCAGATAGGTCTGAATAATATCCAGGAATGGTGTAGATTCAGTTAAGCATCCGTGACAACACACTGTGGTCCTCCAGAGGAATTGAAATTGGAATTGTATGGCCCTGTGGGCTCCAAAGCATTCTCACCTCTAATAAAAACTAAGAGTCCCATTGAAGGAAGTGACCATGTTCTCCTGGAGTTTGTTAAACAGTGGAAAGCAGACTCTAAGCAGAGTCAAACATGCATTCTATACTTTCAGAAAGCTGATTTCAATAACCTTAGGAAAATACAGGCTGCTTTCCTATGATCAGGAATAATAATGCAGAAGAGATGGTGCTTCAAAAATTGGATTTTCATATCTGGCTGAATCGCTGGGGAAAAGTCACTCAAACGTCCCTCAAACATGAGGAAGCATGTGTGTATGAATGCCTGGCATGTTTTCTCAATCGTCATGCAATTGTCACTCCCTTTTAGCATCCCTGAATTGTTCCAAGGGAGTGGATTTCCTATGAACACAAAGTTTGTGTTCATCAGAAATCTTCTCCTCTTGAGACGATTCAGGGACGCTAGAGGGAGCAACGATTGCATGATGATTCAGGAAGTGTGCTAGGCATTCAGATATGCACTAGGCATTCAAACGTCCCTCCATGTTTGAGGGACGTTTGAGTGACTTTTTCCCAGTGATTCAGCCAGGTATGAAAATGGGCAAAATTACCCCAAAACTTTTTTTAAATCTATATTTCCATATAGTTATATCAGTGGAGATGCATCCAGTTATCTTCTGGCAACTGTTCATGCTGAAGGAAGGATATCTGCAGGTATCCTGCAAGGAGCCCTGGATGTTCTCAGCAGATTTCCCATGCCCTCCAATACTAAAATGGCTATGCTTGTGGTGGAGGACTTAAAATAGGTTTGAGTAGGTAGCATCAGAAGAAATAGCTACATGGTTGGCAGATGCATGTATCCAGGTACAGAATTTCAGACAATATCTTGCTTTTCTCCCTCATGTGGAAATTTGTGAATACTTTCCTGTGCCTATTTTTGTATCTGTTTTGTATGTATTCATTTTATGTACTTTTCCACTCAGTTAAATCTTATGTCTGAATTGTACACATTATTAGTCATGAATGTTTTTTAAAAGCATCAATTTTTTTGGTCTGTTCCATCCGTCAAAATACTTTGCAAATTGTAGAATATGTGCTCATATAGTCTTGTTTTTTTCATGCGGTTTGTGTGACCCCAGGCCAAGGATAAAATTGAATACCCACTTGCCAAACCAGTTTTAACAATATATTCTTGACAAATGCAATGCAAACCACTAAAAACCTTCTTCTATCACATAGATAAATTTATTTTCTCTAAGCCTCATATTCTGCAAAAGCTCTAATGGAAACAATAAATCAGTAGCCACCACAGAAAATAAAATAAAATGTGTGCTTTGGAGAGACCAAGGAAAGTAACCTATTCAGGCAAATACAAAATACAGTGAAAGTAAAATTGCTAAATGATGCTTTTCTGTTAGCAACATAGTTAGTCCTTGTGGATCTCTCTTTGTAAAATCCATCATTTCTGTTCTCTCCACAACAGTCTTTCAATTCTTGTGGGTAAAGTTCAGGCATATTAGCCATCTCAATGGAAACACCTCAGGCCTGCAATGGCCAGTTTTGTTTTGTGTTAACTGGCCACATTCCTGTTCTTTAGGCCCAAACTACACGGAATTTATGGTCACATTTAATGTATCTGTTTTTTGTTATTGACAAACACTCAATAGCAAGTTCCCTCCTGCAGCAAACAGCAGCATCTTGAAGGGATAGGTTTTTTTTATTTTCATCAAGACTATAAAGCAAAAAGAAAGGTTCAGCGAATATGTCTGTATCCTTCAGCAAGTGCGTAGACAAATCAATTTAACAGAAGAAAAAAGACAGTCATCCAAAATTCCAAAGAAGACAAGTTGAAGTCTCTCAGTTATTGTAGACTTCCTCTTCAGTAATGTCTTCTGTGGTAATATCAAAGTAAAAATACTAATAAGTATCAAATTTCTCTCCAGAGCTCCATGGTGACCACCTCTAAAACTTGTATGAAATACGACCATTGTCTCCAGCAGACAAAAAATTCCTGCCATTCCACTCCCCCAGTATAAAAATAAGATTGCTATTGCTGTGTGGCTTCAAGTTGTTTCTGACTTATCGTGACCCTAAGACGACGCTATCATGGGGATTTCTTGGCAAGATTTGCTGAGAGGAGGTTTGCCATTGCCTTCCCCTCAGGCTGAGAGCATGTGATTAGCCCAATGTCACCCAGTGGGTTTCATGGCACAGTTGGGAATTGAACCCTAGTCTCCAGAGTCCTAATATAACAGCCAAACTACTATAGGAGTTTATCACACTGGAGGAATTTCTCTCAATTTCGAAAGAAATGAAAGTGGGGCCAGTAAGGAAATGAGTGAATTCACTAGTTCAGCAAATGATTGTGTATTGATACTGCATCATGTTCAGAATGACTTCCCATTGCCCGAAATTGCATGTGATAGTTTCTCACGCAATAATGTGAAACCCCATGATTGCATTTGGAAGGACTTTCCATTGCCTGAAAATGCATGTGTTAGTCTCTCACACAATACTGTAACATGAAACCCCACGATTGCGTTTGGACTGCCATTGGATTATGCTTCCAATTTCTGTCACCTGATAAACTCCATAGAAAGAATAACAGGCACTGAAAAGGGAGGAAGAAATTGGCTTGCAAGGATTTCTTGCCAAGGTATATCATATGGATTCACACCCATAGCAAATCTTGAGAAAGATGGAGATGGCAGTACCACTAAGGTCTATCCAGAGATGTGCAAGGATGTATGCAGAGTAATAGACCAACCTACAATCCAGTGCCTCCCAGTTGTGTTGAAGGACAACTGCCACTTTCCCAAGCCTTCATAGCCAATGGCCATAGTAGCTGGGGATAATCAAACTAGTAATCCAACATGTCTAGAGGGATTATTGGTTCAGAAAGGAAGGAATTGACCAACTGGAGCAAGTCATGTAATGGATCTTAAGCTACTTGATGATATTTTCTTAGAAGCAGCAGAAGAAGGGGGAGATAAAAATGCATGACTTTTAAAAACTGTAGACAGTCTGCGGAATATATTTCACATGTTGTTGTCTCACAGATAAAACTGGCTGTATACTCCCTTTGCAGTCCTGTTCCAGTTCCTTTCTACATCCTCAGAGGTAAGGCAAGAGGGCACATGAGAAAGAACCTTCTCTGCTGAACTATCCACCACACTCCTTTGGGGACAGAATAATCACCTGACCCCATTTCCCTCTAAGATATTTGATTGTGTAGTTGTATTTAAAAAACAACAACACTGCTTTTGGGAAGAAAAAATAGGTCTGATAGCTGATTGTTTTATTTTATTGCATTTTGCCATGGTACTTTTGACTTCCCTGAAGAAAGACACATGAGGCAGGAATACAGAAAAGGAAAGAAAAAGAAAAAGGTATGCAAATACAATAGATTTGCATCAATGCCCCATTGGATATTCATTCAGATGAAAGAAGCAGAGACAATGGATGGCATAAATATGGCCACAGCATCATTAACTTTCCAAATCTATGGTATATGCCTAAACTTTTTTTGAAAATGCAAGGTAAGATGAGACTGGGGTGCCCATGACATTGGCAAACTATCTGTGACCCTTGATGAATTAGTAAGACATCCATGATATAGGAAGGCCGCCCAGTTTAAGCACCCATCCATGGTCCATTGGCTGGAAATGCAGGCACACACCCCTGTCTGACCCAAAAGCTATTGTTTTCCTTATCCTTTAGTCCAAAGACAAATCACAAAATCATGGCTAGCATTCTGTGGCTTGCACAGGCATAAGCCAAACTCATGTTCGTGTATGCCAATTGATCTAAAGCATGTCTTATGGGTGCTGGGTATTGTTTTCTGTACCATAGTGCCTCCTGTATTAACTTGATTGTATTATCTACAAAACTCTCCAGCAGCCGTACTATCCAGACAATTATCCCAAAATTCCTATCATAGTACAAAAAACACACTTTAACGTAGTCAGAACAAAAATTCCTACTCAGCTCTGAAGTGTCCCACCAAAATCTATAATATTAGGGTTGGTCAGCCAAGCAAACTGTGAAGAATTCAAATTTGGGAGTGTAGAACTGCACTATGTATCAACTTTCTACCCCTTTCCCCCATTTTTAAGAGTCCAACACAAGTATCCTATATGCAATCCAGCCTCCCTTCTTCAAGGACTAAATGGTGGCCTCTGAATATAGCCACCTGCCATGCTCAGCATTCACCTGAATTCTGTCTGGTATATTGATCAGAATAGAGAGTGCAGTCAAGAAATCAGATGATGATTAGGATGATTAGGAATGGGAAGAGCAGCTATGAAAGACAAAATCCTAAAATGTAAAGACATACAAATGAGAACTAAAGTTAGAATCATCCCAGCGTATTCCCCATCACCATGTATGGATGTGAGAGCTGGACAATGAAGAAACCAAGCAGGAAGAAAATCAACTCATCTGCAATGTGGTGCTGGAGAAGAGTGCTGGGGACACCATGGACAGCCAAAAAGACAAACAAATGGGCCCTTGAACAGATTGGGCCTGAACTCTATGGAAGCCAAGATGACGAAACTTTGGCCACATCATAAGAAGGCATGAATTATTAGAAAAGACAATGTTAGGAAAGGCGGAAGGTAGTAGAAAGAGAGGAAGACCACATGCCAGATGGCTGGACTCAATCAAGGAGGCCACAGGCCAGAATCTACAGGACATAGGCAAAGCTATGTAGAATAATGAATCTTGGAGATGTCTGAGTCTCATGAGTTGCCATGAGTTGAGGTTGACTTAAGGGCAGTTAAGAACAACAATCAACATACAGGTTGTAAATGATATTGATACGGCATGATGAACTGTTCCTGTTTTCCAAAATATGGAAATATTGTGTCTGTACCAATGCACACAAATGAAAATCAAGGGTTAAACTGGAGAGGGTTTTTATATCTATAATGGTTCTATGCATGCAGCCAAGCAGCATCTGCTGAAATTCCCTCTTCTACACAATGATTAAAGGTAGAGGAGTTCTTTCAGTTTTTACTCTTGCAGCCCTCTCTAATACAGATATGCAAGAATTTAGGAAACCATTTCAATAATGCTTTCATTAATGTTCCTGTGAATTCCTAGCATCAAACTGTTCTTGTTTTTTGGATAGTATGTTAAGATCTTATGGGACTGATTTTTTCTCACTCCTAAATAAAAACTGATAGAAGTGGAGGCAAATATATGTGATATTGCCACTTCAGGATGTTTTGACTCAAACGTGAAATTCTTGAAGGGGATTGCAGAGCATGTGAATGACAACAAATTAAGAGAAAGCTCTGGTAGGAAGCAGATATCCGATAGCTTATTCCAGTATAAACACAAAGTGACAGGGCCCAGAGTGGCATCCTAGTGGGGCAGGGTGACCAGATGTCATAACCACAAAGGATGACATAACAGCAACAACGTAGAACATTCAAGAAAAATGTGGGGCATTACCACATGCAAGTATAAATTCTTGCTTCTTAGTAATGCTTTCAAAGTGGAGGACATTTTGGGATTCCTCCTGGATAGAAGGTTGAATTGTAGGATGTGTCCTATAAAAGGAGGACATCTGGTCACCCTGTAGAGGGGTTACTTCATGGACTCAAAAGTTACTGGCATTTGGGATTCCCAGCTGCCTCCTCACTTTGCAATCTCTTCCATCATCATCTCTTTCATTGTTCTGTTAGGCTCCTCCACCAGCCAGCTTTGCGAGCTTGCCCCTTCTGCATACTGTACAACTGGTTGTTCCCTGGGCACAACCATACCCATCAAAACTCCTAGCACATCTTCTGCTGCTTTGCCAGCCTCTCCCACAGCTTCCCTGCAGGGATTCCTTCCCTGGCAAGGATACTATTTAATAATCATGAGTTAGCCATAGGCATCTACCTGATTTTCACTTTCTGTCTCCCTGCTTATCTTGTGCTAGAACAAAGAAATAGTAGAGCCTGCCTGTGTCATCTCAAGGGCTTAAGGCATACTTGTACATGGCATCCAGCAGCCCTACCACCTCCACCATGGTTTCCCAATCTTCACCAACACCATCTGTTTACCTGCCTCTTGCTGTAAATCTCACTTGGTGAAATATTCTCATTTTCTGCCATGTAGCAAAGTATCTCCACTCACTAATGGTCCTTTCCCATTTCACAATGACAGCACTATCATCCTCCTTTAACTGTCATTGGCAATTACTGTACGAGTGAGGCACTAGTGATGGATTTGGAGAGGAATTACAACCTTTTCACACCACGTTGGCATTCATCTGTTGTTAATCTGTTGTCCTATCATTATTGAGCAATTTTACATCAATGGGAGAAACCCATCAATAACCACAGATATTCCTACACTCATGCAATTGTGCAAGTGCAAATTGCTTTAGTACTACAGTAGTGATATTGTAAGGTCAATGTCATATGAGTGGGCCATTGAACCATTCTTCCTGTTTCTATTATGCCATGAGTCCACAAAAATGTATGCCAAATAAAATTTGCTAGTCTTTAAGGTGTCTTAAGACTACAAAAGCCCAAATGCAGCCATCTTTCCCTTCATACTTTAAAAGGTTAAAAATGTAATTATTATTATGAGAAATTTAGATTCAACTCCCTATTTAAACTGGTGTGATAGAAATGGACTGTATTCTAGGTCTTCTTTTTAGCAAAGACTGTCCATTTTAATAGCAATACAATTTTTTTCTAACTATTCCTGTGGATGCAGGTTAAAATATCGGTGTATCAACAGTATAATATTTGACAACACATTCAAGATTTTGCTTTTTTTTCCCCCTTTTGGGGGAATCTTTCTTTTGAGAGTCAAAAATAGGAATCAATATGGTAGCAACAGTACATGAGACACATTTAACTCACCTTTGCAAGCTTTAAATTCACAGCAGCCCATAGGCGTTTAAACCTTTCTTCAAAGTGATACGAAATCTAATTTTCCTCTTTACTCTATCTGAGAATTGTCTAGTTAACAGAGTAATGTGGCATGACGGAAGCTTGGAAGAAAAGCAAAAGCTTTGAAAGATAGGCTTCTCTTCTTATACTGAATTAATCACCAGCAAAGGAAAACTGGATTTATTCTCTGTTCCTCTCTGAAAATTGACTCTTCCTAGAGTACCTACCTCTGTTTAATTTAAGAAATAGCCTTCCTTTTTATTTTCCTGGTACTTTACTTCCTTGCAAGTGCCAACTGGAACATTTCTGTCAGTTCTCAAAAGATCAAGCTCTGCAAGCATAAAATATTAAATTCTGGGGGTTGCTGGCATGACTCACCAATAACTATGCATTGGATTATTCCAATGTATAACCAAGAAGTACCCAGATCTAGGTCACCAGAGGTTGTTGGACAAGAACTCCCATGGTCTCTGACTACTAGCCATGCTAGCCGGTGCTTCTGGGGTTTTAAAAAACTAAAAGTCCATGTTTGGAACTACAGTTGGACCTCCGTATTAATGAAGGATCCATTCCCCCCCCCCCTCCAGCAGATATGAAAATCAATCCATATTCTAGTCCCATTAAAAGTTGTGCACACCCACAAGTGCAGTCGTGTGCACATGCTGCCATTAACCAAAATGGGGACTTGCCATCCTTGGATGGTCAAATCTGTGGATTGCAAGTCTGTCAATAAGGAAGGCAAACTGTACTGGCATTACCCATTTCATTTGGAAGTATCAGACCAATTTCTGATGGAATAAAGATCAAAAATAGACATTTATATCTCCACATTTCCACTGTGAGCCAAAGTTATCATTACAACAATGAGTAACCATACTTTCCATTGCCTAACATGAACCATCTCCTCTGAGTTAAACCTTCCTATAACCTGGTCCCATAGGCCTTGCAAGGGTCATTATAAAGTGAAACAAGCCTCCTTTAAAAACAGTGGCTGGACTCCTACATCAGAGGCTGCAAGGCATAACTTTATGATAACATGGCTACATTTCTGACTTCATACAGAACCGTTCTAATGAACTGCAATGATGTGCATTATGTCCCATTGCACAATGGGACCCATAGCACAATAAAACCATTGTAGAAAAGCTATCCTGTTGGCTTCTACTGGTCCTGATAGCATAGCTACATCTCCATTCCCCGCCTGAGATGCGCAATTCATCTTCATGCAATCATAAGTTAGTTTACAACCATGTAACTTCCCAACAGGATGGCAGCCAACAAAAATAGCAATAAATACAGTAAAGCAGCTATGAAACGTTAAAACAACTAAGAAAGATCAATATATAAAAAAAATATATAGAACCACAATTAAACTAAAACCTCTTCAGAAAGGTATCTGGCACCACCTTTTTTTGCTGTAGAACTTCCCTGCAGCAGCTAGATGCTGCGGCGAAGCTGTGCATCAAAAAAAAAAGAGCAGGGAAACCCTGCTCTTTTTTAGAGCCACAGTTGTGGCACAATACACGGCATTACATAATGACACAGGTGCCATTACGTGTTAGGGTTCAGGAGCGTGCAAATGCTGTGCGCTCCCTAGCCCTAATCACGGCACAAGGGCACCTCTTCCTGCCCATCTGTTTCGGGCCTTTCTGAATAAACACTCTTAGGCCAAAATGCACTGCAGAAATAATCCAATTTGAGATTGCTTTAACTGTCCAAGCTTAACGCTAGGGAATTCTGGGAACTGTAGTTTCGTGAGACATTTAGCCTTCTCTGCTAGAGAGCTCTGGTGCCACAATAAACTACAATTCCCAGGATTCCTAGCACTGAGCCAGGACAATTAAAGCGGTCTCAAACTGGATTATTTCTGTAGTGTGTTTTGGACCCTATTTAGAAAAACTTTTGGCCCTGCTTGCTGAAGAAGGATTATCTAACGGAGTGTGCTGAACTGTTTCTCCTTTTGTTATATTTTAAATTTTGGGGGTTTTTTTTAAATTAAATTTTAGTGCAGTTTTTAATGTGATAGTTTTAATGTTTCAGTGTTTTGATTTTTAGCTGTATACTGTTTTAGTCTGTGTTGTAAGCCCTTAGGTTCAACATTAAAGAGGAGATGAGATATTGAATAAAAGGAAAGAAAGAGTCAGGGAGGGATCAGTTATGTATGGCCCCAAAACCCTTCTGAAAAGGAGGATTTTGATCCCTGAAGGCCATTGGAGAATAAGTGTGTGGTGAAAGGTGGCCTGGGATGGGGATGGGATCGACCCAGGCATATCTCCTTGTCCCAGTGCAGCAGTACAATTAGTGCTGCCACCAGTCCTTTCTTTGAAGATGTAACTCTCCCCAGGTTCCTGGGGATGTAAGGGCTCAATACCCTCCCTCTCTCTCTTATGGCTATTGGGAACACAAAATAATAATTATAGGGGTCCTGGTAGTCAGGGTCATGGAGATGGTTACAGTTTCCCTTTCACTCCCCCTTGAGGAATAAATCAGAGGTGAACTCTTTAATAACAAAAAAGGAGGAAAATTGCACAGATCCTTGTCACATTATTAAACAAATCCAGCAGGCAACATGTGGGTGTTTTGTTTTGTTTTGTTTTGTTTTCCCTCTCTCCTCTGCATGACTCTTGTTTTTTTCAGGTTGTAAAAGCATGGGAGAGCATTGTAAAAGCATCATTTTTTTCCAAATGGATTATTTCAGCTTGGCAAATGGGACACTTTTACAACGCTTCTACAACCCTCTTCCATGGTTTTTCGACCAGGAGAGGATGATGTCATGCAGAAGGAGAAAAATAAACACATATGTTTTTATTTTTCTGCCAGGTTTGTTTAATAAAGGTAGTATCCACTTGGCAATGCTATCCATGTAGCAGTTTAAAGTCATGGGATTGGAAAAAAAACCTGACAAAATACTTCTTCAAACATGTCTCTCCCCTCTCCCTATGTGCCCCACTTTTCTTTGCAGAAAAAATATTTTTTACCTGGCAGAAATGAAATAGCCAAATTGGTATAAATACCCAACTCTTTTCCAGGCCAGCATTCTCTGAAGATGCCAGCCACAGATGCTGATGAAATGTCAAGAATAAACTCTTCAAGAACATGGCCACATAACCCCCCCCCCCAAAAAAAAAAACCTCAAAAAACTATGGATGCTGGACATGAAAACCTGAGTTAATTTTCTTTCTGGTCAGCTTTTTTGCTCTCCAGCTTTCACATCCATACGCAGAAATTGGAAATGCTATGGCATGAATGACCCTGACTTTGGTATTTAATAAATACAGTGGGCCAGTGGTATCCACTGGGGTTTGGTTACAGGACACCCTGTGGATACTTAAATCTGTGGATGCTCAAATCCTATTAAATACAATGACATAGTAAAATGAAATGACAAAATCAACTTTTGCTTTTTAGAATTTGTATCTTTTTTTTTTAATATTTTCAAGTAATGGATGCTTGAATCCATGGATAAAGAATCTGTGGATATGGAGGGCTGACTGTCTATCTTTGCATTTCAAGATTTTACCTAGTACCTTCATAGATGCCTTTCCCAATTTTAGACTTCTTTTGATTTCTTGGCTACAGCCTCCATTTTGATTAATGACTGAGCCGATGTATAGAAACTTTAAGAATTTCAGGGTCTTCATCATACACCTTTGAGCTTTGTATCTCTTCAGTGGACACTTTCTTGTGACTTTTGTCACAATTTTGCAACATTTCTATTCCACAAATAAAGCTTGAAGCCCTGGATCTCTTCAAATATAATGGCTGGATAGAAATTTTGAAATATATTGCATATAGGAAGGAAAGTGAATACTATATATCCCCTTGCTTCTCTTTGTCTTTTCTGCCAAGAGAGAAGAGATAATCACATTTGATTCTAAGGCTCCTGAAAGCCTGGAAAGAGCCCCTGTCCCACTTTGACCAGAATATTGCTCATCACATATTGCCTGATGAGAGTGTGAAAAAAGCAAAGGAGACCAGCAACGTGGTACATGAACTGAAGACCTGAGTGGAAAAGTAACAGAGAAATGTAAGATCAAAATTAAACTCCTAACACTACAAGTTGCATATTGCCTTTCCCCAATATGCTGCCCTTCTGATGTGTTAGAGTACAATTCCCACCAGGTAGAGCCAGAAGAGCCATGGTGGTGGGAACACTTGGCCATAATCCTACATGGCTTGATGTACTGTAATGCCACATGTGGAATTATGCTATGGTGGGGTATTTGCCACCCAATGATGGGGAATCACAGAAGCAGAGCGAATCAGCACATCACCTGATGCCAGGGTGGAGTGGTTTCATATTATTGTAATACAAATTTATGATTTAACCCTATGCCCAAACAGGAGATTAGCACAATACTGTACCTTTAAAGTTTGGAGCTATACCTATTTTGTAGACATGGTTCAGGCTTTGGATAGTTCCATTACAGTTCAGAGTCTGGAGTGGATTCACAGCCTGACTGATAGCCATCACTACTTTTATTGTTCCTGTTACTGCCTTCACATTTCCTGTTTAATGCTGAATTGGTTAACTGGGAATCTGGGAAGCTTTTTTCTTTTTCTCTTCTTCCTTCCTTCCTTCCTTCCTTCCTTCCTTCTTTCTTCCCCCCCCCTCTTTTTTTTGGGGGGGGCATATCTGCCTAAACTTTTTTTTGTCTTGTGCACATTTTCCCCTTAGAATAATGGCTTGCAAATTACTCTCAATTATACAGGTGTAGTTGATAGCTTTTATTATTTAAGATTCTATAAACTCTGATTCTTCTAAAAAAATTTAAACTCCAACCCTAACAATTTGCTGGGATGTTGGAAGTTTTTGTGTTATTTTGTCTACATTTTGGCAAGTTAGTATATATTTGCTTCTTCATTTTTCTGTCTTTGGTGCAGATGCAGTCCAAGGGGATTATTAGCAATTTACTGAATGGTGTATGATCATCAGAAGCAGCTGGGTTATCCATTAATAATGAAACAAATTTAATGAATAACTGTGAATTTATTCATTGCTTCAGGAGAGACTCCAGTAAAGTACAAAACTACTTAAAAGTTCTCAAATGCAGGAGTGTGCCAGAAAAAAAAATAGTTGTTTAATTTAAATCTGCTACAGTAAGGCAATTTTCAAGACCAAAATTGTGTATTGTCTGTGGAGAGTGAGCAAAATAATTTATAAAGATCTTTATCACATTTGCAGTCTCATTAAATTATTAATTGAAAAACCTGGATTCATACAGCTGTGCCTACAATTTATTTTACATTGTGACCAGCTGAAAAATTAAAGAAGACAAATTTAGAATATGTGAACTTGACACAGCAGACAAAATGGACTCTTATGGAATTTCACAGATAAAATGTCATATGAAGTTGCATTCTAATAAGGTTTTCCCCCTAAGAATATGTGACTGATTTAAAAAATAGGCAGAGAAACATCGCTGTGTTGTTGTTGTTTTTTTAAAAAAAATAGCTGTTTCACATACCATCAGAGAGACTATCTGCTTGATTTTGAATCATGGGTGGAAGAGTTTTTATCGATCTCACTCCTTACCCAGACTGAAACACATTGAGTTCTTGCAGGGTTCCTGATTTCATAGAATCATAGAATTTGAAGAGACTCCAAGTGCCATCCAAGTCCAATCCCTTTCTATTGCAGTCTTTTCCAACTTTATGATTCTATGATTCATTTACAAAGATGTTGAACAGCACTGGGCCCAAGACAGAATCCTGTGGCACCCCACTTATCTGTCCAGAATGAAGAGAATCATATCATAGAATCATAGAATCATAGAGTTGGAAGAGACCACAAGGGCCATCCAGTCCAACCCCCTGCCATGCAGGAACTCCAAGTCAAAGCATCCCTGACAGATGGCCATCCAGCCTCTGCTTAAAGACCCCTAAGGAAGGAGACTCCACCACACTCCGAGGGAGTGTGTTCCACTGTCGAACAGCCCTTACTGTCAGGAAGTTCCTCCTAATGTTGAGGTGGAATCTCTTTTCCTGCAGTTTGCATCCATTGTTCCGCGTTCTAGTCTCTGCAGCAGCAGAAAACAAGCTTGCTCCCTCCTCAATATGACATCCCTTCAAATATTTAAACAGGGCTATCATATCACCTCTTAACCTTCTCTTCTCCAGGCTAAACATCCCCAGCTCCCTAAGGCGTTCTTCATAGGGCAAGGTTTCCAGACCCTTCACCATCTTAGTTGCCCTCCTTTGGACATGCTCCAGTTTCTCCACATCCTTTTTGAATTGTGGTGCCCAGAACTGGACACAGTATTCCAGGTGGGGCCTGACCAAAGCAGAATAGAGTGGCACTATAACTTCCCTTGATCTAGAAACTATACTTCTATTGATGCAGCCTAAAATTGCATTGGCTTTTTTAGCTGCCGCATCACACTGTTGACTCATGTTCAGCTTATGGTCTACTTGGACTCCTAGATCCCTTTCACATGTGGTCTCGTTCAGCCAGGTGTCCCCCATCCTATATCTGTGCATTTCATTTTTCCGCCCTAAGTGCAGAACCTTACATTTCTCCGTATTGAATTTCATTTTGTTAGCACTGGCCCAGCTTTCTAGTCTATTCAGGTCATTTTGAATTTTGATCCTATCCTCTGGGGTATTAGCTACTCCTCCCAGTTTAGTGTCATCTGCAAATTTGATAAGTATGCCCCCAATTCTGTCATCCAAATCGTTAATAAAGATGTTGAATAGCACTGGGCCCAGGACAGAACCCTGTGGCACCCCACTGGTCACTTCTCTCCAGGATGAAAAGGAGCCATTGTTGAGCACCCTTTGAGTTCGGCCACTCAACCAATTACAAATCCATGTAACAGTTAACTTGTCTATCCCACATTTTGCAAGCTTGTTTGCAAGAATGTCATGGGGAACCTTGTCAAAGGCCTTACTGAAATCGAGGTATACTATATCCACAGCATTCCCTTCATCTACCAAGCTGGTAATTTTATCAAAAAAAGAGATCAGGTTCGTTTGGCATGACTTCTTTTTCTGAAACCCATGTTGGCTTTTTGTGATTATGGCATTGGCTTCTAAATGTTCGCAGACTCTCTGCTTAATGATCTGCTCTAGCACCTTTCCTGGAATTGATGTCAGACTAACTGGACGATAATTGTTGGGATCCTCTTTTTTTCCCTTTTTGAAGATGGGGACAACGTTTGCCCTCCTCCAGTCTTCTGGGACTTCTCCTGTTCTCCAGGAGTTCTCAAAGATTATTGCCAATGGCTCTGATATTACATTTGCTAGTTCTTTTAATACTCTAGGATGTAGTTCATCTGGTCCTGGAGATTTATATTCATTTAGGTTAACCAAGTATTCCTGTACTATCTCTTTACTTATTCTGTGCTGAAATTCCCCTATTCTGTCTTCTGCTCCATTATCCTTCAGTTGAGCACCTTTTGCCTTTTCTGAGAAGACTGAAGCAAAGAAGGTGTTGAGTAATTCTGCCTTTTCTCTGTCCCCTGTTAGCATTTTGCCATCTTCTGCACGCAGTGGCCCTACTGTTTCCTTCTTCTTCCTTTTGCTGCGGACATATCCAAAAAAGCCCTTTTTATTGTTCTTAACCTCTCTAGCAAGCCTGAGTTCATTCTGCGCTTTAGCTTTTCTGACTTTACCCCTACATGTGCTGGCTATTTGTTTAAATTCCTCTTTCGTGATTTCTCCATTTTTCCATTTCTTATACATGTTCCGTTTAAAACTTAGCTCATTTGAAAGTTCCTTAGTCATCCATCCTGGCTTCTTGAGACATCTTCCATTTTTCTTCCTCATTGGAACTGTTTGAAATTGTGCCTTCAATATCTCCCTTTTGAGAAACTCCCATCCGTCTTGAACTCCCTTTTCTTTTAGTATTCCTGACCATGGGATCACTCCCAGTATTTCTCTAAGTTTATTGAAATTAGCTCTCCTAAAGTCTAGAGTGCGTGTCTGACTATGCCTAGCTTCTCCCTTCCACTGCATTACAAACTCCAGGAGAACATGGTCACTTCCACCTAAGGATCCAACCACTTGCACCCCATCAACTAGGTCTTCCCTGTTGGTTAAGATCAGATCTAAAATGGCTGATCCCCTTGTTGCCTCTTCCACCTTTTGGACAATGAAATTGTCTTCCAGGCAAGTGAGGAATTTGCTAGACTTTGAGGATTTGGCTGAGTTTGACTTCCAGCAAATATCCGGATAGTTGAAGTCCCCCATCACTACTACATCTCTCCTTCCTGATTGTGTGGTCATCTGTTCTAGAAAGGCATCATCCAATTCCTCTGCCTGAGTCGGGGGTCTGTAGTAGACTCCCACAGTAACATCCCTGTTATTTCCCTCTCCTTTAATTTTTATCCAGATGCTCTCCACCTGGCTTCCAGTATTGACTTCCTGGATCTCTTCACTGGTGTAAATATCCCTGACATATAATGCTATTCCTCCTCCTTTCCTGCTTGGCCTGTTTCTCTTAAAAAGGTTATATCCCTCTATTTCTACATTCCAATCATGAGACTCATCCCACCAGGTTTCAGTGATGCCTATTATATCATATTTCCCTTGTTGTGCTAGGAGTTCAAGTTCATCCTGCTTATTTCCCATACTCTGTGCATTAGTGTAGAGACATTTAAGACCATGTGTCCTCTTTACTTGCTGCTTTTGCACATTTTTTTGCCTCCTACTATTGGGTCCTTGCACTGTTTGCCTTGTTCCCTCTATGCCACTTGGACTATTCTCTCCATCCCTTTTGTCTTCCAGTATAATGTCTCCCTCCCCCACATAACTCAGTTTAAAGCCCTCCTGATCAGATTCTTCAGACTGTTGGCAAAAACGTTTTTGCCAACTGGCGTGAGATGCAGCCCATCCCTTGCCAGAAGTCCCTCCTCATGGAACCGCAGCCCATGATCCAAGAATCCAAACTGTTCTTGGCGGCACCATCTACGGAGCCAGTTATTCACCTCTGCTATTTTCCTCCCTTCCTGGACCATGCCCTTCTACCGGGAGTAGAGATGAGATGACAACCTGTGCATCCATCTCTTTCAGCTTCCTTCCCAGAGCCTCATAATCCCTTTTGATATTCTGAAGGCTGTGCCTTGCAGTATCATTGGTTCCCACATGAACCAAAAGAAGGGGATAACGGTCAGTAGGCTTGACAAGTCTTGTCAGCCTCTCCGTCACATGATGGATCTTTGCCCCAGGGAGACAACACACCTCCCGAGACATCTTGTCAGGCCCACAAACCACTGCTTCCGTACCCCTCAGCAAGGAGTCCCCCACCACGACCACGCGCCTCCTCCGAGGCTTAGCAGTGGCTGTTCCTTTTCGTGATACTCTCAGGCTCCCCTGCTCTGTCCCTGATGTCTGTCCCTGCTGCTTTTCCTCATCATCTCTGACAACAGAGAGAGATTCAAAGCGATTCTGTAGCTGCAAGCCGCTCACAGAACGTTCCCTGGTTTCCTTACTTCTGTGTGTGACCTCCCTCCAAGCCTCTACCTCTGTTATATGTGGAGTGACCTCCTCCACCCCAACAACTTCCTCTCTCTGTTTCCCACCCAAGACATTCTGGCCTGTTCTGTTCAGGAGATTCTCCTGCTCTCTATGATGCTGGAGTGCAGATATCTGCTCCTCTAGCTGCTGTACTTTCTCTTCCAAGAGGACTACCAACTTGCACTTGTGGCAGGTGTAGTTCGCCACCTCTGTAGGCAAGAAGACAAACATCCCACAGGTGTTGCAGGTGACTGCAGCAGGGCCTTCAGTGTCCATACTGAGAAGTCTTAAGGAGGCACTGAAACAAGACTGTGGGCTTCCCTTGCTAGACTTGGCCTTTATTCCCAAGCTCTGTCACTGAGTTCAAGTCACGGGGCCTATAGTTATGTAGAGAGCTCCTGGCTAAAAGCTCCTTCCAAAGGCAAGTCTCTGATTCACTTCCTCTGATGCTTCAGGCCGGCTCCTCTTCTATTCTCTAAACACCTCCTTGACTAGATAAAAAAAAAAAAATCAAAATGACGGCGCGCGCTTCTGCTAGCCTTGAGTAGCCTTAAGTAGTCTCCCAGCAATGGCTCCCAGAATGCAATGGCTCAAGTGTAAATTAAATTAGATCTCACCCAAGCACATGGACTACAGCCTCCTCCTTTTCTTTCTCCTCCTTAAAGGAAATGAAGCTTCTGCTAGCCTTGAGTAGCCTTAAGTAGCCTCCCAGCACTGGCTCCCAGAATGCAATGGCTCAAGTGTAAATTAAATTAGATCTCACCCAAGCACATGGACTACAGCCTCCTCCTTTTCTTTCTCCTCCTTAAAGGAAATGCAGCTTCTGCTAGCCTTGAGTAGCCTTAAGTAGCCTCCCAGCACAGGCTCCCAGAATGCAATGGCTCAAGTGTAAATTAAATTAGATCTCACCCAAGCACATGGACTACAGCCTCCTCCTTTTCTTTCTCCTCCTTAAAGGAAATGAAGCTTCTGCTAGCCTTGAGTAGCCTTAAGTAGCCTCCCAGCACTGGCTCCCAGAATGCAATGGCTCAAGTGTAAATTAAATTAGATCTCACCCAAGCACATGGACTACAGCCTCCTCCTTTTCTTTCTCCTCCTTAAAGGAAATGCAGCTTCTGCTAGCCTTGAGTAGCCTTAAGTAGCCTCCCAGCACTGGCTCCCAGAATGCAATGGCTCAAGTGTAAATTAAATTAGATCTCACCCAAGCACATGGACTACAGCCTCCTCCTTTTCTTTCTCCTTCTTAAAGGAAATGCAGCTTCTGCTAGCCTTGAGTAGCCTTAAGTAGCCTCCCAGCACTGGCTCCCAGAATGCAATGGCTCAAGTGTAAATTAAATTAGATCTCACCCAAGCACATGGACTACAGCCTCCTCCTTTTCTTTCTCCTCCTTAAAGGAGGAGGCGCCATAAAGAGGCGCCTTAAAGAGGCGCCATTGTTGAGCATCCTTTTGGTTTGGTGTGTTGATCAACTATAGATCCAGCTAATAGGCACTCTAGGGAGTTTATCACACAGTTTATCCCTGTGCAAAAATGGGGATTTAAATTGGGGAAAAAACTGCAAAGGCGGGTTGATTTTCACATGACATTGTTGTTAAACTAATGTTAACCCAAATGGAAAGTGGAGGAAAAGTAGACAAAAGCCACTCTTTTTTACTTTCAGAAAATCCCAAAAGTAAAAAAGGAATGGCTTTTGTTTACTTTCTGTTCAGGTTAACATTATAACATGTGTGGAAAATCAACCCGCATTTGTGGTTTTTTTCTAACTTTCAAATCCCATTTTGTTATGGGATTTCCCCCGTGTAATAAACTCCTAGGAGTTAGCCGGCAATGATATGGGTACCAAAATGTATGCAATTTGGATAACAATTTAATTAAACACCCACCAAGGGAAAAAAAAAACACTTTGTAAAGATTGTATGTCCCATTCTGGAAAATTCTTAGCTATTGTCAACTTATTCTTGGCTTTTGTAGTCCTGCATCATCCAGCTGTATAGTCAGTGCAAGTTAGAATTAGCTTGATGTTCATTTACCTGTGAGTAGGTGGGATGTGTACTTACTTGAGTGCTCATATTTATTTTCTTTCTGGCCAAAACATATTAAAACTGCACTTTAAAACAATTAAAATACTCCAATTAAAACAATAAAATATTTTAAAACATTCAAAATTTAAAATATACAATGTTAAAAATAATCTAAACCAACCCACAAACCTCCAGCCCCGGATAAAACCAGGCTCACAGCAGTTGTTGGGAGGAAGCCTGCAGCAGATAAAAGGTGAGTTGGGGCTGGAGTTTGGCCATTGCATGGACTTGGTAGATAATTCTAACTTCTTCAATGACCAAAAGAATGACCTACACAGGGGTACATTGGACTTCACCTGCACATAAGTCACTATGCAGGATGCCAGCACAATATTTATTTTTAATGTTGAACTATAAAAATGATGCCCTTCAACCAAGTTAAAAGATGAATTCACTATTGGGGACTTCCAAGAGAGCCAGTTTGTAGGGAGGGAGGCAATTTGAACAACTTTGGCAGAGACTGGAGGAGTTGAAGGTCACTGCCTGAAAGCCAGGTCCATGCTTTGCCCACCTCTGTTCTATGCTATTTAATAGGACCCAGGGAAGCATGCCTAGAATTGCAGCTTCAATCTAGCTAAATTATTAGTTGCTCAATGCAGGAAACCGAGAACACAAATTGTATTTTTAGGTAGAGTAAACAATTTCTTAATAAATATTTATCAGCACTTTCACCCATTTACAATCCCTGTTCTTTAGAGAAGCTATGGCATGGTATAAATTTGTAATTTAGAGAGGGCCCCAGGCATCCTGAGCTCACTCATCTTTATCAGCACATCGTCAATCATGACTGCATTTATTCTATCCAGTTCTTACCTTTCGACAGTTATGCCAACTCCACCCACAAGAGTGTCATCTTTGAAAAACAGAGATGATGGATCTGCAGTATCACACACTACAGAATGTTTCTCACTTTCATAATTCCCACAGTATGTTAGTGTTGCATAATGTCAAATTAATAGCTTGGAGAGAATGACTACAAAAAACACAGCTTTCATATGTTTTATGCAGCATGTAAGCACTGTACAAAGAAACATAATGGTTTAACAATCAAGCACAGGGCTACAAAAAGTTAGTTTTTAGGACTACAATCCCATGGCTAGTGACCATGTTGACTAGGCAACTCTAGGGGTTATAGTCCAAAAAGGTAACTTTTCTAAATCTTGCTCAAATTTATTTGCCATTCAAAGTCAGATGAAACAGGAGGGAAGCCTGATATGGAATCTCCCTTAAATCATTAATATTTAATGGTATAATGTGTTAAATTTTATTTTAGCAAATAGGTGGATATATAAACTAATTCATTGTCCATCTATAACAGTGTATGTGTCTGTCAGTCACAGACATTATTCCAAGACTATGACACTTGGTTTTGGAATATCTGAACATTTCCATGCATGCCAACAGAACCCAGATGGTGGGCACCTGAAGGCTGTTTCATTTTTAATGTATTAATTCTCATCTGTTGAAGATTGCAGTACCAATTTCAGTCACTAGATGGAGACTTCCTTAGCCAGCACACAGTGTTCTGGTTGTTACAGAAAGCTGTGGACGGTTGTGGTTGTCTTAAGCCACAGCAGAATGCTCCATAATTTATATAGTATAGGGCTACGCCATTTCCCCTACTTTGAAGCAATTCTTCTCCTCACAAGCATGACAAGGGATGAACTCTCTCAGGGTTCTCTAGGGGTACAACATGGCAGCAGTGAGCCTAGAGATCCAAACAGCTGAGGCAATACTCCAGCAGTTGAAGGAAGGCAAAAGAGTCCAATTCTTACAGCTACATAGCTTTGCTTGAGGACTAAGCACAGCATGTGCACAGATGTTTACTTTTGCTAGTATGAAATAAAGTTAATATGAGGTTTATCTGAAGTCAGTAATCTATCTTCACTTTACTCCATCAGTGTCTTCCCTTTAATAACTGCCTTGCCTTCGGTGCCTTGCTGAGGATGCAAATACAATGTGTTAAGAGATGAGTTTGTTCTTGTAGGTGGCCACAAACTACTACTACTACTACTACTACTACTATTCGTTCTCTCTGAATATTCCGGAAGGTTCTGCCATTTTGAATTTGGCTGCTGTTCAGACATTTCCCATGCAGGACATGGTGAAGAGGTAAAATTCAAAGAGGACTTGGAAAGGTAGGTTTCTTGAAGACCTTCCTCTGATAGGCACCGGTTTGAAAGCACTTCTTTTTCTTTGGAATTTCGCCATTTCATCCTTCGATTCTGAAACCAAATTTTGACCTGTTGATGGGTCAATTAAACACAGTTATTGTTAGGTATTTAAATATCATTCTGCCAATTTAGGCAGTTAATGTTAGTCTCATTTTAATTTTAATGTTAATTCCAATTTAGGCAGTTAATATTCCCCCATACAATTGTCCAAATGCAGAAAAGAAAAAAAATAAAGACTACAATTTATGTGGGGCATATATGGAACAGTATTGACTGGTTTACAGTTGCCAGGGCTGTTCTTTACTTAAGGACCAGAAATCTTCTCCCTTATGGACTGGAATGAGTTCCCTAGTATAAGTGATGTCCCCTATTTAAGGTCTGGAAAGTTTTCCCACTTACATAAACTGAACAAAATGTCCTCAAAAAATACATTTTTGGTATTGGCCCTCCATAAAGATAGAAATGTGTGCATCGTGTAATTTATTAATGTGGACAATAAGTTAATTTTACAGAGACATACATAGCTATATTAAGTGAAATAACTACTTTAATTTGGTATCTGGACAGAAAGCAAACTTTTACATAGTTTGTCAACCCTGCATGTCATGAGTTTCAATGGTCCCTTATTGCTGTTTTGAAAATCTAGCAAGTACTTGGGTAGCTTGGAAAAGCATGTTAAATGCCCAAACTGAGAAGCAATGATAAGAAAACTGGGCAGGTTGAATTTTTAAGTAGTCAATCCCCTTTCCCTTTCAGATCACATGTGACCAGTCTTCAGACTTTGAAGTACTTTCCTCAGTTGCACATGCTACTTCTATAGAAGACTTATTCATATAGATACAAAACAGATGGGCTGATCCAGGGGCAAAGTTGTGTTGTGGCCACTTAAGGCAGCCCAAATCCAACCGTGAAAGGTGTGCAAAGAAGTGCGGGCCATGCCAGACTTGCGGGCCATACCAGCAGCCAGCCTTGAGACTTTGTCATCTGGTCGCCATAGTCCCACACTGGTCAGGGTGTGCTTGTGGCTGGAGCAGCCAGAGGCACTCCAAGCCACCCATCTGCTTGAGATCCTAGCCACAGTATTAGTGGAATTTCTTTACTGGGAAGGGAATAATAATTACTTCTGAATTATTCATTGTAAGCAAGTATTACTGGGTAGGTGCAGGAGATGTAGACCACACCAGATGATACCCCAGAGACAGAGGGACAAGGATTGCCTTGTGTTACTTCTTCATCTGCTTGGCTTCCTCCCTGGGGAGGGAGCTGAGGTGGTGACAAGGGTGACCCATGGGCAAAGTTGATGACGACTTCCCAAAGGGCATTCTCAGCTGCTGCCCTGAAATTGTGGAACAACTTGCCAGAAGAGATCCGTCTCATTACCACCTTAGATGCCTTCAAGAAGGCACTTAAGACGGATCTCTTCCGGCAGGCCTAACCACCCAACATATTATAATAGATCACTGAATAATTGTTTAAACTAGATCAAATGATGAAAGAAATGATACCAACCTACGATGCTGAAGGATTGAATTCTATTGTATTTTATTGTTATTGTTTTTATTACTATTGCTGCTGTTTTATAATTAACTGTGTAGTGATTTTAGACTATCTAATAGATTAATGTGTTTTAATAATATGTTGGAATCCTGCCTCGATCTGAAGGAGAAGCGGGAAATAGAAATAAATTTTTATTAATATTATTATTAATATTAAAAACCCTGATGCCTCTCCTTTCTCCTCCCACTGAGCTTCACTCACACCATCTCTTCCACTGAGCTCATGTTTTGAAGGGACACAGGTGAATGCTACAGTGCATTTCTGCCAAAAGAGGAATTGTTGAGGAGCAGATTGACATCCCCTGGTGACACCCTTGTATAGGACCACTTATCACATATAACTTTCACAACAATTTTTTTTTCTTTTCATTCTCCAACAAGGCACCTAAACTGTGGTGACATGCCAAGAGAGTGATGGGGTGGAACAGTGGATCTGCTCTGGGATTTAATCCAGACTTTAAAGGATCTATCTTATTCCTCTAATAGGTTTGGCTTCTTCTTTAACTCCTCTAATGTTTCAGCCAAACCAAAACTGGATTCATCAATCCACTGACATAGAAGCCACTGACCTCTAAGGCAGCTAAATATACTTTCATCTTCAAAAATTACCTAACTTTACTTAAAGTGGAAAGAAATATCACTGAATACTCAAATTAGGATTGTCCATGCCATTGTATTTCCCATCACTATGTACGGTTGTGAGAGCTGGATGGTGAAAGCTGACAGGAACTCCTTTAAAAAGACAAAAATGGGTCCAAGAATAAATCAAACCTGATTTCTCCAAAGTGATAAAACTGATACTATTGTACTTCAGTCATATTATAAGAAGGAATGACTCTAAAAGACAATAATGCTTGATAAGGCAGAAGGCAGTAAGAAAAGAGAAAAACTACAGTCTAGATGGACAGATTAGACCAAGAAACCCTTGAGTATGAAAGATCTGAGAAGGGCTGTTGAAAATGGGGTTTCTTGGAAATGGCTTATTCATAGGGTTGCCATAGGTCAAGATTAACTTGAAGGCAGTTAGCAACAACAACAAAATTTATGGTATGCTTTCTTCTCTTTCCTCAAAGAAGACTTTCAACATTTGGATAATGCTTGGTGCCCCACCAGGTCTTCCTATACCTGTGACTCCTTCAGACTGAGGCCAAGGGCCAGTTTCCTTCTGTCTGTTTTACTGATATATTTCTGTTTTTGAAACATTTTCTCCAAAGCTTTCCTTTGCTCTTCAGAAAAGACAGCTCTTCTTAGAATGCCTCTCCGGGATCTGGAATCCTGAGTTAGAAAAGGCAGAACACTTTCATGCCCTAGAACAAAAAATATATAATACACACTCAGGTTGTTAACAGCCCAATTGGACAGATTATTTAAAAAAAAACTTTCATTATCTTCAGTCCGTCTTAAGTATACCTGCCCATCTGCACCACATGATGTCATCTTACACCTTCTGGTACAATTTTATTCATTTTATTTTATTCTGATGTTCTCAGAGATCAGGCCATTTTGAGTTCAGTGGTGTTTATTTGCAGATAAATGTGTGCAGGATCAGGGTTAGAGGGATAGCACACTGATTCACATGGTGAAAATGGGGGCACCAAATTCTTTCTTCAATCAAAAGCAAAAGCATGCAACTCAGTTGTGTTTCATTTATTTTGGACTACAAGTTGCATCAGCTTGTGTTCCCATAGCAATGATGTTCTGATTCATCCATTTCCCTCCCATTTTTTGATGGGGAAAGAAGCATGCAGTGATTGTCCAGAGAGGCCTTTGCATAGAGTTCATAAATTACACCTTAAATTAGGGTCACAGTGAAAAGGCACATATCCACTCCACATGGCAGTGAATGCCACTCCAGTAGAGTGTCTGAACCAGGGTTTAGAAAAGTGACCTTTTGCTACGACAACTTCAAGAATTCCCAAGGCAGCAAAATCACTGATTTTGAGTTGTATTCTGGGATAATAGGAACTGTAATCCAAACAAAAGTAATTTTTCTAAACTCTAATCTGAACCACAATGAAGTCTTTTGCCTTCTAGCAAACTCTGTGCAAAATAATTCAGATATCCCTCTAGTCAAAGGAGACCTCTTGATTCCTTTCACAAGCACCATAACAATCAACTGTGGTAGAATTAGACCAATAATCGCTACAAAAGTTGCAGTTTTAAAAGCAGCTTTTCCATTCAGCCATTTAGAGGAATGAACTTTTCATTACACTGAAATGGACTAAATTTTTCACCTGATCCATTGTTCAGGGCAGAAGCTTACCCCCCGAAACACAATAGTTATGTCAGGACCCATGAACTGTGGCAAACTCACAGACCTATCCGGCTGAACTCCACATTTGAAGGGTGTAATAGCATGTTGACACAAACGCTAATATGGTACCAAATACTTTTTGGAAAAAAACGCCTTCCTTTGTATTCTAGTATATAGTGATAAATGCCTTCTTAATCAATGGAACAATCTTCTTTTGCCATTGTGGCAGAGACCACCTTGAAGAAGTGCGTAAAGGGTTTCGTCATGGTCTCCATTTATCCACCACCATTCAATACCCTCAAGTTAAATGGACAATTAATAGGTCACTTCGAAAATAGTAGTGTATCAGTCCCGGTTAATAAACAATTGCCACAGTTGATAATGAGCCCAGTGTATTCAGGGAGTCCCTATAGGCACTCAGCTCAGCTCACTAAATTCTTTTTCAGGTAGACAGGGTTATATGGGAAGATGAGCTAGAATGAGTCTATAAAAGTCAGTTTCATTCACTGCTTTATTTTTCAGTCAAGTGCTTTAAAGGGTGTCCAGAAATCCTCACGGAATGTGAGACAGGAGAAAAGATCAGCACACAGAGCACCCCTTTATG
This sequence comes from Urosaurus nigricauda, assembly GCA_034509955.1. Taxonomy (NCBI): domain Eukaryota; kingdom Metazoa; phylum Chordata; class Lepidosauria; order Squamata; family Phrynosomatidae; genus Urosaurus; species Urosaurus nigricauda. The sequence goes on along the minus strand of JAOEGL010000005.1, from coordinate 62,800,830 downwards.
GCCCCACAAAGGGGCGACTGACCCTTGGCCATGCCTTTTCAGCCTGAAATAGTTTCTAAAGTTCATCGGCACAGTGAAAAATGGTGGTGAGGTCGCGTGTGGATGACTAAAGTGAAAGTGGTGATTGGTCATGGTGCCGCTGCTCATTGTGAAGATGCTGAGCCCATGTGAAGTGCTCTGTGGGAAAGTGTCAGCCCCCTAAAGCGGGACTCTGAAACTCAAAGCTCATTAAAGTGCCAGCATTTGCTGCCTCACTTGTCAAGAATCATTCAACTTAGCAACTGGCTTTCTAAAAACATTCTCAAAGGAACCTACCCCACCCATCTCCAGCCACATAGCCTAAGCTGGACCCACTGCTTGCTCTTTGGGGTACGTAAAGGTACCCTCAGTCATAGGTACTGGTTAACATTTAGATTTCTCTCCACCCACTGGTATCCTCCCTGGAGCATGTGAGCAGTGCTAGTTTTGATGCTCCTGGTCCTATTTCCTCTTCAGAACATGGCAACATATATATATATGTTGGGCTACAATTTCCATGGTTCCCCAGGCAGCACAAACTGGGGGATTCTGGAAGCAATAGTCAAGGTTGGGCAATTGTAGCAGGGCCAGGGGCCAATTTTGTACCACCAAGTTCCTCCAGAAGCTGCACAGACTGTTAAAAATACCCTCCAAAACAGAAGTGGTCCTATTTTGTTTTGTTTTGTTTTTTGTAAATGATGTAATTTTTAAATGTTAAATAGTACTAAGGGTATCTGCAACCTCTTTAAAGGGCAAATTGCTGATACTGCAGGCTTCCAGGAGGCTTTTTACACTGCATAATTATAGCGCTATGATTCCACTTTAACTGCCATGGATGGAAACTATGGATTCCTAGGGTTTGCAGTTCAGTGAGTCCTGCAGCTCTCTAGCTGAGAATTCAAAATATATATCCTTAAACTCAAACCCCAGAATTCCATAGAAGATCATCTTATTGTTATAATTCTGTAGTGTGAAAGTGCCCCAGGAGAAGCAAATCATCCCCTTCATGTTTTGGCCAAAAAGACCCAGATGAGATTAAGGTCATTAGAACAGCCTGGGGGGCACATGTGGCCCTAGGGACACATTTTATCAATGCCTGATAAAGTTTATAGAAGCAACTTTACCAAGCTCTGATACTGTTAACTGTCACCAGGAATTTCTTGATAAGAGGAAACAGAGCCTCTGGCTTGTCTACACAGGCCATTCACCTCATTTTCACCAGCCTTTGCATCCGCCTGTCCTGTTCCTGCCATCCTGATGCCAAACAGATGTCATGAAAAGGCCAGAATCTATGTAGACCTATGGCTTGGGAAGTTACGAAGGACTGGAATGCCCTCCTTTCAAGTCAAAGCCTGAGATCCTAAGTGGTCCAGGCACACAGATGACCAGTGGCTGTTTGAAGTTAGGGCTGAGCTGTACAAAAGTGCCTTCTGACTGCTGCAGTGCAGCTGTGGACAAGGAAATGTTGCACAAATAGATATTGGAGACCTTCTTGTACAACATACAAGAAAGTATTTATACTGGTAAAGCTCCCAGTTATGTCAGTGTAAGACACCAAGGATGCATTCACACTATAGAAATAATGCAGCCTGACACCATTTTAACTGCCATGGCACCATCCTACAGAATCCTGGGATCTGTAGTTTTGTGAACCACCAGCACCTTGTAAAACTACAAATCCCAAGTTTCCATAGGATGAAGCTACAGCACCTAAAGTGATGTCATACTTTTACTTCTGCAATGTACATGCCCTCCCAGAGGACTCTAGCCAAAGCATTCAGGTTTGGCTATCTCATATTTTCTGATGTCATACCAATTTATATGTATTTTTCAGTTCTGTTGAATATATCTTTATGTGTGTGTAAAATGGACCACTGTTAAAACCACTCTACTAAAAAAATATTTGAATTGAATTCTGCATAATTGCATGCAGATGATTACATTCATGATTCTAAATGATTACACAGGCAGAGGTCCAGCCAAACAAATGTATCTTGCTCAAGTGAAAATGAAGTGTTACAATTGACAACATGTGAAGGAACAAATGAAAGCTCATGCAATATTATAAATAAAATTTTGAGATATTATTTAGGAACAAGCTATATATTATAGTGAAAAGAGCCTTGTGCAAACATCACGTCACTTCTAAATTTACTTAGGAAGTATGAGAAGCATTTAAAGAACAACATGGGAGTATAGAAACAAATTTCTAAGGCATCTCTCCTTAAACTGGTTTGCTCAGCTGCTGACACTAGAATTTTTGGAGAGCTCTTATTAAAGTTCATGTTACTTTAACATATATCCATTCATAAGGAGATTGCCATATTTATTTGCAAATTTTTTAAAAGAAAAATTCTATGTACACAGTGGTCAGGATTCAGCAAGGTCGTTCTACTAACAGAACCAGAATATTGAAATCATGAGCTAATAATCTCATTATCTCACTAGATTTTTTTATTCATTTTATTAAATCACTAGATTTCCACAGTAAAGTATGGGATTAATTTTGGCATTATTGCAGTAGTTGGTTTTAAAACTTTGAAATTCATAAGTTTGGGTGGCTCATATGATTCTATAAAACAGGAAGGCCCAAAGAGAAAAATGCAGATCGGCAAACATACATCACATAGCTCTGTTGCTGTGCAGGCTACTGTACTTGAATCATTGCTTTCTTTGGGAACAGTGAGAAACTCAACAAAGAATATCTTTTTATAATTAAGTGAAAGGGTCTTCTCAAGTCCTGCATTTGCACATCCATTAGCTTCTACTTCATCATCTCTTCCCAGCTCCATTCTAGTTTGCACGCACCCCCTGATTAAGTGAGGCACATGTTTTGAGGGGTTTGGTGATACTGAAACTATTCATTCTGAGCCACAAGATTAATTTAGCTAAACCCATGCCCTCCCCTTGTCTACTCGGAAGTAATCCCACTGCAATCCCCTTTGCAATCCTTTAGTGTGTTTCTTATAGCTAACACAATGATAGACAATCAGAAGATTAAGTGGAAAGCTTTCCTCAAACCCTTTTCTCCCACCACATTTCTTTTCCTCTCTCTTTCTCTGTTTCCCTCTACCCATCTCTTCCCATTCCCATTCCCAGCCCGAACCCCACACACCTTCTTCAGTGGATCACACACTTTGAGATATTTAGTAAGATGGAAACCAAAGAGATAGAATTAGCTAAATTCAAACCTTCCCATCCTTGGGGAAAAAAGCTTTTTATTTAAAAAAAATTAACAGAAGATTCATTGAGTTGAAAGGCACTATTTTTTGCAGATCACTCTTGTGATATGGAGTAATGTGTGTATGTGTGTGAGAGAGAGAGCAAGCATGTAGTAATTCAGTTATAACTTATCTATAACTCTCCTGTTAAAATCAATAGGATTAGAGATGTGGTGCTAAGATACCCAAAATTTAAAATGTGGATGTCTCTCTTCAAAAAACAAATCTGGCATTTTCCCTAAGTCCCTGAAGGGATTAATACGTATAGACTAGTGCTTTGTTTTGTTTCGCTGATTTCCCATTTATAAATGAGTGTTGGATTTAGGTCTTGGAAAGCAAATTGTAGATCTTTTTCCAGCTATCCCAAAGCCAGCAGCTTTTCTTGCCTTTCTCTTTTCTCTCTCTCTTTCTCTCAATAGTGTTTGAAATCGCTCACAATTACTCAGTGTACCAGAGGCTGATAAATCTTTGCAAACCTCCTGAATGGGATTGCTGTGATTTTTACAGAGGCATTAGCCTTTTGCCATTGCATCACCAATTAGGGTTGGGGTTTTTTTCCCCTTGGAGCACATTAAATCCTGCTGCTTTGGTTTACAGAATAACTCAAGCATTACTGATGAAGCATAAAAACTTACTTGGAAAAACAGTGGGAGATGCCGGGTGTTGACAGGACCCACCACAGCATGCCGAATAGACCAGCGGAGCTCTCAAGAAAAAATGCTTCGGAAGAGCTGTGAACACAAAGTTGAGTCCATTGAATGTGGTTGCATTCACAACACTTTCAATAAACACATATATATTTAATGCTGTAATAGGAATATCTTTAAATCAATTAATGTTTTGCTATTGCTTTCCCAATGACCTGCATTCCTGAAATGTACCCTGCCTTTTCCTCTGTCTAAATACAAACATGGCTGGGATAAGCCAGCTCCTATTTATGAAAGTATCATGAGCTCTTTGTATCATTAGTTACTTAAAATTATAACCAGATGAACCATTGCACTGCATTTATCCTATAGCTATAGTTCTGTCAATTGCACACATGCTGGTTGGATTCAGTATTATAGATCATTAACTTTTTCAGATAAATAAATTCTGAAAAGTAGAATCATATTGCTTCAATGTGAAATCTGAATTTACTTGTATTTCTTTGGTTGTTGTTGTTGTTGTTGTTGTTTCCAAAATAACCAAGCAACTCTTTGAAACCAAGGTACTGTTGAGCTACTTTACACTGATCGGCTTACTGTTAACTTATCTGATGTGTCAGCACTGCATGTTAAGAAAGTTACTCAAGCAACCATAGACCTGCTCAAATATTCATCAGATATATTTTAACTCCCATAATTTATAGGCAAATGACTTGAGCATGACTCCAAAATATAGCTACCTAGAAAAAGTACTCAGTCAGATGAAGGGGGTGTTTATGTACATGTCATTTATCTGCTGTGCTTTTCACATGGATGCAGTGGTGTCCCTAGGGTTGGTGACATCCAGTGCAGTAAGTCATGGCGCCCCCCCCCATTGACCTCCCATTTCACACTATATAGAATCCTTAGTAATGCTTTTTTACACTAATGTTAATCATAAATCGCAATTCCTATCTATATACCACTGAATGTAATGCTAACAGTTGTGAAATAAACAACTACCAAAATTAAAATTATACCTTCAAATTTCAATATCATATGCACAATCTAATTGTATTTGCATATATATAGTGAAGATCTGGTTAAAATGTGATGTTTTTAAAGAATTTTTTTAAAATTTCTTTTAAAGAATAAAATTTTGAAATTTGAAATTCTAATACTTTAAAAAAATCTGGAGCCTCTCTTTTCTCCTCCCACTGAGTGTCATTCCCACCATCTCTTAAAGCATTTTAAAGGGAAGCAAATGAATACCACCGCCTGTTTCTGCCCAAAAGTAGGTGTTTGAGGAGCAGTGGTGTCACACACTCAACACCTCCTTAATGATGCCACTGCACAGATGCAGAAATGTTCTCAAAGCCACTGCAAAACACACACATATTTGTCCTTTCTGTATATTGATCCATTACATTCAAATGAAGCCTCACAGACAGGTTTAAGTGGACTCTGCTTAGATGTTTCCTGGTTTCATGGTGTTCCATTCATTTTACTTTCAGAAAAGCATGCTTTGCATCAGAGCACCAAACAAGTGGGGTTGCTTGTATGTGCATGATGGCATTTCTTTGCCTTCCCCAACTAACCAACCTGAGCTTGGAAATCCCACACACACACACACACACACACACGCATACAACGTACACTTTTGGACTACAACTTGGTAGGCAATTGTAATCTCCAAAAGTAACTTTCTCAAGTTATGTTTATCATCCCACAGTATTGATTCACTGCTTTTCGAAAGATATTTTGAGGTGCAATATTGAAAAGGCTGCTCATTGGACTTTTTTTCTATAGTTTCGCCTCTGTGTCACTCAGTTTTGGTGATGTCAGGAACAGGTCTGTATAAATGCAGAATGGCTCTAATCAGGTCCTGAAGGAAAAAGTCTCTGCTCACTGAAATCTCTGTGTCAGGGTTTGGTAAACTGACATTTTGAACTGCACCTCCAAAAATACCCTAATGCTGGCTGGGGGATGCTGTGAGTTTGAGTCAATGTCACCTTTTTCAAGTTCTGCTCTATCAGTCCAGTGAAGGAGGCAGGATAAGACTTTAAAAGTTTTTTTAAAAATCTCTCCCTAGTCTCCAAATCACATCTGTAAATAGCTCTGAACACTTACAAACTTACTGGACACTGTTGACTTTCAAATGGTGTTTAAGACAAGCTACAAGTCCCGCAATATTTATTATATAAGAAATCTGCCAAAAGCCATTTTACAGTTCCATGTGACTAAACCTGAAGTACCCTGTGTGCAGTTTGCACAGATGCTTTTGACAGTACCTTTAAGCATTTCCAATCTTGAAAACCTGCTCGTATTTAAAGACAGAGCTCTCAGAGTATCCCAACCACTGAATTACAAGAATTCAAAGAAATATCACTTTTCTTGGGGGGAGAAATAGACGCAAAACATCCAGAAGACATGATTTTCAACCTGCCCCAAGCAGACATACTTAGCTTCAAGAATGGTTTTCTGATCTATAGCATAGCTTCCCAAGTGGGCCTCTAGAGTCATGAAATGTTGCCCAAAGAGGAATAAACTAGCTCAGTTGCCTTTTGCCTGAGCCAAGATGATACACTCAGAAATATCACAGTAAAGGATATCATCAAGAAGGGGAAAGAAGCAAAAAGCAGCCACTAAACTGAACAAAGGACTAGAGAACCTCCACTATGAGGAAAGGTTACACCAGTCCAAAACACACTGCAGAAATAATCTAGTTTGCGACCACTGTAACTGCCCTGGCTCAATGCTAGGGAATTCTGGGAACAAATCTTTTGTGAGACATTTAACCTTCTCTGCCAGAGAGCTCTGGTGCCACAATAAACTACAATTCCCAGGTTTTTCTAGCAATGAGCCAGGGCAGTTAAAATCATCTCAAGCTGGATTATTTTTTAAGTGTGTTTTGGACCATCATTTGTCATTATTTAGCTGAGGAAAAGACTGAGCAAAGGGAGACATAGCAGAAATGTATGATGTTGCAGGCTGTGATGAAAATAGATCAGACAAGGAGAAGCTTTTCTCCTTTCTGGTAAAACACAAATCCATCTATTGATGGTGGATGTGGAAGATTAGGGATAAATAAAAGCTGGAAATGACTTGAAGACACACAACAGCAACAACACTTCTTTATGCCACGCACAGTTAAACTGTGAAATTCACTACTACATCCATCAATGTGGATGGCTTTATAAGCGGACAGGACAAATTTACGAAGGATAAGGCTTTTGGTGGCTATTGGTCATGACAGTTATATATTCCCTCCAATACCCAGAGATGGTGTGCCTCTGAATATCATTTACTGGAGAGCAAGAGCAGAAAGATGCTATTGCACTTATGTTCTGCTTGTGGATTTCTTGGCTACTGCATGAGCAGAGTGATGAGTGATGGACTTGACAGTCCTTTAGTCTAATCCAGCATACCTTTCCTAAAAAGTTGATTGATGATTTTTGAGACTAATACCACCATTGGTTTTTCACAGGATTTTGGCTCTCCTTAGAGTCTTTTCCTCACAGTGTAGACTGTGCCTCTCTCTGTTCTCACCTTCCATTTTCTTATATTTTCTTTGCCCCTTCCTCCCTGCCCCACTTCTCTAGCGTAGAGGAAGGGTGAGCTCTACAAAATGAAATCACTGCCTTTGGAGGAAGTTTTAACAGTTCACTGGTGAAATCCAGCCTATGTTAGGTGCTAGTAATATAAGAGCTATTGAAATGCATGTTTATATTAGGAAAGGTTATTCCCAGTGCGATACTACTGGGAAAAAACCAAACATTTGGGATGAAAAGCCACTGGAGGCCTGATGTAGAACATGGAAAATGGGAGATGGGTAAGGTTAAGTGTCTTGTCATAGTTGTTTTCACAGTCAGTTTACTTCCACTGAATGTGTTCTTTCTCATCTAAATGGCTGGCTTGCATGCAATATGTGCCTAAATCCAGTACATTTGTAGAGGAATACAATGATAGCAATTTTTTTTGTTGATTTTTCCAGCTGTGCATCCCTGCAGTTCTTGGACACACTACCTGTTCTGTAACAAGATGAGCACCAGAAAACTGTGCAGTTTTCTCCCTCTAGATATAGTCCAAAAATCAAGTGTCAACAAGCCTTATGCCTCTGGCACAAGTAGAATGATAGTTGCCAGCAGTTTGGGCTCAAGAGAGGCTTGCTATGACAAAATTGAAAAACATCCCATACAAATAGACATGAGTGCTAGGAAGCAGCTATTGCAATAACCATATAGAAGTTAAATTCATTTTAAATTCAAATGTTAAATTTGTGGTGGGCTGGGAACATGGACTCCAAATCCATAAGAATATTTAATCTAAATATCTATTTCCCACATTTTATGTCTGATATTCAGTATTCTGGCTGCCATAGAAGGCAAATGCTAGCAATGCTGCATCTTTTGATATCACAGGTGGCATTCTGTGTCCACTTGTTATAGAACCAGAATAATGGGATAATGGTGGAGGGGAGAGAATGCTTTTTTGTAAAAGAAAAAATAAATTTCATTTGCTATCTTGTTTTAAAGGCTGTTGAGGTTATCCCGAAGCCTTCCCTAATGTGGTGCCTCTAATTTCACTGAATTTCACTCACAACATCTGGAGGATATTGGCTTGAATGTCTTTTGTATGGCAAAGTATTCAGACAAGCATTCTGTAATGTCAATGAGTCAAATTATTCATTATGTAAGAACTTCTGATTACAGAAGGAACTACAGCCCAAAGCAAATAGGCAGGATAGCATGGGCCAAGCCTGTGCTATCCTGCCTGGATCAGTCCCTGGGCCAAAACAGTGAGGGGCAGGTGTTTATATGCTCATCTACTGCCACGCCATGGACCTGCTGTCATCATGTGTCTTCCAGTATTGGGACTGCTAAGAAGATCTCCATCATGGGGCATAAGGGCAGAAACAGGGCACCTGGCTACAACCTGGTGGCCAGGTGCCACCATTTGACATCACAAGATATGACAGGGGTTTTCTCAGCAGGTACAGGGCACATGAGACCATCCGGTCTGCTGAATGTCACTAGGACCACCTCTTCCCATATCAGCCAACCCGAAATTTGATATACTCAGAAGAGACCCCCAATACCTCATGAAGTTAAGGTGATGTTGTACATGTAATGGCTTTCTTTCTGCCAGCAACTCACTTATGGGACTCCCTACCAAAGGAGATTAAGCTGACTCCATCTCTTTTTCAGCTGGGTTTGGGCTGGCTTAGGACCTATCTAGGGGCACGAGTCATCTGAATATCACATGCCTGGATCAACTGAAGCCGGTGCTTTTGGCCTATTTGTTTTGGGCATGGGTGACCATAGGCAAGTCACGCTTTTTCAGCCTGAGAGGATGGCAATGGCAAATTCCCTCTGAAGAAATTTGCCAGTGACACCCAATGGGGTCACATTAGGGTCATCATAATCCAGAAACGCCTTGAAGGCACACAACAACAGCAACAACAACAACAATAGTAATAGTTGCAATTTTTGTTGCTGCTATCATCCTTATCAGTACTTGAACTTCTTTCCTTCCATGAGTTCATAGTGATATACAAGGTTTTTTCCTCTTTATTCACAGCAACAGTATGAGATAGGTCAGAGGGGAGTGAAGGAGTGACTGGCCCAAGGTCATTTCAGTGAACACTTCCTATTATTACAAATTAACTATTGTATTTTTATTTGAAGCAATTAATATAAGATGCAACATCATGATTACACAACATTAGAAAGGTTAGAATTTGGGATAAAAGATCTTTTCCAAGGGTGAAAACATTTGCTGAAACATGTTTTTTCCCCTTAAATCAGGAAACCTAGTGCATTACGCTTTAATGGCTGCAGTTAATTGGACTGGATCAGCTTACATTAGAAAAACTCTGTTTTATCCTTCACACCAAGAGTTAGATATTTTACTATTGCTGTTAAGGGCAGTCATATTCAGAGCATTTTCCAGGATCCTGTAGGCCAGGAAAGGTCAATGTGTATCCCTTCAGATGTTGTTGGATTGCTATTGCTATCAGACAACCAGTGGTTAGGGATAATGGAAACTATAGTCCAACAGCCCTGGTGGCGCAGTGGTTAAATGCCTGTACTGCAGCCACTCACTCAATACCAGAAGGTGGCGAGTTCAAGACCAGCAAAGGGCTGAAGCTTGACTCAGGCTTGCATCCTTCCGAGGTCGCTAAAATGAGTACCCAGATTGTTGGGGGCAAATAGCTTACAATTGTAAATGAAGCTGTTTGTTTAACAAATTGTAAGCCGCTCTGATAGTCTTGGCTGAAGAGCGGGGTATAAATAAAACATTATTATTATTATTATAACAATTTCGGGGGGGGGGGGCTCAATTTACAAATGGTGCTAAACACTATAAAGTCTTTCATTACCTGCTGTTATCAATCTTAAATCATTTTACCATATATTTTAAAACTAATTATGAAAGCTGGAATTGGTAAATGCACCAGAATTGTTATATCCACAACAGATTCCTGAAGCAATTTCAGTAGGATTATAAATTGGGAAATTGGGAAAGGCATAATAATGCCTGCAACATGGCTGAAAACTTTACACTATTTACAATTCAAAAACAGCAGTTTAGCTGTATTTTCAGTCTTCTCCGTAGAATTGCTCACTACAAAAGAACCCAAAATTACCACGTCTGTAATCTCCAGGAGGTAAATGAAACTGCACTAGAATTAACCGATTCTGGATTACAATGTCATGCTTGATTTTAAACTGCATTTGAAGAGAAGCTGCAAATTTTGCTAGCCAAATGACAGACAATTCAACAGCTGCAGCTTTTCCGATCCTGTGACCGCTTTGAAGTATCTTCTTTTCATTTCTACCTGTTGTTCTACACATGCTCATACAGAAGGCCATAGGTAATACAAGCTGCCTCAAACAGCTGGTCTTGAGTTTCGTGAAAGGGCGTCAACATGTTACTCAATTTAATACCATAAGAAGAGACGCACTTATAGGATTTTGAGTTCCATGTGGTAACCTCGCCATTCTGGAGCACTGTGTACCTTTCCAAGGTGTAGATATGTGTGAACCCACCACAGATGCAAAAATATCTTGAACCAGCCAGTACGACCTATCACGAACACATCTTTCTTCAAAATGGAGTGTCACTGATAACAACAGGAGTTAATTTCTAGTCTAATTTATGACCTGTAATTATGACAGTCATGTCTAAAATATATTTGCAATGCAGTTTGTACATCAAGTTGTAAAGAGGTCCAACTTCACTTGACTAGTCTTATGTGCAGGATTTTTTTTTTCTTGTTCTCATCTTTGGAAACAAGACTATGAAAAATCTAAATGATCTAACTAAATATACTGGCAATATCATCACATAAGGCATACTGGCCAGAATGCCAAGAGAAGAGAAATTTGGAGAGTAGGCGAGAAAATAAAGCAACGTTCTTTTCTTTCAGCTTAGCAATAGCCGCTCCTGATGTAAAACAAATCACTTTTTAAAAACTGCACAATTGCTTTCTGTTTGGCGATAGTATGAATTTTTTTCAGCAAGAGGCAAATGAACTTCTGGCTGTATCTGTCCACTGCTTGTGCATCTCACATTTGAGATTTCAAATTCACAGAACATTTAGAGTCCTTTATACTCTGCTACTGTAATGCCCCAAGTAACTAGCAAAAATGCTTCTGTGAGAATAGGATCAGGCCCATAAATGTCTTGACATTAACAGCATTCATTGCTGTACTAACAACCAATGTTTTGTTGTTGTTTCAACAGGCTTTTGATTTAATAATTGTTTCAACAGGCTTTCGATTTAATAATTCTGTAAGTGAGAGTACTAGCATCTTAATTATATATGTGCAGATTATTATTGATTGGTGTGCATATGATATTGTATATTCTCTGATGTGGGCACCCTCATGTCTCGAAAACATTGCACAAAATCTTTAGTTGTAATTATTTAATAGAAAATTAATTAGTTAATAAAGTATTATTACTTTATTATGAATAATTATGAATAATTAATAATATATTAATCAAAATTTGCTGACACAATTTATGCAAAACCCTGAAAAGATTTTAAGACAGTATTAAACTGCTAAGTATTACCTTAACAAAAATAAACATCAAACTTAAAAGCATCTGCAGTTGTAACCAGTTTAGGTTTGCTAAACTGAGAATATACTAAGCAATCTATTAGCAAATGAACCCTGTAAATGAAAGACCACTTATCCCTAATCAAAGTTTATTCGGATTTTAAAATTTCAGATTAGCTTCATGGTTGTATTTATTCTTATTCTTGATTTGCTGGCTGTTACTTATAAAAACCAGTAATTAGGCATACGGAATTTTATCTTTAGAATGAGTTTGGCAATCTGGTATTTCACAATGATCTTTTTTGCCTGCGAGTCATTTCTACAAGTTGCTTCTGATTTATGGCAACTTTAAGGTCTTATATATCATGGAGTTGTGAAAGTGTCCATATACTGTAGCACTGTGAGAACAGAAACAAACTTTTCTGCTTTCTGTGCCAATCTTAATGGAAAGCTGGTAAGATGACAGCTTTAGTTTGCATTATTGCCGGGCCCGGATAGTATACACAACCATGATATATCCTGCCTACCTTTCTAGTCCTAATTCATTCACCAGGAGTAGCTACCACCATAGTTCTTGTGTGTGCTTTAGGGTGATGCTAAATAAGGCAAACCTATCATAAGATTTTCTTGGTAAGATTTTCTTGGCAAGAGGACTTTTCCATTCACTGCCTTCTTAAGAGAGACCCAGCCTGTATTGGACTGAAACTCTGGAGACCAAGGGTTCAATTCACAGCTCAGCCATGAAACCCACTGAGAGACCTAGGGCAAGTCACACACTCTCAGCCTCAGGGGAAGGCAATGACAAACCTCATCTGAACCAATCTTGCCAAGAAAACCCCAGGATAGAGTCCCCTTAGGGTGTCACCATAAGTTGGAAACGACTTGAAGGCACACAAAAACAGCCTTCCTCTGAGGCTGAGAGAGTGTGGCTTGCCCAGAGCCACCCAGTGGGTTTCCAAGGCTGGTCAGGGATTCGAACTTGGGTCTTCTGGAGTCCTAATCCAACACTCAAGACCACTAGGCCACCTTGGGTTCTCAGCTCCCACCCTGATGCCTCCATCCTTGTCCCACGCTCTTCCTTAGGTCTCCATGGACCAATATGAGCCACCTTTTTAATCACTCTTTGACTATAACAAAGTCATTCCAAGTTACTCATCCCTTTCATTAAGTGAAGGAGGTATCTCTCCATCCTACTTTCTGCTAGAATGAGGAGAAAGCGGTTCACCCACATTTGTGGGTGCAGGCTTTTAGGGGTGAACTTGAGCACCGCCTTTGATGGCCAGGCAGGAGGTGGATTTGATTCAGAGGTCCAAAACACACTGCAGAAATAATCCAGTTTGAGACCGCCTTAACTCCTCTGGCTCAGTGCTAGGGGGTCCTGGGAACTGTAGCTTATTGTGGCCCCAGAGCTCTCTGACAGAGAAGGCTAACCCTCTTTAGGTCCAAAACACACCGCAGAAATAAGATGGAGCCAGGGCTTTTAAAGCAGGGTCAAACTGCATTATTTCTGCAGAGCAGACACAGCCAAAGGCAGCTTTATACTGTACCCTGCATTTTCCCAAAAATTGGGACTGGAGAAGGAGGAGGATGGAAACTCCCAAAGAGAATCATCTGCTTCCATTCTTCTTCCTTTCTGAAAGAATGGAAGAAGAAAAAGGAAACAGAGATAGCGGAAGATGGGGATTTCGTTGTGCAAAGAAACTTTTATCTGTGAAGGAGATATAGAACTGATTCTATAGGTAGGAAAAGAGGAAAAGGAAAAGGCTTGGGGAAAGAAAGAGAAGAACCAAGAGACAAGAAATCAGGGGAGAAAATCCCAACAGTGTATATAGGAAAGTATTGGCTCAAGGCTATGGAATTCTGGGAGTTGGAGTATGTTGTGGGGTCCAGAGCGGAGCTCCGCTCCGCTCTGGACCCCACAACATACTCCAACTCCCAGAATTCCATAGCCTTGAGCCAGACAAAGAGTTAAAGCGGTACCAAACCGGGTTATTTCTCCAGTGTGGATGACAAGTCTCCAAAGGTTCGGGTCTCACCTGTCTCTGTGGGTCGGGGCTCCCCTTCTCTCGCCTGGGCTGGGAAGGTCCTCCTTTGGGCGGCAGGGAAGAGCCCTTGAAGCGGGATCGGAGCGGGAGGTCTGGACGGGGCAGGCGAGGAGCTCTCCGAATGGACCCCTTTCAGCAAGTTCTCGATGAGAAAACTTTGGCCCAAGTGGCCAAAGCCCGACGGAGCCGGGGAAGAGCCTCCGCAGCAGGGCCAAGGCCAGGGCAGCATCCTCAGGCGGCAAAGGGAGTGGGGTCGACGTCCCCCCCCCAAAAAATGTGGGTTTGATTCTCCCACCGAAAAGGGGTTTTTTGTTTCCTCTTATCCGGCGCCTTGTGGTCCCTCCAAGGCTGGGGGAGCTCTGGAGGAGGCTGGAAAGTGGGGCAGAGAAGGGGGGCAAGAGGAGGGGAGATGGGGAGGGGCTCTCTCCGTCACTGGAGGGCAGGGATCGTCTCCCCCTCTGCTTAGGAAAGGGGTCTCCCCTTCCTGATCTCCCTTTTCCCCCCCAAAAAAGTGACCCACCTGATCACTTCCCTCCCCCCCCCCCCCCATCCAACTCATTGAAAGGCAATGACACTCAAGATTTAACAAAATGTCACTCCTTGGGGCTGCAGATCCCAGCATCCCCCATCCAGATGCTGGGATCTGCAGTCCTAAGGCTTATGCAGTCCTTCCCAAGAAAGTTGGAAGGGTTGGATTACGCGAGGGTTTCCGTCTGGGACACGGAGAAACCCATTGGGGGGACCTTGAGCAAGTCACACTCTCTCAGCCTCAGAAGATGCCCCCCCCCCCTGGACCAGCCTTAACCAAGGAAAAATAGGGTGGCCCTAAGGAGGAAATGTCTTGAAAGCACCCAAGGGCAACAGCAATTTTGCATATTCTGAACAATGTGAGGGTGCTTTGCTGGGTTTGGTTTGGTTTTGCATGCCATGTGCTTTAATGGGGTGGATTGCACGCCCCAAATAAACCCCAAATGACACTCATGTACTCACACACACATATACACACATATACACACACCCCAGGA
Organism: Urosaurus nigricauda; assembly: GCA_034509955.1. NCBI lineage: Eukaryota > Metazoa > Chordata > Lepidosauria > Squamata > Phrynosomatidae > Urosaurus > Urosaurus nigricauda. Next base: position 62,785,826 of record JAOEGL010000005.1, on the reverse strand, counting down.
TATTGGTCCCTGGGCGATGGTCCTGCGCCTGAAAGTCGCTCTCCAGGGTCCTGATTTCCAGCCCCATTGTCTTCCAGCGTGTGGCTTGCCCAAGGTCACTCAATGGACTTCATGGAAACCGAATCCTAGGAGTTTATCACATGGGAGGAATTTCTCTTAAGTTCAAGTGGAGCCAATTCGAAATCACATAAATTCGTTAGTTTAGCAAATTTGCGTGGATTTTAATTGCGTTCGGAATCCGTTCAGAATGACTTCCCGTTTCCCGAAAATGACCCCTCCCCTTGCCCGAAATTGCATGAGATACTCTAATACACAATTACATGAAACCCCATGATTGCGTTCAGAATGACTTCCCATTGCCCGAAAATGCATGAGATACACTCCTACGCAATAACATGAAACCCCATGATTGCGTTCGGATTGCCATTGCATTATACCCCCAAATTCCGTCGTATGATAAACTCCCTGGTCTCTAGAGTTGTAATCCAGCACTCAAACCACAGTACCAAGCCGACTCTCAAAGCGGCACCAAGCTGCATTATTTCTTCAGGGTTCACAGTCCCCACTCAACCATGGAGACCTACTGGGTGACCATAGTCAGGTCACATAATTATTATTATTAATTATTATTTGTATCCTGCCTGTCCCTATATTGGATCACATGCTTTCAGATGTTGATACAGTCACCATAAATTGGAATTGAGGTGAAGACACAACAACAAGAAGGAAGGGGCACTGTATTATTATTTGTATTATTAATCTTTATTTATACAGCACTGTAAATTTACACAGTGCCGAACATACAATCTTTTTAATTAGACAGTTCCCTGCCCTCAGGCTTACAATCTAAAAATAAAAGGACACAAAAAGAGAAGGGAAAGGTGGTGGGAAAGGGGATCAGGTCCAGCAGTTCATCTCTCCCTCTGAGGCCCGGACCAAGGCAGATGGAATGGAGGGAGGGCTTGGCTTCTTAATACACTGTAGTTTCCTTCCTTCTGGGACGCACTCGCTCTTGGGTTGTAATGCTAATCCTTGACAATAATAAAAAATAAAAAAAGATTGATTGATTGAGACCCTTCTGGGGGCAATAGGAACAGCAGAGTGAGTAATCTGGAATGGCTAAGCATGAGGGAGGAAGCAAAGGAATAGATGCCTCCTTCCCTTCTCTCTGTTGGATGGGCTGTCCGGTCCCAATCCTACTCCTGTACTATCAGAGGGAGAATGCAAGCAAGTGAGAAAAGGAGTGCTGCCTCTTTTACACTTACTCACCAACCATCTTTGAAAGGTTGAGGTGCCCTCCTAGGTGCCCTCCATTCATTTTATCCATTGCTCATGTGCTTTCTTCCTCTGAAAGACTGCTTGGGCAGAGGAGGGATGAAAGTCTTCATTCATTTTGCTCTCATCCTCAAGAACTTTCAGAAAACTCCTTATCAGAGGGGTTACATGATTTCAAACAAAACGTTCATAATAACGTTCCTGAATAGGAGAAACGGGCATGTGAGATGCCCTTTGTCACTGAGGAAAAGAAAACACCATTCCTAAGATGCCATTACCTTGCATGTTCGATAGCATCATCATTAGGGTGAGGATGGCTACTTATTTCCAAGTTCTATATTTCTACAAAAAGTTGAAGCAGCTGTTTCAGAGGGGAGTGAATGTTATATATCTGATCAAAACAAAAATACCATTGAGTTATACCAAGAGAGAGAGAGAGAGAGAGATTTTAGTGACCAGGGAAGGCTCTTCTTCAAGATCTGCAGGAAATCTCTTCAATGAAAGTCGTTTTGTTTGATTGATAAAGCCAGACGACACTAACAAATAATTAACTAGAGTTGTTTAGCCAGCCCAAACCACACACTGACACTTCCCAGGCAGTGTCCTCTATGACTCACCCCATCATTGTGCTGAGTTTAATGCTTCTTTTTAAATGTAGACATCATTGATAATTGTTGATAATTGATAATAGACAAAGCGATGAGACTGAGGGTGCAGAATCACTCACCATTTAAACTTTAGATCAGTATCCTATGGAATCCTGGGATTTGTAGCTTGATGAGGCACTGAAGCATGCTAAATACAGTACCTCAGGAAACTACAAACTCCACTGTTTGTTTGTGGTTTTTTTAGGATGGAGCTGTGTCAGTTAAAGAGAAATAAAAGTACTACCACTTTTTACTATAACTGTCAAGTATCCTACTCCCATGCTGACAGTATCCAATAGATTGATGGATAGATGGATAGATAGATAGATAGATAGATAAGATAGGCATAAAGAGTTGATTGTTGGTACATCTACCCAAAAGCCACTTCAGATTTTACACAGACACAAGCACATCACCTTAGGATCATAGAATCTTAGAGCTGGAAGGGATCACAACACCATATAGTCCAGCCTCCTGCAACACAGCAATATGCAACTAAAGTACTCCTGAAAGATGCCCATCCAAACCCTTCTTTAGTCATTTTTTACTTATCCTGCCTCTATGTCATTTTTGACTTATCCTGACTCTAAAGCAAACCTTTAATAGGGTTTTCCGGGCAAGTTTCTCCAAGTCATTTTTTTTCCTTATCCTGGCTTTAAAGCAAACCTATCATAGAGTTTTCCTGGCAAGTTTCTTCAGACTGGGTTTGCCATTGCTATCCTCTGAGACTAAGAGAGTGTGACTTACCCAAGGTCACCCAATGGGTTTTTATGTTCAAGAGAGTTTTCATTTGTTGTGTTGTTCCTGACCTCTTCTTTACCTCCTCCCTACTGTCTTTGTGGGAGTTTTTCATTCTGTGGAGGGCTCTGGTGAGATTAAATCGCACAAAGCATAATGGAAAGCAACAAGATCAGGAAGAGGAAACCTGTGCCATGCTGCATTGTGGTGCAGAAGTGAAGAAGTGACTGTTCAGAAGTGCAGGAAGGCCTGAAGCAAGTGAGAGGAACATAGTTGAAGAAGAAGGAAGAGAGGAGGAAACAAAGGGGAGTGGTGGGCCTTTACTTCCATCTTTTCTCTTCATTGTCTTTCCCACACTACTTTACATTCTGAGAACTTTTCTTCCCCCAACAGCATTTGGGCAGCGTTGGCTTGAACTGTAGGGGAAGTTAACCCTCCTATCTTTTTTCTATTCACTATGCTTCCATTTTGCTGCTGCTGCTGTGGGTGCAGTGTTTTGTTTGCCAGTTCAGTCATTGCTAGAGTCATCTGCCTTCCCATTTTGAGGCTCTGCAACTATTGCACAGCAGAGAAGGGTCAGAGGTGTCCCGTAAGACCAAAGAAAGGTATAGCCACACTAAAGGAAAAGTGTACTGAATCAGGGAAAAATCTGGAGACTGCAGAATTATTACATTATTAGGCGTCTCAAGGAAAAGCTGGTAAAAGATTACCAGAGTATTAAAACCCTATCATCACCTAACTAGCACTTTCTGCTAATAACAATATACTCTTAAATGTAAGGAAAGGGTTCAGCATTAATAGTTTCTACTTGGTTATTGTTTGGTAATTTTCCATATGACTGCTGTTTCATGACTGGCTAATGTATTTCCGGTATCCTTCTATGGTTTACTATATGTTGTTGTATGCACTGGCTAGGTAGATTTTCCAAAAATACTATAAATAGTATTGCTTCACTGGTATGTCATTCAGACTCAGTGCTGACATCTGGTCTGGCACTGTGTTGTTAAATAAACTGCTGTCTTCGATTCACTATGCCTCCCTTCTTGAACCCAAAACCAGGCAAGTTCCCCTTCAGTAATGACAATGGGGATGTGTGGCTCATTGTTTTGGTGAATTCTGGTTATTCTTCAAGTGTTGTGGGAGTCTCTTTGGTGATTGTTGAAAGCTTGGGTGGACATTTTTTCAAGTTATCTGTTTATATCCATTGTTGGGTAGGTTTTAATGGTGAGAGTGCTGAGCCATCTTCTCTCTTGCTCTGATCTTTTATTGCAATTATGCCACAAAGGAAACTTTCTGTTTTCTATTTATTCTTCCATGTTTATGTGTTTGTTTTTAATCTCACACATTCCCTTTCAGTCAGTATGTGGGTTAGAAATAGGGTTTTTGGTTATTCATTTTATGTGAAGTTCATTTTATGTCCAATATAGCACATGCAAACCCTCTTGAAAAATTCATAAACTTGTTTTCTTCTCTACCAAGCTCAAAGTAAGGATAGTGGAGAAGAAAGAGGAAAATTATGGATGAATTTGTTACTTCTGTTTTAGTAAGATTTTTAGTGTGCTGAAATCTGACTTCAGATTAAAATTAACCAAAAGATGACAGCTATCTACTTTTCTTTATAGATGTGGTTGCTCAACTCAAACGGGCCAGTCATTTGCTGCGCAGGCCTGAGGGGGGAGTAATGGTGGCTGCCTTGGTGATCCTTCTTCCCAGGAGGCAGTGAGAATGGAGGAGCGGGGGCAAGGGGTGGGCTTCTGGGCCTCCCTATTGGCTGAGAGAGGTGTTTTTTTTCTGTTTCTCCCAAGCCAGCCCTGCCATTTTTACCATAATTGGTTGGCTAGAGTCACTGCTGGCATGCATACTGTGCACCACCACATTTGCATCACACAGGGAATTAGGTTGGGCCTCCACATGTGATCGAAATTCCTTGAGGGTTTCAATGAAATATCCCTTTGGGAAACCCTGTGGGACATGTGACTGGGGTTGCAGGTCCAGTCTGATAAGGCAGGCAGCTTGGGGTTTTAGTGTCTTCTTTCAGGGTCACTGGTGCGCACAGAGATGGCCAGAGGGATGGGAGGAAGGTGGAATCCTCCAGAAGCTCACCTTTTTAGAATTCTTACTTATCTTAGTGGGGATCCACATCTGGAATGATGCCTTCAGGAACACAAAGGTGTGTTTTTAGTGTGACAACTAGGTAGTAGTGAGGGTCATTAACCACCAGTCCTCCAGTTAGGAGAGGGTCATGCAGCTGGTCAGGCAATTTGTCCTGCACTGCCTCAGCACCAACATAACTTTTACATCACACTATGTCGCTGGTATAAATAACAGAATAGCAAATTCTCTCTGTCATTTCCAGGAGGTCAGATTTCACACCTTGGCACTGGGAGTTGACCCCTCACCCATGCTTTTCCCTGAGGAACCTCTGGCAGCTAGGGAGCATGTTGTGCTTGGCCCCTTCTACTCTCAAAGCTTATGGCCCGACAGTCGCCATGTTCTTCACCTTCTGTGGAAAGCAGGGCTACAGCTCAGGGTGGCTGGTTCAAGAGTGCCACATTCTGCACTTCCTTTGGGGGGAGCCCCTCACACCTTGGCATTGCAGTTAGTGGACATTACCTTTTCCAGCAAAATATTAGGTCACCCTGATCCATACACCTGATCCATGCACCTCCTTCCTCATTAGAAGGGTGCTTGGAGGTTGGAGGAACCCCACGCACACACACACACACACACACACACCAGGTGGATGGTAGAAGGCCCTGGAAAGGCTTGCAGGCCAGCTCAAATGGGCATGCCACTCCAAGGCCAAGGTCTGCCTCTTTAAGTTAGCCTTTGTTACAGCCTTTTGAGGGGCTTTCTGAGTGGGTGAGCTGGTCCCATTATGCAAGTCAGTGATGGCCAGCAGGGCACTCTGAGATTCGGTTTCCATGGTCATCAGGAGATCCAAATGTGACCAGTTGGGTGGGGGAACCACCATCAGGCTGCAAAGGATCCATGAAAGTAAACTTTGTCCAGTGCAAGCCATCTGTGGCACCCACCCTTTCATGTCCCATTCTTCAGGCACGACAACAGATTTCCCCCTCACCATATTCTAGTTATTGTTGGTGCTACCTGGGCTTACCAGTGGCAGAGTTCAGCAGGCATTCATTCCGCATAGGGGCAGCCACTTCCGTGGTAACATGGGGACTTCTGATGGAGAACATCAAAAAGCTGGGCAGATGGAAGTCTGGGGCTTATGCAGTGTATATTTTCCCAGGCCTTAGTATTAGTTGAATCGGGCTCCGTATCGGCTCCCACCAGGGAGTGACAGAGGGGGTGGCATGTCAGGTCCCTCTTTATCGGTTACATCTGGGGGTTGGTGGAAGGCTGGCCTGGTGGCCCTGGCTTTTGTGATGGCAGCATGGGTCTCAGATCTGGGTCATCATAACCAGTACTGCAGAGCATTGGTCTGGGAGGGAGTCCCCTTGGGACCCAAGGGCCGGGCCAGACAGGGGTTGCCAGTGCAGGTGTGAACCCCTGGCCAGCATCCATTGGTGACAGGGCACATGCTGGCACATGCCCAGTGATTTCATATGTCATCCCTGGTGTCCGGTGGGGGGCTTATCAATCAACAGGTGGGATGGTCGATGCCAGATCCAGACCCATGTTTCAGGCCAACCCAGTGTAAGCTGTAAATAATAAAGTTGTGTCCTTTTTTTGTCTAATATATGGTGGTTATTTACACCTTGCTCAGCTGCCCTGCCTTGCAAATCAAATATACGGGTTAGGTATAAACATGACATAGCAATGTTTTTCACTAGCTTTTCTACCTCAATTCCTTTTCCTAATATTAAAAACATAACTATACCACATTATGAATGTAACTTAGCAAAGCATAACTTTATTTCTTTTGCTGTACAACTGTAACTTTTTTGTTATAATTATAGTTGTGGAGATATGGCTTCACTAAATGGTAGAGGGGAAATATCCCATGATTTATGTACTGCCTCATGTCAGGGGCATCACTAGGGGCTCTGAGGATGGACCACACCAGGTGACATCCCAAGGGGGGGCGATGAAACAACTTCTGCCCAAACATCTGCCTTTAGCAGAAACAAACTGTAGCATTCTCTGTTCCTTTAAAATGCTGAAGAGATTTGGGTTCAGTGGGAAGAGAAAGGAGAGGCCCAAGTTTTTAAAAGACTAAAATTTAAAATTAATTTTAAAAAACTAAAAATTAAACTTTTAAAAAATTATTTTTTACATTTAAAAACTTCACATCTTAGGGGTTGTCCACACTGGCCAAATAAAACTATGAAACTAGGTGGAAAACGAAAGGAAGCCATGCTCTGGAGCTAATAACTGGAGCAAAATGAAGCTGGGATACTCCAACTGATGGTAGTATACTTCATCACACTGGCATATAAACAGCCCAGTGCCAGTGACTGACAAAGCAAAAAGGTGATTGTCAATAATGCAATGGATGTAATTACAACATACACAAAGCAGACAGTCTAACAAGGGGGTATGGGGTGAAGGGGGAGTGAAGAGAGCATTATTGGGGGGGAGGGCTCAATGATTGTGCTATGAGTGTGTCACTGGGAGCACCAATGCACTGAGGCCCTGTACAGGCAGTGCATGCAACTACACTTGCAACTGTGTAGTTGGTCATACTAGCAGATGCCCAATGGAATGGCATCTAGGTGGTAAGAGGAAGGTGATTGGAGGTCACAGGCAGTGCATTTGGGCAATGGTACATATGCATAGTGAGGAGGCAACAACAACAACAACAACAACAACAACAAATAACCACACAGCATGGCTTGACACAGTGTGATTCAGACAGCCCATGGGTGTTTGGTCTGTCTTGGGAGCTACCATGCAAAGAGGGATTTCCATCTGCTTTCAGAAAACCCAGAATCGACCTGCTTTTTCCTGCCCATCTGCTTTGGCTGTTATCAAATTTTTACTTTCACCGCATGAAACTACATACAGTACATGTAAATACATTTAGGCTGTGCATATGATACTGTAATTTAAAGGTATAATTTTAATTTTGCTAGTTGTTTATCTCACAACTATTACCATTACATTCAGTGATATACTGGAATTATGATTTATGAGTAGCATTAGTACAAAAACATTACTAAGAATTGGGTATTGTGTGGTACAGAAGGAGGTCATGGGGGCTGACATCATGAATTACCACACCGGGTGATGTCAGTCCTAGTGATGCCACTGCTTCATACCATGCTTCATCCCACTGAATGGAAAATCTTCAGATGATTCTTTTAAAGGATCTAAAAGGTAACTGGTTTAGTCACTTTAGAGAAACAGTAAATAATTACTTTTTAAAACTGCATATATAGTGGTTTTTAAAAGTAACTGATTCATACACAGTTTTGGAGGGAGGGAGTTTAACCTGCATGAAACCAACTCGGTTGGGCTAATATCTGGCCTGATCTTTATAAAAAGATAAGATTTTTTAAAAATCCTAGAAAGATTAATTCACTTAACATCTCAGGATGTTGTTGTATGGTGGGTGCATTATTTTGCAGCTAGAGTGAGAAGAATGAGAGCATATCCTTTCCAAATATTTTTTCTGTTTCTTGCTATATTCATGTGCTTCCCATCTTTCCTGTTCCCCTTGCTTGAAGCCTGATGGAGCACTCATCTGAAACAGCAAACAGCTTGGAAGGCATTATATTGCATGTGGTTTAATTGGTATAGTCTCTTGTGTGCTGTTCTTCAAACTCCTTCAGTAATTATTATTGCCTGAGACAGGGTCCCAAGGGTGATGGCCCTGGTCTCTGCAGTGAGCAGGAATGCTTTTGCACATTTAAAACTTGTGCACCAACTGCACTCATTCCTTGAAAAACTAGATTTGACCATGGTGGTACATGCATTGTTACATTCTGTTTGAACTACTGTAATGTGCTCTACTTGGGGCTGCCCTTGAAAAGTTTTCAGAAACTTCAATTGGTCCAAAGAACTGCAGCCAGATTGCTAACAGAGGCAAGTTACAGAGACCACACAATGCCCCTGTATGAATAGAGCAAGAAACAGCTCCACTGGCTGCCAGTTTATTTCCGAGCACAATTCAAAGTGCTGGTTATCACCTATAAAGCCCTTTATGGCTCAGGTCCAGGCTATTTAGCAAACCAGATCCTCCTCTATGATCCATATGAGAGAAGGCCTTTTCTGTGGCTGTCCCTAGACTGTCAACTTCCAGAACAGATTCCTTCTTCCAATTTTTAATCTGTATTTTTGGAACAGAGTTAAGAGATTGTATGACTGATCCATGATGAGGTTTTCCAACTGAATTATTATTATTTTTAGTAGTAGTAGCAGAAGTAATAATAAATTGGTATTCTTTGGTCTGTACCAAAAATGCAGATTAAAAATTGGCAGAAGGAATCTGTTCTGGAAGTTGACATATTTTCTCATTTTCATTCCAAAGTCTGGCAACTTTTATAACACACTGCTATGCATATCTTCTACTATGTAGGTTCCACCAAGTGAGGTATGGGGGTCATTAGGCCCTCCAGATGTTGCTAGACTGTGACTTCCAGCATTCAGTTATTATAGACCAGAGTTTTATTCAGTTGTCAGTTTCTCGGCCTGCTCATATAACCTTAAGGACATAATTGGACCCAGTATCACCTATGGACTGTAAAAGCATGCCTTATGCTTATGGAAGCATAAGATTTGATTCAAGCAATTAGAGTGTATGTCTTTTTCATTTAAGATCAATAAGGAATTGAATATAGTTTGGAATAAATGCCAGATGCTCTACAATGGTTTAGTTAAATGGATCAGAAGTATCATCCTCTTACATTTGTTAATGGTTAGCTGTTAAAGCTGGTAGAAGAGCTGAACAGAGAGATAAAGATTCAGTTTGTGAAAGTCCTGATGAAAAGGTAACCTCTTGATGACCATAAAATGTAGTAACTGAATTTTTGATCCCATACACACGATGTAATAGAATATAATGAAACTTAAGGGCCCAGACTAAGCTACACCTGTATTTCTCTTTAAGGGCAATGTATATGTATATATCGATGAATATTTATAATAAATAGCCTAAAAAATACTAAAAGAGCCTGCTCAATTCTCATCTAAATACCCTGAAATTCCACTACCCAAGAATGATTAAATAGATTGTTAATGTTGACTCTGACTATTTGGTTTAACCACTGTTATGAACTGAGCATCAAGGTGTCCAGAAGCTGATGGAGGTGACCTCAGACAAAATCCAGACAGGCAAGTTGGAAGGACCTTCAATCTCCCAGTCTAAGAAATTAGGGTGAGAAAACCACACCTGTTTTACCTCACCATTGGCTATGCCTGCCTGAAACTGCTGGGACTTAAAGGCCAACAGCATCTGGAAGGCAACATGATTCCTACCTGTGCTCTTAGTTTAATGGCGCTTACTTCAAGTAAATGTGCATAAGATTGCCACTTCATTTAATTAACATTAACATTTTTAATGACCATTACTATTAACCTCATGTGGGAGTATCATGTGGCCCTATAGATATTGGACTACAGTACCCGTGAACCCTAGGCAACATAGCCAATGGTGAAAGTTGGACGCCTCCATCTCTGACTCATATAGTGCTAGGAAATATCCACAGTGTTACCTGGTTAATAGTTAGAAATTCAGTTATGATTAAAATGAGAAGCTTGACCAGCAGCACAAACTATCCTTTGGATTTGTTCCACACCATGTTCTGTGTAAAATGGGACAAAACTAACAAATTTCCTCAAGAAAGCTGAGATTTGCCATTGGTCCCAAAGTTGCATAAAATTATTCAGCACGCCAGTGTAAATATAAAGTTTGCTTAAAACTGGTAAATAAATGTGAATTCTATGGCAAAACAAAATATACAGTAAAATGAAGAGTTTGTTGGAGACATATTGAAAGCACTTGAAAGATCAAGTCAAAGACCAGTCTTTGTTTTGGTCCTGTTAGGACCACCTCAGGCCAAATAAAACACCCTTCCTCTGTTCCTTTGGTGAGTAGTTCTCATAACACAGGGCCCAATCCCAAGTTCTTGTGCAACTGTGTAGACAAAGTCCAGGCAGTTCAGCAATGAACCTTCCACATATTCCCCCACCTCCCATCATTTTGATCTGGGTCTTCCCAGAAGATCTGGAGCTGCTGGGCAGCAGTTCACAATGCATTTCACTATTGCCCCCACTACCACAGGTTACTTATTCTGAGGTCAAAATGAGGTGGCCTGCCAAGTGATCCACAATGGGCACCTTGTTCTGACCTCAGATAATCTGGATCTTTTCAGCACGGGTTGGGTCCTGTGGCCTCGGCCTGCTTTGGGAGTGGGCCATGCGATCAGCACAGTACTGACCCACTTGTGGTCTGAGCAGACCGTCTGCTCCAGCCCATAGAAGACAATATGTATTCCTTGCATTCTGACAACTTCTATGTATTTTAATATTTCTTGGTTTTATTTTTGGAATAAAACATATGAAGGACCAAGCAACCTCTTATACAAACACAGACCTTCCAATTTCATTTTCACAGTTGAAAAACATTTTCATTAAATACAGCTTTTAGTTTGAGCCTATTCTGATTCAAATCAATTATTTGAAATTAATAGTAAATTAAATAAATCTTTTTTTAGGTTGGCTTTGCTCTAAAGGTTCATTGTGCCAATTAAAGTATGTTTGAGGACAGCAAAGAACAAAATTATAAAAGCAAGGGGCTTATTTCAGTTGTAATGTAGTTTGCAATTAATGTCAATGACAGAAAAATGCAGAGTCCCATGCACAGCAATCTAATTATTAGATTCTAACAGAGATGTGAGTGGCAACAATGCAGTCCAATACATGCCTGCTTAGAAATAAATCACACTAAATTAATTGAGTATTACTTTCAGGTAAGTGGGTATAAGACTGCAGTTTTATAGCACAATCCTATGCATGTCTAATCAGAAGAGTGCTAATGAAATGAATCCTAGATGTGTGTGTCTGTGTGTGTGTAGGTTGTATGTATGTGTTCACATAATCCCATTAATTCCATTGGGTTTTCTTAGGCAAGGAATACCCAGAGGTATTTTTGCCATTTTCTTCCTCTGAAATATAGCTTTCAGAACCTAGTATTTGTTGATGATCTCCTTCTAAGTACTAAACAGGGCTGGCACTGTTTAGCTTCCAAGATCAGACAGGAACTGGTACTTCTAAGATATTTAGGACCTATAGAATCCTAGACAAGTGAGTATAATATTGTGGTCTAAATGCATCTTTCAATAAAGAAAAGGCTTGAAATGCAAACTTCTACAGTGCTCCTAAAGCAAGCTTTTATTGCACAGTCACAAATGAGATTTTTTTTTAGGATATCCTATTTTATTTTATTAATTTTTATCCTGCCTTTCTACCAGCATGGGACACAGTAGCTGCTATGCTATGACACCCTTTCTGCAGCTCAAAAAGAAGCCGCTTTTTGCGGCTTCTTTTTGCACTACGGACCTGCTGATTGGGCACATGATGTGATGTTGCCACATCCCCAACCAAGCACTTCCAGGGGCGGGACAGAGCTGCCTCTTAGGAGAGGTCTGTCCAGCCCCTGTGAGAAAGCTTTCCTCCAAAGATCTAAAACCCAGACACAGTTATTTAAGGAGATATAGGACCGATGTAGACCGGCACTTTTTGCCAGCCTGTGGGCAGAATTAGGGCACAGCATCCACATGCTTGATGCCCTAACTCCACCCCCAGGGTACCATTTTAGCATGCGCTGGTCTACACAGCATGTGCCATCATGATGCCCCCCCCAGCGTGGCATCCACATGATGCAGCATCAACGGGGTGTCATAAAGCTGCGCCACTGCTGCTATGGCACCCCTGGGAGGGTACAAAAAGGAGCCAATTTTTGCATCTCCTTTTGTCCTTTTCAGCAGCCGGATCGGGGCTACAGCATATGATTGCTGCGGCCCCAATCCAGCAAGTAAAGGGGCAGCTACATAGCACCCCTTGGGGGAGGTCTGTATAGCTCCATAGTTTTTCAGATAATCTGGACCCTACCCATATAGGTCTTTAATTGTCCTAACCAGCCCTTTGGAATCTGGCTGCAACCTTCACATGTTCACCTGCCATTTTTTCTATCATTTTTCTTCTCACATTAAATTTATTTAGAAGAAAAGGTAGTTCACATTGTTTTATGAACAATAGTGCTAGTGCCTCTCCATATGTAAGAACTGTCACACACAGGTATATGATTTGAGTTGTTACACAGGAGTATGCAACTTGAACTGGTTTAGGAATACTGGTTTTGCTATAGAACAAACTTCCTACTAATTTTACTTGTCCTTCTAAGCAACAAAGAGCAACCTGTTTTAATTTAAATTTGATTTAAAATGATCTGTCAGTCTTAATAGGTGAACAGTTTGTCATATCACATCTTGTATTTTTGTTCTGAAAGCCTGGGCTTGAGAAGAGTTCTGTTGACTTCCAAAACTGTGGACAACTATTCAATGAAAATTATTGGCCCAGTACAGACAGACGCTTTGCACTGGCCTGGGGCTGAAATTAGGGTTACGTAGGGCTCGGCATCCACACACACCCAGCCCTACTGTTGGCACCTGGGCATCATCATTGTGCTCTACAATCCATATGGGGCACATGCTGATGACATCCTTGTGGCACAGCACCCAAAAAGCACTGCACCACGTAGACATCATGATCACATGTTAGTGTTCCAATGGTGCCCCGCATGCACCATTAAAAGAACCTGCTGGCAACGGGCCCTTTTTGGGGCTCCTGGAAGCCACGGCATTTGTCTGCTGCGGCCTCCATCCAGGACAGAAAGGGGTGGCTCATCTGTATCCCCCCTATTGTCTCACAGTATACCTGTTACACTGGACTGGGTTTAGAGGAGGATGAGCAAAGCAGTCAAAGGTTTGGAAATCAAGCGTGATGGGGAATGGGTTACAGAACATGTTTAGCATAGAAAAGACTAAAAGGTCATACAATAGCCATAGTTAAATACTATGAAGGGATATCACATAGAAGATGAACCAAGCTCGTTTTCTGCTATTTCAGAAACTAGAACACAAACCAATGGTTTCAAATTACAAGAAAAGAGATTCCACCTAAACACAAAGAACTTCTTCATTTTAAGTTGGGACAACAGTGGACTAGATTGCTTCAGAGGGTGGTGGACTCCCTTTCTTTGGAGGTCTTTAAACAGAGGTTGGATAGCCATCACTCTGGAGTGCTTTACTGTGCATTCATGCATGGCCAGGGATTGGATTAGATTATCCTTTTTGGTATCTTTCAGATTCTGTAATTCTATGATTCACTTGATCCATATCTTTTTCCCTTCTCTTCTCACCTACTCCACCAACATACTTGCTAGACTAACACACACACAGAGTCACTCTTTTCTCTTGTAAATGCCTGCCAGGAACTAGGCTATTGGTTTCAGCCATTTAGAAGATGTGCAGTTCCGAGCTGACAGCCGGTCAGCTCTAACTGTGAAATCATCTTTGCTTGACCTGAATGTAAAGTCAGACTCCCGCAGCTAAAGAAAAACTGCTGGAAGCCAAGGCTCAAAAGAAAAGCATTAAAGTCATGCTCCTAAATGATCATTTCATTGACTCCAACAGGGTTTGATTTTTATTTTCATATCCATGAGGTCTAGAGGCACTAAATGCTAGAATTACAAGAAGAAGGAGAAGGTGAAAAGAAAAAAGAAATCCAGGACAACCATTCTTATTTTGGAACACTCACTTGGGGTGATTTATTAAGGACTGCTGAATCAGCCTGATTAAAATGCGTAAACAGTTCTGAACAGTAAACAACCATGTCTAAGGATGAAAAAATGGGACCCACATGCTGTGCATGGAAATTGCCCTTAACAACACAGCCTATTGTTCAACAGATAGGAAGCCAAAGGTTGCTTGTAATCAAATTTGAAGTTTCCCATCACTTCTAAAAGAGTCACTTCCTTGTATAAATGTTTCAATTTGTTGTTGCTTCAAAAGTGTTTCCTGACTTACTCCTCACAGAAGCCCAGATTTCTTTGACTGTCAGGTGGAAAGACAATTAGGGATAGAGAGCGAGTTGGAAGTTTTCTTAAAGGTGAAGCAAATATACACTGAAGACAAAGGTTCCCACAGGAATAAACAATGAATAGCTGTGAGTATAAAACAGGTGGAGAGGTGGGAAAATACAGAGAAAATTAGTCTTATAGCTTAAACATATAAAATATTCAAAGGACACATTTTGTGTCTCTGGCGCAATTCACAATTGAATCCTTACGCTGGCTGCATCTGCAAACTTAGCAGACAATTTTATTAAACTAGAAATAAGAAATCGTGAGTAGTACTTATCCAGAATGGCTGGCTGGTATAGTCTTTGTGTAATTAAATATGAATATGTACATATAAGGTTTAGTTCAAGGTCCCACAGGAATTTATTTCAGCATTTTGTGCAGTTTAATTGACTTTAGGCTAGGTCTGAAACAGTGATCTTAAGTAGGTTTACAGAGATGTCAGCCCTACAGTACTCAGTGGAACTGAGCCCCTAAATAGGTCTGCCTAGGAGAAATAAGTGCAAGCTATGCCACAGAAATAATCAGATTTTTCGAACTGCTAAAACAGAAACCACAAGCCATACAGCCAGGCGACATCTGCCAACGTATCTTCATTTAGAAAGGTTAAATTTTAATACTTTATAAGCACCCATCTTTTGAAATGAGAAACCATATAAGCATAACAAGTGACAAAGCTTAGAACTGCACAAAGTGCATAAAGCCATATGCTTTGATGTTCAGGGTGCTTAAAATTAAAAAATTAGGGCTTCTCTAGGCTAAGAAGCCTTTGGTAGGAAAGCATATACTTACCTTTTTTCAGATTTCCGGTGCAAACTCAGACAATTGTTCCTTGGCATGATACAACAACCAGTTATCTGCATGTTTAGATATCATTTTCAGCTACTCAGTTTATTGGCTTTCAGATCAGTAAGATCAGTGGGTAGTTGTGGAAGCAAGGCCTTTCAATGATAGCCCCTACCTCATGGAATTCTCCCCTGGGAAATATATGGTCGGGCCCACTGTAGCTGTTTTTAAAAACTCATTCTTCCTAGATTTTAACTAACAGTTCTGGTAGGATTAGCTGTTGTTGAATCTTTTGTGGTGGTGTTTACCCAGAATATTCCAGGAGCAACCTGGAGGTGCTCAGTGTCAATTACAGAATCAATCTAACCTCAGAGGGAGGGATTCATGCCAGGGGCAGGGTGGCACAGTGGGAGACATTCTAAACAGCAGCCGGGCATTGCTATGGAGGGCTCCAGACCATCAGGGAATGTGTGTTTTTAAAATCTGCAAAAGGTGACTTTTTAAAATCCATTGTAAGGGTAGTATACCATGGTTTCAGTACTGAACTGGCTATAAGTCATCTGGACAGTTCACACCAGAACCAGTGATTGGGCCCTGCATTGTCTGAAATGATTGCCATGAGGACAAGGGAGTATATGTTGTTTGGCCTGTCTGGGTACAGACTTTGATGATCAACTCTTGCTTAGCCTAAGTAAAAGCAATTTTAGGCCAATGGTAAGGGAACAGAAGATCTGTGATACAACAACATTAAAAGAACCACAAGTTGCCCACCCTTCCCATGGAATAAATGCAAAGGCTGTTGATGGAAGAAGAGACAAACTTTGAGTAAATTTGAGCTGCTTAAAAATGATAGGAAAAACTGGTGGTGGAGATCACTACCAGCGAGAGTTGGAAAAAGTGAGTTGTATGGATAGATAGTCTGATCTTGGTATATGTTCTTATGTTCCAGTCCTATTTATATGAACCATTTAAATAAATGGAAATCACTTACATATAAATAGATTGAGACAGTGCGATTAAAGGTATATTTGATTATTACATCTTGATTTCTCCCTCATACTGTTTGATTAACACATTTTGTGTTTCAGTTTCTGGGTCAATATTCTACATCAACTGCTTATTTAAGTATATTAAGCAGTGATTGTGAATACAGAACAGTTATGGACGATTAAATCTAGGTAGCTGTTCCATGTTCACAATCACTACTTTGCGTTCTGACATCAGTTTAGGAATAATCTGAGATGTAAAATACGATGAAGCTCAGATGTGTCACACAAATGGTGGGGTTCCAAAGGAAGACAGACTCCTTCATAAGGTGTCTACATGTTGTTTCAAGCTTTGGAGTAGGGAGAAGAAACATGACCTTCAGCTATTGCTGGACACCCACTTGCATACTGTTGTAATGATCCAAGCTGATGGGAGGCAGTCAAAAAATATTTGGAGGTCCATGTGTACCCTGCTTCTACTTTGGGGAAATCCATGTACTTTGCAATATGTGAGCTGCTCTATGTGCAACACAGAAGGGAAATTTGTATCAACGTTTTAATGGAGCATTGACTTCATTCATACCAAACTGAAAAATGGAGCCTTAATCAGCAAATAAAGATTAACCAGCTCTTCTTAGTATGTTCTAATACATATGGGTAGAGGGAACCTATTCAATTGTAACCTGGGGCTCAGTTACACTACACAGTTATAGTACTATTATTCCACTTTTTGCCATGGTTCTATTCTGTGAAATTTTGGAATTGGTAGTTTGGTGAGGGACTCATGTTTTCTAGGTAAGAATTCTAAATTTGTTGTTGTGTGACCTCAAATTATTTCTGACTTATGCCAACCTTATCATGGGGTTTTCTTGGCAAGGTATGTACAAAGGAGATTCACCATTCACCTCACTGAACTGCCAGTCCCAGGATATCATAAGATATGGCAGTTAAAGTGGAATAATGACACTATAATTCTACAGTGTGAGGGGATCCCAGGTCACATATAATAATAACCACAATCCTAAATTAACAGTTTATAGTTTAGCAACACTAATGTAGGCTGGTCAAAGACTGCATAAATGGATGGCTGTAGTTCTGTCCCCATATAAGTCCCATTGAAATCAGGCAGACAAGCTTCTGGGAAGAGATACAGTGGGGATTTTAATAATTTATTTGTGAACTATATAAATTTATTTTTACCTACTGGATGTATTTTTAACAAAACTTTAATTGCAGTTGAATCCCATTAAGATATAGAGAAGAAAGTTGAATAGTGGCATATGTATAAGGTGTTGAAGTATAATTCTTCAGTATATCTAACTTTGGTGGAAGGCTCCCATTCTACAAAATTACTTCTGTAGAAACAGGACTTTTCTGTTTACAATGTGAATGCAAAAGTATTTTGCATCTGTATTTATAAATAGTCAGTACATACAACTGAAATTATCCCTTTTTAAAAATTTATTCTTGAATGCATAGTTCTGTGTGATATGCAGACCTGTCAGTGAATCTTTTTGTGTGTAGATTCACTGACACTGAGGAATAAAGTACTTTCTGAGCATGAATGAGATGGCATCATAACAATTTTTGTTTTGCAAATCCACTTTTTAAAAAATTGTTCTAGAAGAACATTCCAGGAAAAAAAGAAAGAAAGATTCCAAATACCACTGTTAGTCAATAATAGGTTCAGTTGTATCTTAAACCCCTCAGTTCCTGAATTAGGCTGGAATTTCAGGAAGCTGAACTGAAGGGCCAATGGAAAGGCTGCTGTGAATGTCTGTGACAAAGGATGAAATATCTGATTACAAATGAGCACTCTTTTTAGTTAGCTTGCTAAATTGGTGTGCAGTGCTAGAAAAACAGAACAATGACTGCCTCCTGACACCAGGCTGTTTTGTCTGGTGAGTGCTTCTTGGTGCAAATGTTGGTACTGTGTGAGGTTTTTTTGTTTTTTGTTTTTGGTCTCTCTATAAAGTCCTAATGAGCTCCTTGGGTGAGAGTGAAACCCGTTGCTTTTTCACACTGTGCTCAAGACCCCTAAACTTCACGGGGTCAGGCCTAAAGAAAGGGTAATGGACCATGAGGTCCAGCTTAATAGACCTGATATTAACACAGCAGCAAGAATGTCACCAAATGCAAAGTTTGGGGCATGCCATGAATGAGGTATTTGTTACACTTGATAATATACAAAGATTACAACAGAGTAGTAGCACTAAATCAATGTCATCACTGCAGGACTTTGAAAAACCTTCCAGGTACAAAATAACACCTCAGATTTTCCCCTCCCTTGCAATAATAGTCATCATTTGCTGCATCATAAATTATATGTGTATGTAATGCCAATAATAAGCAATTTATTTCTTCTTTAAAAATTTAGTGAGAAAATTCCCCTCCAAAATTTTCAATGTAGCTAACTGAAATCAGATAATATTTGCATATCAGTGGAATGAAAGCAGAGCTGAGCTTGTTTATATTAGCAGCCTGATTTTTTTTATAAAAACTAACCACAGATTTATTTATTTATTGATTGATTGCCCTTATATCCTGCCTTTCTTCTAGAGTTGTCTCTTTGAATCTGGTCCTTAGAATACTATGATTACATGTCAAAATGGGTACTCAGGAAAAGATAAACTCAAGAGTTGGCCCTGGGTAATTTCTTTGCAAGAATGCAAGTAATTAGTCTGCACACTTCTTCCATTCATATTTACATTACACAGCAATACTATACATTCATCCTGCAGAATCTACACCATGCTGCTAACATAGTATTAACATGTTAATGGTATGATCTTGACTTCTAGATCTTTGCAAGGTGTATGCAGAGCAAAGCTGTTTAAGACAATCATGAATGGAAGAAGTGTGCAGACTAGTTTCTAATCTGCCATCAATAACTCATCTTTCTCTGGACACCGGACCCAAAATAGATTACAGCCATTTGAAATTAACTCTTGCTATTTGTAAAAGTTAAAAAGAAATTAAATATACAATTCTATGTTCTATATTCTTAGAACAATTTAAAGCACAACAACAACAACAACAACAACAATGCTATCTTATCTTTTCCAGTTCAGGATTCAAACCATCTTACAGCAAATTGGAAAATATGGCCTTAAACACCCACAAGATACAAAAGGTCAAATAAAATTAAACAATCAAAAATCAAACCCAGATTAAAATACACACAATTAAACAGGCATACACACACTAACATAGCAATTAGCAAGATCCACCACATTATTTTCATGGGACAGACCTTATTTTGAGAGTTTGGAAGTGCTCTTGGAGCCAAATGTCAAGCTCAGATAGATGTGATGGTGAGGAGTACTTGTGATATGCATCCCTTCCTAGAATCAGAGGATCTAAAGATGGTAGTATACATACTAGTAACACCAACAATGGACTTCTGCAATGCACTAAACAGTGGGCTACCTTTGTACAAAATCCAGCTGGTTCAGAATATGGCAGCCAGACTGACTTGGTACATCCAGGAGTCATCACATTATAGCAATCTTAAACACTCTCTGCTGATTGCCAATCAGTTTCCAGGCAAAATACAAAGTGTTGGTTATTACCTTTAAAGCCATACATGGTTTGGGTCCAGGTTACCTACAGGATCACTTTTTCTTGTACAATCTGCCTTCTATACTCAGGTCCTCTGGGAAATCTTTCATCCAGCCAGGCAGAACAATGATTTTCCAGACGACTTTTTTGTCAGCTGCTTCCAGACTATAGAATGACCTGCCAAAAGAAATACAACAGAGGTAAATGCCTGCCAATGAAAACAGAGCAGAAAGGAGGCAAATCAAAGCCCCCTTGTAAGGGAGTTCTATATCCTGGGAATAGCTTCCTGCTCATCTAGTATCAGCATCAGGATCAGGATCAGGATTAGGATCAGGATCAGGATCAGGATCAAGATCAAGGCTGTTTTTCCATTTACTGACCAAACATTATGCACCTGAAATTTGAGCCCAGGGGTCCTATTGCCAAGGCTATGCAGACTACTTGAAGAGGGGGGAACAATTTGAAGACTGCAAATAATAACCTTCATTATTAAAATGTCTTTTCCCATTCCTCAGATTGGAGCTTATAACAGGTGCAATGCATATCAAATCCCAGATCCAGAATTCAGAGACATAGCCATGTTAAGGCCAGAACAGACCAACTGGTAAAGCCAGCTTCCACATGTCTTGGGGTTGTAGTCTTTAGATGCCACATACTGCCAAGATGTCTGGAAATCACCCCAGCTGACCAGATGTGGGTGGCTTCATGATGCTCTAGTGATATGACGTTTACACGTAGCACACCGCTGGAGCTGCTTGAAGCTTCCCTGGGGTTGCAGCCAGGCTTCATAAGACAACTTTTTACTGGCCCAAATAGGAGCAGATCTTTTCCAAGGCAGACTGGGGCCATGGTGTGTGGTTGCTGCGGCCCTGGGCCAAACAGTGCTGGGACAGCCCCAATATACCCTTTTGCAGTGGTCTGTTCTGCTTCTTAGTCCAAAATATCAGTATACAAAGGAATATTGTAGAACCTTTGGGACTAATTGTTAGAAAAATTTATAGTTTAAAATTTTGCAAACTTGGTCTACTTCCTAGGATGCATGGAGTGAACTGAGGAACTCCATGCATCTGAGAAAGTAGACAGTGGGGAGAAACATACAGGCAGGAAGGAGCAGCCAAAAGCTGCTCATGGCCCAATCGCCCCAGTGCCATGGTGAACACATGCTGTGCCCCTGAAGATGCTTCCTGCCGTAGTCCCAAACGGATTATGGCAAGGAGAGGAAAACATCCATTCCTTTTAGGGCCAGTTTTGGGCCAGCTTTGGTGGCCCAGGGACAGCATCTGGGCACTCTGGGGGCATGCACCATCTAAACATCACACCCCCGGAGAGGCCAGAAGCCGCCCTCATCTGCCCATCTGTTTCAGGCCCAAGTCTGTGAAACTTCTTTTGCACAGTTAGTCTCAAAGGTGCTACATGATCCCTATGCATAACAATACAGAGTTGTATGTGTTTTTGTTTGTTTTGTTTTGTTTCTAAGACTCTAGATGCACCAACAGGATATGTGACAATCCTTTGGTTTTCATTTTGCACAGCAAGCATGCCTTGCCCAATCTGCTCCTTTGCCATATTTTTGTGCATTCTGCCTCCATGTACACAAGGTTATGTCAGGCAGCCCTCTGCCTAAATAAGGATTACTTATTGTTCACTAATGAAACCTTAAAAGTATAAAGGAATCAGTTTATGTATTTTAGTTTTAGGTTGTAATGAATATATCAAGTACACATTAACTCATCTTTTATCTCACTCCCATGTACAGCATTTAAAACCAACCTCATGCATTGAAACATGATCATATCATTTTCATGTTGTGTCTCTCTGCAGTGCCATTTCTTCAGTAAACAATGAGTGGGTAATGGGTTTTACCTGAAGATGCACATCACTGCAAGCAAAGAGTAATCACAAACATCCCTCTTTCCTCCAAGTGGATTTATTTCTTTCTGAATACAATATCTAGCCTTGTAGTATTGGAATGTGACCTGGAAGGCTGTGTTTTTGTTTAATTGGCCAGTTCTTCAAGGTGTGTGTAGACAGTTGTGTATTTACAGTTCTACACTATCACAGCAAGTGCAGAACATGCAGTATTATTTGTAAAACACAATCCACCAAGGAAATGAGCAGACAAGTCAAGATAGAATGGCTGATCCCATGCTATTTTGGCCCAGGTGCTTACCCAGGTCAGTCCCCAGGTCAATGCAGGGACAGGTGGGTGTTTACATACCTGTCCCCATGCCAACCCAGGATCTGCTACCAGTGCATGCTCCTTACCTTGCTGTACTATTGCTCATATCCAGGGGCCCCACACAACCACATCTGATGCAGAAATGGGGCACCTGGCTTTACGCATGTGGCCAGGCATCCCTTTTCCATATCAGACACAGTGATGGCAGACTTCTGATAACAAGCAATAATGTGGCAGGGTAAGGAGAATGGGTGGGAGCATCTAAACACCCAGAATTTGCTGCAGAGTTTCAAGGAAACTCTATGGCAGAACAAATGGCAAATTACTCTAGGGTAAAAGCAATTTACCCTGTTGGGCCAAATCCACTGAATCCATGCCAGCCCGGCAGGATTGGGCCCAATCCTGGCCTTGGGTTTTGGCCTGAGTTGTCTGAACTGGATGACATGAGGACAGGGGAAATGCAGGCCTTTTGGCCCATGCCAACAACCCCCAAGTAAAGGGTATCTATGGGAGATCTACACCTGTGTCACACCAGGGTGTGGTTATGGGCCAGGGAGGAAAGCATTGACTTGCAAAATAAGAATTCTGTTCTTCCTGTGAACTATGCCTTCAGTTCCAAAATTTCTAGCACTGCACTAAATTAATTCAGTTGAGAATTTAGAAATACAGTTTAGGAATCCCAAGAAAATGAGTTGGTAAATTACCAAGGTATAGGTGTGAAAGATTTACAATCTCTCTCCCTCCCCCCCCCCCCCCGCCTCCAGTGCTAGAAGTTTGAGATTGAAGGTAAATTCCATGGGAGAATGCTTATTTGAAGGAGCAATCCCCTCTTCCCTACCTCCCATAGCTACACTCCATTGTGATACTTACCATATTTCCTTCTTGCTCCCTTTGGGAATCATTGATAATTCATGTATTACTAGACCACAGGGTCAGCAAAAAGTAGCCCTCTTGGTGTAGGAATGCATTCCCATCATTTTTTCACTCTTGGCTTTGATACATACTTTGGATGAAAGCTACAGTTCAATAATATCTAGAGAGATGCAATTTGCTCGCCCAGTCAATTAACCCAAGCTTAAAAAGCCATTCTTAAATACATAACCATTTGCTATTTAAATAAATATTGTTGCAGATGAGAACAAATATGATTAATAAATGGATAATACAATGCAAAACTGGGAGTTAGTCTTTTATTTATGAATTGCAAGGTATTGTATATACTAATGTATAAGTCATGTGCCACCCCTGGCCCCTAGCTTGGGCTGCTCCGGTGCATGTGCGCATGCACTGCTTGACAAACCCTATGCATGCTGCTCTGGTCTGTGCATGGGGAGCACTGGCCAGCATATTTGGGGATCTACGGCGTCACTCCACTTGCGCACTTCTCCGCCCCCTGTGTGCCCCATGTGGCTGGAAACCCTGCCGGAAATTCCTCCTGGAAGTCCCGCCCCCAGAATTCCCACACACACACCAGGTGACACCATGTGTGAGAGCACTACTGTACTGGACTCAACACATATGGTAGATTACACTTTGAGTATGGTGATCAGGGATTAGGTGATGATAATCTGCAGGTAGGGTTTACCAGCAGTGGTTCCATTGTCATGGGCATTTGATTATCTGATCAGGTTTGGCCTTCTGGATATGTTTTTAACCTCCATATGGGGTGGAGGGATCAGTCCAATATTCTGCCCATGGAGACTGACAATTCTGTAAGGTTTTGTGAAACTATTAATGGATTATCACATGCCTTATCTGATAGCCGTATGGCAGTTCAGGTCTGTTCTTGACACAAGGAGATTATTTGGGCCTTCCAACAAACGATCCAAGGTGTCCTCAACAGAATTACAGGGCCATGTTTGTTTCTTAGTATTCTGATATGTTGACAATGAAAAGATATTTAGTATGCCGAGTAGAATACAGAGAGCAGATTACTCATTGTTAGCACAGCTAGATACAAGTAAGAGCCTATCTCTGAATTTGTTCTGTGCTGATGACAGTCATCAGGAAATCTGCCCACATTGCATCAGCATAATCTTGGCCAGCAGAAGTGTTTTGGGTGGTAAACAATCTACTGGTAAAATTTATTGTATTTTCTGAGAATGCCATGTTGCATCAGTATCAAAGTTGTACGTAACATGTTCACTGTCTTGTCAAATTGTTATAGAGACTTTCCAACCAACATATGAGGAGAAACTGCTCAGAATTTGATACCCACCATTTGTCCTCCAGATCCTGTTGGAAGCATGGGACTGAAGGCCTAGACTTTAATAAAATTTAATTCTTCATTGAGGGTGGAATTTCTGCTCTTAAGAAGGCAGCATTGCAATTGTATTAATGTTAGAGTCTTTGTATTTAAAAAGCTACTACCCAGTCTCAAAACATTCTCTTTATGGTAAGGTGTAAAAGAAGGTGGTGTCTCTCAATTGCAGGGGATCTGGATGGAAACTGATTACATTAGTCCATTCCAGAACAGATTCTGGTCTGGGTTAAGTTCAGAAATGATTTGGTCACCTTCATGGGTGATTTAGCACAGGATACTAAGACAGCAAATGTCTTGATTTCTTGACCACTTGGCAACATTTAACACCATTAACAATCCAGTTTTGGTTATTCCTGCTGTAGTTCACTCAAATAATAAGGGGGAGGTAATTCATCCTCTGGGCTGATGTGGCCTCCATTCCCTTTCTGTGCATCTCCAAAACCACATACAGACACACACCAAAAAAAAATCAAGCAAATCCCCCCCCCCCAAAAAAAAGTAAAAATGAAGATGGGTGCTATTCCTGGGGGTAGTGTCTTATGCAGAAAAGCACTTCACTCCTTATGCTAAAAATGCCTCTGGAAACTGAATGACTTTTGGTTGCAACTTCCAGCTAATTTTTGTCTGAAATGTGATTAATGCAACCCACTGTGAGTGTATGCCTCTCTTACTGTGTCAACTCCTCACCTACTTTGTTTTGTTTTCTCCCCCATGAGTAGATTCCATGCACAGTTTACAACAGTGGAAAGAGCTCGCTCAAATAGAAAAGGCTGCAGAAATTCAAGCCTGCTTTTTCTGAGGGGTGCAAGAACAACTTGGGTAATATTCAGGAGGAAACAGGGTCAATGATAAGAGCAAAGGAAGAATTAAGTTTATATCTATGCTGAACCAGAAACAAAAAAACTGTGACTTCTTCCCAGTAGTATAATAACAAATACATAAATCTGAGCAAAATCCAGGTCATTCCTGGATTTTTATGTGTGAGAAATACATATACATAGTGGTTTCATGGCCAAGCATTCAAATTAGTATGGCATGCTGGTTCATCATGGCTATAGTTAGTTAGAAAAAATATTTTAAGGGTATTTGTTCTCTTTCATTAATTTATTTTTCTTTAGTTCAGGGGAAAAGGCCATAAAAACCATACACATGAGGGGTTTTATTCCATAAGTCTATTCATGGGAGGAATTCTCATTCCCCTCTCTCCATTGGAATGAATTAGAATCTTAATAATACAAACCAATGATAGAATATGTCAACGGTGTCTCTTTGTGTACATTACTGTGACATTAATATTTTCTAAGGTCTATGCTGGTACTTCAGAAAAGCAATGATGAAACTATCCAGATTGTAAATGTAAATGCTTCTTGTGAAAAGGTTGTATAAAGGCACCCCCGTGTGGTCAAATGATGAGTTACCATTAGGGAGGAATGATCAGATGAATAAACTAAGAAAGAAAAATTCAGTTTCGAACGGCAAAAAGGAAACATGAAGATTTGTACACTCAGCACAGAGAAACAGACCTATAAAATAAAGACATTTCTGCAGACCTTAAACCCAGTGCTTAAAATTTCATGTTATTTTATCAGACATACACATCATGCCATATTAATGATGATGTCAGCAAACTGCATCTAATGAGAGTTATATCCATAGACCTTGTTGGTACCAGTTGTATTATCCACATGAAAATGTATTGAGGGGTCAGGATTTTCTCCCTTCTTTTTTGTTCATTGAGGCTTAAATCAAATTGCTAGCCCCAATTGTTGAATCAGTAGAACTGTTGAATCCTTAGAGTTGTTGAATCAATAGTATTTACACAAATGCTGACTTACCATTCAGTTATTCATTCGATGGGTCTGTTTTAATTGCAGCAAGCAATTCGATGGATCATTGGGATTAGCGCTGATCTATGGGCAATGCTGTAAAATAGTTTGTCCATAAGGCCAGCCAGGTGTGTCAGTGCCTGGGGTTTCACAGCCACATGCTTTCTTATTTCATGGGCCCTTTAAAGGAACTAGCTGCAACAAAATTTCATAGGGAGCTGAGGTTCTTTTTAATTATAGTTTGTCTTTTAATAAATTTGAAATGGTCTTAATTCTATAGCTTGTTTAATTCCTGTGGGGGGGGGGTTAATAAAAAATGCACACACTCACATGAACACTGATATTTCTGTATGGTTTTTGACGTTGAGATCCAGTACTGGGGAAAAGGTGGGGTATACGTAACTGAAATAAATGCTCCTCTTTCTTCATCTTCCAGTTCCAAGGTGCACAGTACCCAACCTACCTTGGCACATGAGACAGCAAGTAGCTCTCCTAACCTCTGCTAAGAACAATAATAACTTAAATAACAATGTTTTGCCCTTTCGTGATACTAAGAATCTGTTGTTCAAGGTAGTTGCCTTACTCTACTTAATGGCAGAGCTGTTTCTGCTTGCCCATCTAGCTGAAGTGTGCAAATAGGACATTTTCGTTGAGATCAGATATTTCTCCCTGACTCCCTCTCATTCTCTCTTTCTCTGTGACTGTGTGTGAAAGGGGGAGTAAATGATGTTTCCAGTTTTGAGCACGTTGCCCAGGGTCAGTGAGAACAGGAACTCTTCTTTTGCCTGTACTCCTTCAGACAAAGTCTCATGGGTGCCCTATATGGATAGGCCATGAAGGGAAGGGGAAGGAAGGGAACATCTGCTCAGCAAAGTGCCCATAGCAACCAGTCCCTAGGCTTCCTAGGTGATTCACTGGCAGATAGCCAGAAAGAAGAACGGTAACAAAGTTAAATACATAGCAGAAGAGCAGCAAGAGGAACAACCCTGTTTGTACTCATCTGGAGAAGTACAGCAGTAGCCTCTCAAAAGTGAAGATTTTTGGGTCAAAGAACTTATTCTGTACATCAGTAGATAGGTGGGTAAGTTGGCAGGCAGGCAGATAAATTTCATTGTTGATAGTCTTCCATTCTTTCAGCAAAGTTGCGGGGGAAAGACACTAATGAAGTTTGGTTTTGTATTTCCTGTATCTCTAAAGTGATAGGGCAAGTGATGCCTACAAATGCAGTTTTGCAGGCCCTGGATGTCCTTTTAGTCTAAACCTGCATCACCCATTTTTATTTTGTTAGTTTTCTGTACTATGTTCATCCCTTCATGTGCCCTCCCCTCTTCCTCACACTCTTTGCCTGATCAGTTGATACAAAGAAAGACAAAGATTCCACCTTGTAATTATTTTTCTTTTTAAAAAATGAACTATTGTTGTTTCACAGGTGCCACTAGTCATTCAGTTGAATCCACCATTTCTGACCATTGAAAATAAAGGAATTATGTACTTCAATTCACCTGATTACTTCCCCCCGACATACACACACACTTCTATCCCCTTCACTTGATTTAAAAAACCCAAAGAAAGGAACAACAACAAAATAGGATAATAATGATTATGCTCCAGTGCAACTCATCACAAGGTGACACATATCAACTAGAACGTATATAGTATTTGACTTTAAAATAACTTATTCTTCCACATAATGACCTAAAGAATCCCTAAGTGAATTTTGCTAGTCCTGGAATTCTCAAGTATCCGAGTTCTAAATTACAGCTTGTTACTTTCATAAGAAACATTGGTATATTTCTACTGATAGTGTTCTTGATAGTATTGCTGTCACTGAGCCTCGTTCTCTCATTTTCTATCATAACCCTGTTATGTTGATATAAATGCATATCTAGGATTAGACTTCAGATACTAGTAGAAGTATGCTGCAAAGACACCAGCAAGAGAAGACTTCTCTATTTCTTTCTCAATAGTGGTGAAGTACACACTGTTGTAGCACCTTTTTAAAATGCATAAAGGGAACTTGGATCAGATCCTAAGCACCCTAAAGACACCAGATCCCACCTGGTGGAAGCTAAGCAGGATCAGCTCTGATTAGTACTTGGATGGGAGACTGCTGATGAATACCAAATGCTGCAGACTATATTTCACAACAAAGAACTGGAAAAACCACCTCTGAAGGTTTGCCTTGGAAAACCCTAAGAAATGCATGAAATCACCATAAGTTGACAGTCAACTTGAAGACACACACACACACACACACACCTTGAGTCAGGCAGATGAATTCAGTATTCAAGACAGACCAAAGGAATGACTTATTATTTTTTATCAGCAAGAAGTGGAATCTTGGTAACTTACTAGTCAGTGGAGTAAATCCACTCTAGTTTTGAATCTGAATTGTAAAGAAACTATGTAAAGGAACCAAAGTATGTTCAGCAACTTGAATAGCTCAATTAAAGATAACCAACTGTAGGGGGTGGTGCTCATCTCCATTACTAAGCTGAAAAGCCAGCATTGTCCGAAGACAATTCCAGTGACCAGGTGGCCAGCATGACTGCACAGAATGCTGTTACCTTCCCATCAAAGTGGTACTTATCTATATACTTGCATTTGCATGCTTTTGAACTGCTAGGATGGCAGAAGTTGGGACTAGTGTCAGGAGCTCACCCCATCATGCAGCACATGGGCCTCGAGCTGCCAACCTTCCACACTTACAGTAATCAGAACTGGCATCTTATTATTAACCTTTATTTTTATAGTGCTGTAAATTTACACAGTGCTGTACATACAATCTTAAAATTAAATGGTTCCCTACCCTTAGGCTTACAATCTAAAAGACACAATACAAAAAGGAGAAGGGAAAGGTGGTGGGAAAGGGGATAAGGTCCAGTGGTTCTTCTCTCCCTCTGGGGCCTGGATCAAGGCACATGGACTGAAGGGAGGGCTCGGTTTCTTAATACATAATTAAAACAAGGCATCCTGGGGCAGACGGCACAATCCTGGGAATGCTTCCCTAAACAATATAGTCTTGAACCCAGTTTTGAAACTGGTTAGAGAAGTGATGATGCATGCATGTGGGGGAAGAAGGTTCCAGGAGTGAGGGGCAGCAAGTGAGAAGGGACAGGGCAGTGGAGATCCTAGACTGGGACAGGAGACCATGACTACCAGAACAGAGGGTATGAGAAGGAGTGTAAGGAGAAAGAAGTTCAGACAAGTCAGGAGGGGCCAGTCCGTGGAGGGCTTTGAAAGTTAACAACAAAAGCTTATACTGGAAGGGGAAGGGGAGCCAATGAAGGGAGGATAAAAGAGGAGAAACATGTTCAAAGCAGCGAGAGGATGTGATAATACGTGCAGCTGAGTTCTGGACAGAGATTAAAGGATGGAGGAGAGAGCGAAGAAGCCCTGTCAGAAGAAGGTTACAATAATCTAGTCACGATACCACTAGTGATCAGAGTTTTGGCAGTGGAGGCTGAGAGGAAAGGACGGATTTTAGCAATGTTGTAAAGAGAGAATCTACAGGCCTTGGAGGAGAATCTACCGGCCGATGCCGCATCCACTGAGAGAAAGCAGTCAAGCAAGATGAAACTTGCTATTCAAGCCCTGGCAAAAGGTTAGGGGTGGAAAGATACAGCTGAGTGTCATCGGCATACAGATGATAGGAGAAACCAAAAGAACTGATGAGTTTACCAAGGGACAATGTGTATAGAGGAAAAAAAGGGGACCCAAGACAGAGTCCTGAGGAACTTCAACAGATAAGAGAACAGAGGAGGAAGTCTGACCACCCATGACCACTGCAAAATCTGACAAGTAAGATTTAAACCAGTCAAGAACAGAGTCGGAGAACCCAAGGTCAGAGAGTAAGTCAAGCAGGAGACAGTGATCCACGGTGTCGAAGGCCGCAGACAAATCAAGAAGAATGAGAATAGAGTAGAGGCCATTCCCCTTGGTACTGCAAGAGATCATTTGAAATCTTAATCACTAGGCCACTAACCACTTACCATTGAGATCTTAACCACTAAGCCACCATATCCTGCTCCATTAAAACTTCACCTAAAACACAGAATGGCTTCACCAGCATGTTGACAAGGGAAGCTGCTACAATAACTTTGTAGACCCACCCACTGCTATCAGCAATTAGGTACCTAGACTGAGAAAAATGAAGCCTGTCAACATTATATCAATCATTGTACTGCTGGTGCCGTGTTTCCCCAAAAATAAGACAGTGTCTTATATTAATTTTTGCTTCCAAAGATATGGTAGGTCTTATTTTCAGGGAATGTCTTATTTTTTTCCATGAAGAAGAATTCACATTTATAGTTGAACCAAAAAAATGAACATTTATTATATACTGTATATATATTTATACAGTATACAAAAACTTTGCTAGGTTTTACTTTCAGGGGAAGCCTTATATTTAGCAATTCAGCAAAACCTCTACTAGGTCTTATTATTTGGGGATGTCTTATTTTCGGGGAAACAGGGTACCACCTGATTCTTCCAGCCTTGATATTCAGTTCTAATGAGTAAGTGTCAGCCACCATACCACCCTGATAAAACTAAACAGGTTCAGGTCTGGTAGTACCTGGATAGGAGACCACCAAAGAATATCTGAGATCTCCAGGTAGCGCCAGGAGAGGGACCTATTGAAATGCTGTCGAGCTTCAGCCATTCAGAGCTGATAACACTATTTCATTGAACAAATGGTTTGACCAATGGTTTCTGTAGGATTTTTGCAACAGGGAGGCAAAGCTGCACAGTGGTACATGAGTAGGACTTCCACACATTGCATGTGCCATTGTCCTTCAGCATTGTTCTTTCATGTGTATGTGCACTCACATGCTTTGATCTTTTGCATCACATTCACTGACCTTTAGAAGCATACAAACAGTGGGAGGCTCTAATACAGAACACAACCCTGATGAACATACACAGTACATTAAAATGTTTTGGGTATTTTGGGACATCAGCATCCTTATCATAACAACTCACAATATTTAAAAGGCTCCCCATGTTTTAGAATGATTTTCTTTATCTTGGAAACACTGGTGAAAGCTCTTGCAGAGAGTAGCAGAGGTATCTATAAGGAGAATCTTTGTCTGAAGGACCAGCTACGTATGCTTGAGAAGATTTGGGGGTTCTAGGGGCTCATGGATTATTTACTTTCCATGTAGTCATCTGTCACTTTCTACATCAGCTAACATAAATGGATTACTTGAATTTTGAATTCTTTTTTCCCCAAATGCACATTTTGTGTATTAAAAAGCCCTAATAGTTTTGGAGAATATTTCTGTCTTTTCTGCTAGATCTGTAAGCCAGCATGAGCTCTTCCAAAACAGATATATCTGGTTTTGGAGGAATTTATATTAGATTTACTCTTCAGACTTTTTTCCCAATGAGTACAGTTAGTGACCAGAATGTGACTTTTCATATAGAGCAGGTATTTTCAATTCTTTCTCTCTCCCCCACTCCCCTCTTCACCCCATGTAATGGCCCTCTGACTCTTAATAAATTATAGTCAACGAGGCTACAGTCCATTACTTAGTCCCACCCTTACATTTCTCTATAAAAATCCAGGAACCTCAATAACAACACTTTACAATTATTTTAAATAAAGGCCTGTGTTAGCAAGATAACAAATTGCTGCCTTAGGGAAAAGCAGGACACACCACTGCCCAATCACAGTTCAGTTCAACTCACAAGCATCCACCAAGGTGGTAGTTTTTCATTTCCTACCTGCATAGATCAAAATAATGATTTTCAAATGAATGAGGAAATTCTTCAGTTCAGAGAGAGGGTTGCTTAGAAAAGGGAATAGGGGATGCACACATTGTCTCATATTTCTATTTCTCCAATTGCTGAAGGTTTGCTTTAAATGGATAAAATATCAGAATTGGATTGTTGAGGCAGGGAAACCAATACTAATACTAATAATAATAATAATATTTATTTATTTATTTATTTGTGTTTCCTGCCTCTCCCTGTGGATCGAGGCAGGATTCCAACAAGTAAAACAATAAAACATATAATACAGTGTGCAATACAACAATTACAGTGTGCGATACAAAATTAAATAAACCACATTAAAAACAATCCTTAACTCTGGCTGTCACAACTATCTGTCTGGTTTACAGATGTTCTTTATTGTTCACGGCACTCCTGACGATACATAAATGTCATAACAAGTCAGGTGGGTAGGCCCGCCAGAAGAGATCCATCTTAAGTGTTTTTTTAAAAGCCTCTAAGGTGGTAATAAGACGAATCTCTTCCGGCAAGTTATTCCAAAGTTTCGGAGCCACAGAAGAAAATGCTCTCTTAGATGTTAACATCAATCTAGTACTGTATTAGGAGCTTTTAATAAATTTTTCCCAGATGTTCTGAGGATGCGGGGCGGATTATGTAGGGATGGGCGTTCCTTCAAGTAACTCGGGCTACTGTTACAACATATTTAATAATGATAGTAGCTAGCATAATATAAGCTCATGGTGGTGAACCTATGGCATGGGTGTCCCCTCTGGCACGTGAAGCTATTTCTGCAGGCATGCAGAGACAGTTGAAGGCACAGGAGTGCAAGGGAAGAGGAGGAACAGTCATGCGCCTGTTCCTCCTCTCCCCCTGCCCTTCCACACCTTTAGCAGTCTCCAAGGAAGTCCTGTCCCACAGTTTCAAAAAGGTTCACCATTTAACTGCCCTGGCTCAGTGCTAGGGAATCCTGGGAATTGTAGTTTATTGTGGCACCAGAGCTCTCTGACAGAAAAAGTTCAATGCCTCACAAAACTTCAGTTCCCAGAATTCCCTAGCACTAAGTCAGAGCAGTTAAAGTGGTCTCAAACTGGATTATTTCTGCAGTGTGTTTTGGACCTAGGAGTCCTAGTAGACCACAAGTTGATCATGAATCAAGAGTGTGATGCAGCATCTAAAAAGGCCAATGCAATTCTAGGCTGCATTAACAGAAGTATGGTGTCTAGATCAAGAAAAGTAATAGTGTCACTCTATACTGCTTTGGTCAGGCCTCACCTGGAAAACTGTGTCCAGTTCTGGGCATCACAATTCAAAAAGTGTGTCCAGAGAAGGGCAACTAAGGTCCTGTTCCCACTGTGATATAAATCAATTTGCTGATCAATTTATATGTGCATTGTTCACAATAAGAACTGTTTCAGGCTTGACTGCAATCAATCAGATTTACATTAAAGTGAGACAAATGCAAAGAACCCACTCTTTGGTTTGCCATTGCCTTCCCTTGAGGCTGAGAGAGTATGACTTATCCAAAATCACCCAGCACATTTCCATGGCAGTCCTGGGTGTCCAGAGTCATAGCGCATAGTCCATTGACTCTTTGCACCACACTTGGCAAGGTTTGTTCAGAGGAGGTTTGCCACTACCTTCTCCTGCCCTGGAAAAGGAGGACACCTGAGTAGGGAAAGGTGGGAAGTGGAGACAGAAGGGTTCCGCTCTCGCCTTCCTCTCTGCCAGGGCTGTTGAGTATTGCTATACCCACCTGACGATTGACATTTAAAAGAAAAACACCCCAGACGGTGGGAACAACAAGCATATGAAAAAGACATGAATGCATGGGAATTACTGGAAAAAATCATTTCCATAGTGGGAACTACACAGCAACTGGAATTGATTCACCAATCAGGTGTCAAAGCGAATTGTGAATCAATTTAAATGTAAGTGGGAATGAGCCCTAAAATGGTGAAGGGGTTAGAAACTATGCCTTATGAGGAAAGATTTAAGGGATTATCACATTGCTTTTAAAGTGATTTATCCCCAATGGGATAAAGGCACATTTAATTTTAAAACTGGTTGTTATCGCACTTGCCACTGGCCAGGTGAATACAACCCAAATGCAGTTTGGATCCTAGCCACACTTATCCAGTGGCTTTTCAAAAATGAGATTTTGCCATTTTTGAAAAGCCACTGGATAAGTGTAGCTGGCATCCGGGTTGCTCCTATCTCTACCTCCTATGTCAAAACTCTTATCTCTACCTCCTATCTCCTATCTCAAAATGGAAGATGCAGCCACTCTATCTTTCCCTCCATCAGGGATTTTGATTTTTAAAAAATCATGGAAGAAACACAGGAGAGTTACAAATAGGATATGCCTGTTTTTTTCCTCAGATCCCATGAATGAAGCAGAATCATTGTATAATAAATGCTTTGCCTGGAAGCAGTTACATATTACTAGTGATGGGTAAGCAACAGTGTTGTATGGTGAGGGAAGAATGCAAGAACATCTGTATAATATCTGTATGAGCCCTAAAAGGAAAAGTGTACATTTATTTGGGAAGACAGAGTAATAAATGCAAGGAATAAATCCATCTTCTGTTCCACTTGTTCTCTGTAGTGTGTGCTGTCAAGTTTTCACAAAGCAAGATACTGGATTAGGTGCAGTATCATCATGACAGTCCGGTCATAGTTGTGCTCCAAGAACAATCCAAAAAAGCTGGCAGCTCTTTTGAGCTATATCAACAAACTAGTTCCAGTAGTCCTTATCTCCAACATGAGCAGATTTTCTGTAATGTGGGTCGTAATTTCACATTCAAGACTAAGTCAACCAATTACAACAGGGGGAGCTCACAAAAATATACTGTTGGTTTGAAAATCCATCTGACCACTCATTCCACTATGGTAAAAATTGCTGGTAAATTCAGGGAAGCCTAATGGGGATGGAAGGAGGCATCATCTATCATCATGCCTATTGATAAAAAAAATCCCAAAACTCCAGATGTCAACCCTGTGAGCCCTGGAGCTTAAACTCAGCTTCCACTACACAGCTGATTATGTTGACTACTGGACTAACAAACACTACAAAGCCAAAAATATGCATGCATTTGTTTCCACTTTCCTTCTTAACCCTACCCTAAATGACTGAAATAACAGTACAATCTCCTTTCAGAGATTCATGAGCTGGATCATTGTTTTTGAAGGCGCTGCTGCAAAATGGACTTTGGAATTTGGGAGAGGCCCTTTTCTGTTTAGGATGTGTCTAATACTGATAATTTATATTAGCTGATACTAATAATTTATGAGCATGACCCTGAAAAGAGGTATGACCACTTAAGCTGTCACAAAGTTTGGTAAAAGTGCCACCCAACACTTTTAGTTAAATAAACTGCTGGTGCAAGCCTGCCCATCATGTAATGGGGCACCTTGCATGGTGCCTTGAATACAGTGGAAGCCCTCATTGTGCAACAGGATACCAGGGGTGGTATACCACAATTCATTGTAGTGGTTGTGTGTCATGTCAGAAATGTAGCTACATCACCATAAAGTTATGCATCATGTCTGATTTCAGCCACTACACTGTGGATATACTGCCAAATAATTAACAGAAACAAATGTATGACTCATCATTCAATAAAGATGTTTTCCTAAATAGGGTTGACCAGTTCCATTATGTTCAATATGGCCAAGTATGTTCTGCCCTCCCCATATTTTACTATCATTTTATTATGTGGTTACCAATTCATTTCAGCAGAGGGCAAAACTAACATTGGACTGGAACTTACATTAAGGCATGAAAATGAACAAGTTTTCAGAGCATTAAACACATCCAGAAACATTGCTAAATTGGGTTAGTCTTTTCACATTCTTTTTTTTTTTAAAAATAATCATTTTAATTTCCTCTTCTACTACATCATTGCACTGTCTGTCTGTCACTAAAAAGGCAATGAAATACTGAGAAACATTTCTTGCTGCTAGGAAACACAGCAAAGTCACAGGAAAATGTTTCAATTTTTTTAATCAGTTTCTGCACAGTTTGGAAAATGTGGTTTATCCAGCAGGGAATAAAGCTAACAGAATGAAACAATTGCTCTTCTTATTTACCTAGGCTGTCCCTTATTTTAAAAGTGGTTTAGATGCAGAAAGAACTTCTGAAATTAGGTGTGGAAAAAGGCCCAGTGATAGTTTTGCTTGGATGTTATTAGTACCTGTTTATCTGAATGCTAAATAGAGATCAAAAAAAGATTGCTGGCACTACATGACTTACTATAAGATTTATTATTTCTGTTTTTGATTGTTTTCATGCTCAGCAACTACAGTGGTACTGTTGAATAGCCAAACTACAAAACTCTGGATTCTGTAAGATGAGTTGTCGCAGTTAAATTGGTGTCAAACTGTTTTAATTCTGCAATGTGGCTACATTCTAAGCGAATGATATTACTAGACCAGCTGAATCCACAATGACTTTTTTGAGTATTTCTTATTAATAATATTATCTGACAAGTATGTTTCCATTGTTTTAGTTTAATATAATAATCCATGTAGCCTTTCTATATTCTATGAAAATGAAAAAGAGTATTTTGAATAGTTTATGTTTTGTAATGTAAACAAACATTTAAAAGCTTTATGAGTTTAGTGCCCAATAGAACTCAACCTCTCCCCCACCTTGTCATTTCTTTGACAAAGAGAATGCAGCCAGGTGGCGCTGTTATATTTCTTCTTCAATTAATTGCTCTCTCATACCTCTTCCATCCCAAATATATATTTATAAAGCTTTTTTTTTATCCCTGATACTTTATAAAATATATTCAGGGTGGGGGAGGTACGAGCGAGCAACTACTTGAAGAAGAAGTACAATCTTACATTTTGTTTCATTTCTAAAACAAAGCATCTGATACTTTGTTTTGGAAATGAAAGAAAATGTAAGACAGAAATACACACTTCATAGAGTTGAAATACACACCTCATAGTCTATTTTTTGAAAAGCATGCATATTTTAGAGAGATCTGTACAATGGTGTCACTGAATATGTTTTGTAGGCTATTTGTCTTTTCCAGTTGTCTCATGACATATCCAAATCTTTAGTTTAGTCATTGGATTCTAGTGACAGCTTTCTCTCAGACCTATTTATTTGTCTTTTTGGCAGCCTGTAGTATCCACAGAACTCTTCTGCAACACAACATTTCAAATGACTTGATTTTCTTTCCTGTCACGTGTTCACTGTTCTCCAGCTTTCACATCCATTCATAGGAACTGTAAATACTATACATCTTTACACTTGAGGTTTATGTAGTACTTTTGTAGTTCATAGAATCATAGAATCTTAGAGCTGGAAGAGACCACAAGTGCCATCTAGTTCAGCTGTCAGCTATGCAGGAATAAACAACTAAACCACTCCTGAAGATACCTTTCCAATTTCTGTTTAAAGCCCTCTAAAGAAGGAGAGTCCACCTATCAAGGTAATCTGTTTCATCGTTGGACATCCCTTAAAGTTAAAAAAAAACCTTCTTAATATTTTGGTAGTATTTTTCTGGTAATTTCAATCCATTTGTTTGGGTCCTGGTCTCTGGAGCACCAGAAAATATCTTCTGCATGACATCTCTTCAGACATTGAAAGATAGTTAATATGTCACTTCTCCTACTTTTCCCCAAGCTAAATATATCCAGCTCCCTCAGCCATTCCTCATAAGGCTTGGTTTCTAGACTTTTGATCATTTTGGTTGTTGTTGTTGTTATTCATTGTATTTATACCCCATTTAGAAATGATCTCAAAGCAGCTTACAGAATTGTTAATTAGACATCTCCCTGCCCTCAGGCTTACAATCTAAAAAGACAATACATGAAAGGAGAAGGGAAAGCAAGTGGGGAAGGGGATCAAGTCCAGTGGTTCTTCTCTTCCTCTGAAGCCAAGGCAATGGCAGATGAATGAAGGGAGGGTCCTTGTTCTGTCTCTGGACTAGGCCTGGTGGAACTTGGCCTGCCCCTTAAATATCCTTCTTGCACTGTGGTGCCCAGAACTGTACACAGTATTCCAGCTGAAATCTGACCAAGGCAGAATAGAAGGGTACTACTACTTCCTTTGATCTGGACACTATGTTTCTGTTGATGCACCCCAGAATTGTATTGGCTTTCTTGACCACTGCATCACATTGTTGACTCATATTTACCTTGTGGTCTACAGTGCCATCACTGGGGGGGGGGGGAGTATAGACTGCACCAGGTGACACCCCAGAAGAGGAGTGACACCCGGCCAAGCGCACCTTCCCTCCCTCCCTCCAGTACACAATTTTCCTACCAAGTAAACAGGCGCACAGGGGCAAGGAAAGTGCTCTGGGCACATGGGGGGGAAAGAGAGTGCTCTGAGCACCCTCGTTTTCTCCTACATGCTGTTTTACTTCCAAGTAAACTAACATGGGGGGGAGAGTGCTCTGGTCATCCTGCCTCCTGCATGCTGGTTTATTCGTGAATAAAATGGCAGATGGGAAGGAAAAAAGGGGGCGTATACCTTTGACTCTACCCCTACAAACCTCATCCCCACACTGGGTGATGCATGGTGCAGAAACGCCACTGCTAAATCCCCTTTTCACATGTGCTGCTTTCAAGCCAGGTATCCCACATCCTATATTTGTGTACTTTATTTTCCCTGCCTATATATTCCTTGAAATTTATTTTGTGCAATTTAGTCCAGAGAGTTTAGAGAAACTCTCAAGGTAATTTTAATTCTGTTCCATACCACTGGGGTATTAGCTACCCCTGCCCCCACCCCCTCCCCACAATTTGTGTCATCTGTAAATTTGGTAACTATTCCGCCTATTCCATCATCAAGTCATTCATAAAGATGTTAAAAAATACTGGGCATAGGACAAAACCCTGAGGTTCCCACTAGTCACTTCTCTCTAGGATTAGAGTATTGTTATACGATGATGAGCTAGTTTTAATATAATTATCTTTTATTGTATTTCATTGATGTGTTTTTGTATGCATTTTACTGGATTGTAATCCTGCCTTGATCCATTCAGGAGAGGAAAATATAAATATATAAATAAATTATTATTATTATTATTATTATTATTATTATTTTAAGAGCAAACATTGATCAGTTCTCTTTGGGTTTGGTCTCTTAACCAATTACAGATCCACTTAACTGTAATACTGTCTAGCCCACAGTTCACCAGTTTACCATGGAGCACCTTCGCAAAAGCCTTACTTAAATCAAGATATACGAAATCCACAGCATTCCTCTCATCTATCAATCTGTAACTCTATTAAAAATTGATAAGATTAGTTTAGCATTAGTTTGAAAAACACATGCTGGTTCTTGGCAATCACAATGTTCCTTTCTAAGTGCACATACACTGGCTATTTAATTATCTGTTCTAGAAGTTTTGCTGACATGGGCCTTGTCTACATGGACAAATTACCCCAAATTCTTCCCAGGCTTGATGTGTCTTGTTTACATGATGAGGGTTATGGATTTTCTTTATGATGCCCACACCTAATTTGGAGGTTCCTCCCCCGATCTGCATTGAAAGAACTTACTTTTGCTCTAGGTTTTCAGCTCTTTGCAGCAACAACTGTGGCTGCCTTCACTTGCTGTCCCTGCACCTAGTGCTGACAATACAGCTGCAAGTTACTCTGAGGTCAGAATGAGGCATCCAGCATCAATAGCATGGCTGGGTGTCTTGTTCTGACAGCCACAGCAGCACCAGGTGACAAACAGGGACCACATGGGAAGGCAGCTGCCCTTCATTCACTGCAACAACCAAAATCCTACAGCACAAGAGAGCAGAAAAAGAGGGAATTTGGGGCCAGAATAGTCCTGAGCAACCTGGAGTATTCTGTCCAGTGCAGACCCACCCATGGACTCTGCATTTTGATTTGTAAAATGTATTGGAAGATACCTATGAACAGGATGCCTCCCTAAACAGTGAAGAAGATCAACAGGTGGCAGTTGGAGACTTCCAGGTCAGTGGGGTGGCTAATCCATTCCAGTTTCTGTCTGTATTTTAAAACAAGTAACCAAAGTGATAAGCCTATATCAGCACCTTGGATAGTTCTTTAAAGGTAGTACAAAAACTCAAAGTGGATTTACCCCCTCCCACACACTTCCACATCACTACTAAGCACCTGTTGGGTATGTAAGACCATTGCTCCCTCCATGTCCATCAAGCAACCTGCAGGGGCTAGCCTTAACCTTCAGTGAACTGAGGTGGCCGACTGAAGCAGGAGATTTTGAGTGTCGTACATAGGCCAAGTGTTGCTTAGTAGTAACTTTGTTACTATTGCATTTTTAGTATCAAGGATGGGTAGAAAAAGTTTCCTCACATCTCAAAATAATTTGTCTGCCATTGGGTGCTCCCTGTAGGGTTGCCACATCAGAAACTGGAGCCAGATCTTGGCTGTGTAGAAGCCAGAATTTCAGCAGGTATTGCTTGTCACACAACCAGGCCACAAGCAATACCTGCTGAAATTCCCTCTTCCACACAACCATTAAAAGTCCAGTAGTCCTCTCCAGTTTTCACCCTGGCAAGCCCAGCTGTATACTTTGACTTGGGCTGCATCAATGTGTATAGGTTGAGTGCCTTCAAGTTGTTTCTGAGTTATGGCGACCCTGAGGCCTGGGGTTTTCTTGGCAAGATTTGTTCAGAGAGGGTTTGCCTTCCTCCTCCCCTGCATCTGCACTGTAGAAATCATACAGTTTGACACCCTTTAAGTGCTGTAGTGCCATCGTATGCCATCCTGGGATGGGAAGTTCTTTTGCCCTCTCTGCCCAAGAGGGCCGTTGCCTTGGAAAACTACACATCTCAGGATTCTGTAGGACAGGTCCATGGCAGTTAAAAGTGGTAGAAGTCAAAGACATTGTCCTGTTAGTGTGGAAAGCCAGTGTGCAAAGAGATCTTGGAGCATCTTTGAGCCCCCTTGAAAGATATAAATGGCATGTTTTAGTGGTTTAAGCACTGGACTATGATTTTGGGAGACCAGAGTTCACTTCTCGCCCGGCGATGAAACCCACAGGGTGACCTTGGTCAAGTCACACGCTCTCAGCCTCAGACGACAGCCCGTGGCAAAATAAACTTGCCAAGAAAACCCCACAATAGGGAAGTCTTAGAGCCACCATAAGTCAGAAAGGCCTCAGGGGGAAGGCGATGGCCAACTTTCCCTGAACAACCCTTGCCAAGAAAACCCCATGAAGTGGTCACCCCAAGTTGGGAAGAACTTGAAGACACGCCACACAAATACACCCAGAGCAGGACCTTAGCTCGACTTCAGCCTCCTTCCTCGGATGGCTTTCCTAAATGCATTTGGAAATAATAAAAATAAATAAATAAATAAATAAACTTTTATTTCTATCCCGTCTCTCTGCCAATGACAATGGAAATGCCTCTGAGGAAAGAGGCTCTATAAGTCTAAGGGAAGCCCCTGCTACCAACTGCTTCCTTTACAAGAGAAGGTGCTCCAAGAAAGAGCCCTTTTGCAAACAGTTCAAAGCAGTTCAAAGGGTGCCTCCTTCCTTCCTCTCTAAAGTGTGGGAGGCAGCCTCTATGAAAGGGTTCCCCCTCAGGGAGGAAAAGGCCTGAGGTAAAAGTAAGCCAAAAGGAAGCAAGAAGGGGGGGGGGGATACAACAAAACAAAAACAGGACCTCTATCTATGGCAACCAGAGGGCCCTCCCCTCTTTGGTTTTCCCGCCTCTTTCTCCTCAGCCAACACCAGGCTGGGCTTAGAGTGAGTGCAGCAGAGAGAGAAAAAGAGAAAGGGATTTGCCATTTGCCTTATTTTCAATTCAATCCAGGCAGAGCAGAGCAGAGCTTTCCTTTTAAACTGAGCTGAAGTGCTCTCCTCTCAGCCAGGTTCCTGGAAGCCTCTGGGCAACCCTTTTCCCCTTCCTTGTCTTTCTTGTCCTCCTTGCCTCCCCTCCCTTAAGGAAAGGGGTAAGGAAAGGATGAACATGGAGAACCAGGACGTGTTGCTGGAAGTGGAGGAAGGAGAAGAAGGAGGAGGAGAGGAGGAGGAAGAGGATGGGGAGACCGGTGAGTAGAGACACTCTGAGGGAGGAAGGAGGGGATTGGGAAGACAGGCTGCATCCACACTGGAGAAATAACCCGGTTTGGCCCCGCTTCCACTCTTTGTCTGGCTCCAGGCTATGGAATTCTGGGAGTTGGAGTTTATGGTGGGGCCAAGAGCGGAGCCCTAAGTTGGAAACGACCCTCGAAGTCCCCCAGCCAGCAACAACTTTGCAACCTGAGATCAGAGGG
This sequence comes from Urosaurus nigricauda, assembly GCA_034509955.1. NCBI lineage: Eukaryota > Metazoa > Chordata > Lepidosauria > Squamata > Phrynosomatidae > Urosaurus > Urosaurus nigricauda. The sequence goes on along the minus strand of JAOEGL010000005.1, from coordinate 62,743,544 downwards.
AGGTCCTTTTCCTTCCCTTTGCACGAATGACAGCTCTCTTTTCATAACTTTTTTTAAAAATGCATCTGAGGAAGTAGAGTGAAGTCCATGAAAACTGCTGCTGCCAATATGTTTCTTTCAGTTAGTCTCAAAGGTGCTACAAGATCTCTCTACATCATGATCATCATCATCATATCCAAATGCATCTGAGGAAGTAGAGTGAAGGCTACAGAAGCTCATGCTGCCAACTTATTTCTTTCACTTAGACCCAAAGGTGTTACAAGACCTCTCTACATTATTATTATTATTATTATTGAGAGAAGTCTAGGAAAGCTCCCTCCTATACTTTGACACCCTGGGCCTGGGGGAGCATTCCTACTCAGAAGTTGCCCCCTTGTTTCCCCCACAGACCCCCCCCCCGCCTCCTTCCAAAAAGGTGATCTGAGATTTGAGCAGACTTTTTTTTCTGTAGTGCAAAGAAAACTGCCTCTAGCGTGTGTGTCTTTTGCCAATGGGCTTAAGGAAAGAATTTGCTTTTGTCCTGGGATCTGGGCTTGTTAGTTTAAAGAGCAGAAAGCTGTCCCTCTTCCAAATAAAAGATATGAGTCAGGCAACAAATGATGACTTGGGTGGGTCAATGAAGCTTGTAGACATGGTTTTCATCACATGGTCTGGAAAAACTCAGCAGCACTGCTTCTTCTTTTTTCCTCTCCATGTGAAAGACTAGAGTTAAGTAGATGGGCACAATCCAGGAAAAGTTAGTCTTGCATGAACCCATCGAAATCGATGGGGACTGAAGTTACTTCAAAAACATATTCTGTTACTTTTGGAACATGGGATTGTGCCTATGAAACTGAAACTGATTTTTTAAAAAAATAAATGGAACAATACAGAAAAAAATTAGGAACTGATAAAAGGGTAAAAAAAATCAACCCTTGTTTCTTTGTGTTGGAATCAGATTATACTCAGAAGAAGAATGTTAGATTATTGTCTTTGAAAAATGCTGTTGGGTTCAGAGAAGAAAAGCCTCCTGCAGTTCCCGGTTTGGACCTCAGTCTTGGCATCAATATAAAGTTTGGGTTTGTCAGTTTTGGCAGGCTCTAATTTGACAGCCAAAGCGGTTTTGGAGAGCAAGGAGAAAAACATAATAAATAAGAAAAATACATTTGGTGTCTCTAAAGGGGAAAAAAAATGCTGCCTGTCTTAGATAAAGCATGAAGATTACATTTTACAGTTTACAGTCCTATGAATACATATGATCAAATACGTCCCACTGAATACATTGAGGCTAACTTCAGAAAGCAGCCATAGGATTGCAGTCGTGCACACGCACATTTTTCAAACAAGTTGTTGCTCCCTTAAAACAGCAATTAACACCCATCAATGAAAACAAAGTCTGCTGAAACTGTGCCAAAATGGTCGGTTCATCGAAGAGGTGAAAACAGTACAAACTAAGGGCCACCTAGTTCCGTCAGAACACATTACAGTGCATATGTTCCCATATGTTACAATGTAATTTTCTCTAGAAAAATATTTTTAAAAAACAGCTTCGAGAGGCATCACTAAGGAAAGTCACATAGCTAGGATGCAACCCTGTGGCAATGCTATCTCAAACACAGACACCTAACCTCCTGTACGGATTATGGCAAAAGATCACCTGGGGATATTAAACAGTAGTATGCATATGAGCAATGACATGTCTGAACATATGATGGGCCCAAGCCATCTGTAGGAGGAAATTAATAAGGAAGAGAAAAATACCAGGAACTGTTCGTGCAGATAACTACAAATTGAAAGCTTATTTCTGTAGAACTGGTACATTTCTACAGTTTTGTGCAAGACTGGTACATTTCTACAGTTTTGTGCACTCACAATTCTGCTGTTGGACTTAAGACTTTGATATTGAATTAAGGCAAATTTGAAATATTGTAAAATTCTGTAAAAGTAGAAAGTTGGCAGAAGAAAGGGCTTTTTAAAAACCTGAATACAAGACTCGTTTTTCCTCAGGTTTTCTCCTTCTGCTTTGTAAGTTGAATATGACGTTTATGTCTTATAAATTACAGAGTATTTCTGCCTGTATTTTTTACATCAGTCTTCCTTACAGTCATAAAGCCTTTTACTTCTGCCTAAGTTGTTAAAAGAAATAGAGACAAGAGGCAACTGATGTGTGTAATATTTGTCAGTGATGCGTGCAAGCACAGGAAACTGGGTGTTAAAAGCCTGTCTAGATTTATCAAAGGGATAATGGTCAGATGATTTCACATCTTTGTTTCCATTTGTAACAAAGAAAATTAGACATATGAATATTTCTGTCACCATTTACTGCTTGCATGCAGGTACCTGCATGAATACCCTTCCATATCATTTGAACTGAAGACAACAACTGTAACATCTTGACCAAATGCAAACTTTTTTCTCATTTTCTCCTGTATCATTTTTAACCCCTTTGCCTAATGGAGAAGCTAGTAAAGCTTCAAAAGCTTTCAACATGTATAATGTGCACTTTGGTTGGTCATATAAAGGTATTACTGTTTTGTGTGCGATCTTGGTCAGTGTCAACACACCAATTTAACTGTGACTCTGGATATACAGTTGGCCTTTTGTATCCACAGATTCAAGCATCCACGGCTTGAAAATGTTTTTTAAAAATATAAATTCCAAAAAGCAAATCTTGACTTAGCCATTTTATATAAGGGACTCCATTTTACTATGCCATTGTACTTAATGGGACTTGAGCACTAATGGGTTTTGATATCCACAGGGGATCCTGGAACCAAACCCCAGCAAATACCATGGACCCACTGTACAAGGATGCCATGCACTGCTTTTAAAAAGGCACATGGCTGCTTTGTGTACAGCAACGTCAACACATCAGTATACAGTTTTCAGATCATGGAGCTTTGATGTGTTAATGTTGAACATGCAGCAAGGCAACCCTGTTTAGAATAAAATTCAAGGTTGTGTAAGCCTGCATGGATTTGTGTGTGTGTGTATCTGCTGTCATTTGGTCCCAGTGCATGTATTGGTCTTTCAATTTCAGTACTGCTTTTTTCAGTCTGATAAATGATCCTGATTCAATAGAATGGAATAATAGGAACGTCATCATTTTTAGCTATAACAGGAATTAGTAAAGTACAGTCTATAGGTTATCCCAACTTTTGTGCAGCTTCTAAAGCCCACTAGAATTCCTCCAAAGCCCCTGAACCCCAGAAATTTTTTTCAAAAAAATAGGAGAAATATCACCTGAAAAATGGCCATACTGTCACAGTTTGGTGCACCAAATGTACCACAATTAGCAGTTCTGGCTAAATTGATCCCTACAGGCCCTAACCTCCCCATTAAAAATAAATGGACCAGAAGAGATTTCCCACACTAGGAACATAGTGTGCTCTCTTAGGTGGACAGAGGTGTAAAAATTGGTCTGGTCCCTAGCACAAGTCTTCAGCCATGGCCTATTTAATGGAGAAAGCATGAAATTAAAATGTCACAGAGTCGTATAAAAAGAAACAGAACCCATTTCCACCCATAAGAGCTGACAGGAGCCACGCTGGCCACCACTTTCTTTGCTGAGTCAGTGTTATGATTTTATAATCAAATTAACTTGTTGCCAACATTATTCCCTAGAGAGGAACTGAATTGTCAGGGAGGGTTTTGTTTATTTACTTTAAAATGTCCAAGCTACCCTTCAATAGCTATTGCCATTGAGAAATGTGTGGAAATTCTGAACCTACGCTGTTATCAACAAACCACTGTTTTATTCCAGAGGGTGAAATTTTCATTAAAGTCTGAGGTTGTTTCTGAGTAAATTCTCTGCAACAATGCAAACATTCCATCTTGTCCTCAGCGACTTCAGTACAAGTCAAGGCTTGCACCTCAAACTGCTACTGTGGTGCTCTGTCCAAAGCAAGGAGGATCTAGACAAACAGTTCTGTCCTTTAAGCTACTACATTTAAGAATAAGTCCTGTTGGTTAAATAAATCCTCTTGACAAACACAAACTATCTGGCATGTTGTGTGTGTGTTCTGTGCCTTCAACTCATTTCTGATTCATGGTGACCCATGGGTTTTTCTTGACAAGATTTTTTCAGAGGAGGTTTGCCATTGCCTTTCCCTGAGGCTGAGAGAGTGTCACTTGCCCAAGGCCGCTCAGTGGATTTCATGACTGAGTGGGGAATTGAACCCTGATTTCCTAATTTGTAGCCCAACACTCAAACCACTATGCCATGCTGGCTCTCATTAAATTGTAAAACGTTCACAAGCAAAGCTGGGTACTGCAGTGGGATGGGATATTATTTCATCCACATCCCCTTTCATTTAATCCAGTCCTTGGGCTATGCTCCTATGATGTGAGGGGATTATATATACTCCGCAAGTAATGGATCAGGGACACTTCTTTGAGTTGACTGTAGGCAACTTGATGCTATACTTTATGCCCTGTTTTGACTGCAGGTCTGCATAGAACCTGGCAAGGGATCATATCTAAGTGGCAATGCCAGGCCAAGACAATTTGCTGCCCTGCCCCACCGCACTTACTCAAGTCAAGGTGCATAGTACTGAAAGCAAGTCAAATTATTTTGACACATCAGAAAATCCCACAAGAATCTCTCCTCATCTCAGGTAGTAAAAATTCAACAGTTGCAAAGTAGATAACTAACTCAGAGTTGGGTAGTCTTTGGCCCTCTGATTTGCAGTTTCCCTCATCCTTTGTCATTGGCTTTGCTTGCTGGGGCTGATCGAAGTTACAGTCCAAGAGCATCTGAAGTGTCACAAGTTACCTAGCCCTGAATTAACCGTGTTCTGTCCTTCCATGATATCTGCTGCCCTTCCATCTGTTCGCATGCAAAAAGTCCCAGGTTTGATCAGGGTGCTGCTTATTTAAGAGGATTGCCTAGAAAGCCTTAATGCTATCTGGCTGTGATGACTTCTTGTTCTGAAGGGAATGCTTTCAGTTTCCTGCTAGAGAAAAACTTGGCAGGAACAAATGGAGCCTGCATCACTACCTCAGTGTCCAAAACAATCCTGGGTGTATACAGTTATGCTAGCAAATAAGAAAAATCTCCTCAATTACATTCCATTAAAGGCAGATGTTGTTTTGTGTTCAGAAGATTTTAATTAATAAGTCTTAGCCAAAAAAAAAAAAATCTGTATGCAGTGCTCTTCAAATCTAGGACAACATATTCAGGGGTAGCCATGTTGGCCATGCTGCTAAATATAACAAAATTCACAAAGCAGGTGGAACAGCTAGATCTCAAAGAAAGCTAATTTTCTGTTGCTAACGGAATTGAAATTTAATTACATCTTTGCCTGATGAATAAGCCACTGAAGCTTTGAAAGCTTGCATGATGTATCTTAAGCTTTGGAGTTGGCCAAATAAAAGGCAGCACTGCTTTGTGGAGTTTGGATTTTGTTATGTGTAGTGCCGTTTTCCCTGTTCAATTAAACCAATTAAAAAGTTCAACAAGCAGGGTCTGCTTGAAATTTTGGTAAGCCATTGTGAATCAGACAGCAAAACTGCTTTCCAGAGGAATAACTGAGAACGGTTTTCTATGACTGTGTAGGTCTGTTAGTGTCAGCTATAACTAAGAAAAAAAGAGGAGGAAGACTATGGTATATACTCATAAGAATAAAAATGTATACATACCGGTAAATCTAGAAATTGTTGTCAAAAAAATAACTGAAAAATTTGGGTTGACTTATCCATGGCCCAATGTAAGTACAGTACTTTAATCAGGATATAGTCAGAAAAATTATCCATTGACTGTAACATAAATACACTTCACAAGCAATTGCTGACTTATTCAATATCCCCCTATGGTGTGTAGGCATGAAACATTTGCAATATTAAAATGCAGCAGAGCATCTTCTTTTGGTTACTTTGGATAATTCAAGGCATGGTGTGTTCTTGATCTTTAACTGCAATTACTAATCTGAACAACTTCCTGTTTGAATTCTTTACCTATTATGTCCAGCCTTTAAAAAAAATAAACATATATTTTTTCGACTATTATCCAAAGCAATATTACTTAAGCTGGCACCTTCTGGATGTGATGGACTACATACAACACCAGTCATTCCTGCCAGGATAGACATGTTGGCTGGGAGTGATAAGAGTTGTAATCCAACATGTTTAGAAGATGTCAGGCTGCAGAAAGAGCGCAAAGCATTGTGTGTAATGGAAATAGATATACAGTACTAGTCAACTAGACAGTAGCAATCAGAACTGCCAGCGAGGATATTCCTTGAATTCTTGTCATCCCAAGAGAGAAGGGTGGAGCATGAAACTTTTCAAAAGTAAAGAAGCAAAGTACTGCATTCTTGAGAGCTGCACAATATTATACCAATGGTCTCAGAGCCAATACATGTTTCTGCTGTGGCCTGGGAGATATTTGTATATCGCTCAGTGCATTCTAAACAAGTAATATCTGGATACAAAAATTATGTAAAATTGTAAAGTCAAAGGCTTTCATGGCCGGCATCGATAGATTTTTGTGAGTTTTTCGGGCTATGTCACCATGTTCTAGAAGAGTTTATCTTCAGAAATTCTCTGAAGATGCCAGCCACAGATGCTGGTAAAACGTCAGGAATATACTCTTCTAGAACATGGCCATATAGCCCGAAAAACCCAAAAAAACCTTTGTGAAATTGGTTTCTTCTTTTTCATATGCAGTTTACACATGTACATTTCGTACATTGCAAAGTTTATGAATGCTAATAAGTGTTTTGGAGAGGGCACATTCCTGCTCGCTCCATGTAGGTAATACATACATAGTGCTTATAATATGTCTTTCCTCTAGACCAAAGATATATTAATATCTGCATATTAATTGCATATTAAGATTAACATACAGAGTGTTATTCATATGCTAGAGCAGTGGTCCTTAACCTTCCTAATGTCTAGACCCTTTAATGCAGTTTCTCATGTTGTGGTGACCCCAACCATAAAATTTCAGTGTTTCGGTTCCTAAGGCCATCGGAAATATATGTTTTCCAATGGTCTTAGGTGACCCCTGGGAAAGGATTGTTTGTCCCTCAAAGGGTCACGACCTGCAGGTTTAGAACCACTGTGCTAGAGGATAGCTGGTGAGGCAGGATTATCTGCTTTCTCCTTTTCTTTCTGTTGTGCTCTTCATATATGCTCAGTACCGTGTTTCCCCAAAAATAAGACAGTGTCTTATATTAATTTTTGCTCCCAAAGATGTACTAGGTCTTATTTTCAGGGGATGTCTTATTTTTCCATGAAGAAGAATTCACATGTATTGTTGAACAAAAAAAGAACATTTATTATATACTGTATGTACGTGTGTGTGTGTGTGTGTGTGTGTACACACAAACTTTGCTAGGTCTTACTTTTGAAGGAGGCCTTATATTTAGCAATTCAGCAAAACCTCTACTAGGTCTTTTTTTCTGGGGAAACAGGGTAGGAGATTCTACAGACAGTTGTTCTTTCCCTTGCCTGTTGTAGGCAAGCACATACAGCTACAGTAGGATCAGCTAGAGCAGAATTCCACTCTTTACCAGATCATGCTTTTATTGCATTGTTTACTTGGGGGGGGGGAACCTGTTGCAATCTCACAGTGAAAAATCTGTGTTTCGCCAACTCTACTGCCATCCTCCCACTGCTAAAAACCCTCCCAGTAGAAAAAGAATAAAGGGGCGGGGGCTGACAGGTGTAAAAAGACTTTGTAAATGGGAGAACCTGTGTCAGAGGCTCTGTTAACTGAGGGATGCCTGTATATGATTAAAGGGGGAAATGATCCAGGGCTAACCAGTTACCTAGGACCATTTTTTTTAATTCTAACCAAGAAATCTTTAATCTGTCTCCCAATCCACCTGTATTTTTCTTTCTTACCTAATTCTTTGTTGGAAAACAAGCAGTACTTTCTTTCCACCAGAAACATAGGAGTATTTTGAAGATAAGTATATTAAGTGGAGTGGTTGGCTACTATAGCAATTGCAGGTGGTAATGAACAAATAAGTTGCACTAATAATTCATATCATCTTCATTATTCTTCTCTCTCTAAGACCAGAACTTCCTTTATAGGCTCCTTTGCTAAAACATGGATTTTCTCATACAGGCCATAGGTTTCTCTATATAGACCATAATTTTTGGGAAGTATGCTTTCTGAGACTAGAGGAGTCAATGGTGCTCTAGACCAATGATCAAATCTTCAGAGCCTCAGTTGAGACTCATTGCAGTCTGGAAGTTACAAAGATTCAACTGAAAGTTTGAGCTCCCATAAGTCAATTAACATTTTGCAAATATTTTTTTCCACCATATTCCACCACCCCCATTCAATTTAGGCCCAGAGGAGCTGTTTTAAAACAGGAAGTGACTTCTATACAGTTCCTGTTATTAAACCAGGTCTCTCCTGAGTCCAAAACATTCCAGGAAAGAGATAAAAACATTGCAAAGATGCCCACATGCCTTGTAGAGAGGCAAAAACTTGATTTTTGCATTGTGGGATAGGGGGTGGCCCTTCAACCTCTCCTAATGCATCCCCTTAGCTTTCCACAGATGTCTGTCCTAGGCATATATATGATAGTAGAAGGCTCTTGCCTTTAATGGAACAGCACTGTCGGGGTTGCTAAAAGTCTGTCTGCTTCTAGCTACAACATTCATACCTTGGAACAATCAGGGTATAAGATAATTTTGTTATGGATTGGAACAGCCAATGCCCCCCTCACACTCTACCATCTCTTTATTGAATGTCTCCCTACTCCTGAACAAAGATCACTATCAAAGTGGTCCTTTCCTGCTTATCAGACTCCATTCCAGATGCCACATGCTTTGGTGTTTCCATTACTAGCTTTAATGCAATGGAGTACAACCTGATGTTGAGACATGAAACAGCAGCCTTAGGTATGGGAGCCACTTTGTCGTGTGAACAGCATTGACCTCTTCACTCTGACATTGATTTCAATTATATGGGTGGCTTTGCAGGTGCTATAGGCTTTATTGGTGCCCCCAATAAGGTGCTTGACCTTATTCCTTCTTGTAAACACTGCACACCAAAAGGAACAAAACTAAACTTTAACTGCAATCCCCTGGGCTGATCCTGTCATGTGTTTGTACTCAGAAAAGTCAGGGGAGGAAGCAATAGGGAGAAGTATAAAACAGAAAGTGAGGAGGGGAAGAATCTAGTGGCACCTATAAGACTAATTTAATTTACCATAAGCTTTCATGGATTTCAGTCTACTTCAGATGCATTAAAAGAATGTGGAGCCATGAACTGAAACCCCCAAAGCTTATGCTAACATAAATCAGTTGGTCTTAAAAGTGCCACTAGATTCTTCCCTTCATATTGTATTTTAGACTTATCGATATTATGGGTACCATTGTGGCTTTGATTCTGGAAGCAAAATAGTTATAGCGGGTACTACCCCAAAGGAGGAACAACAGTGGACTCTGTAGGTAACTGAACAGACAGCAACCTTATTTCAAATATACTTCCCAAGTTTTGTTTACATTGAAAAAAATTGCATTCTGTAGGGGCCCCAGATACTGTTGGTCACATAAGATGATGTAACCAGCTATAATGACATATTCATTTGAATTGTATTCTGGAAACCATGCTCTGTGAGTGATGTATTTAAGGAGGTGGATATGTGTAGCCTGAGGAAGAAATGGTTAAGAGTTGACATGATAGCCACGTTAATTGAAGGGATGTCATATTGAGGAAGGAGCAAGCTTGGTTTCTGCTGCTCCAGAAACTAGGACATGGAGCAAGAGATTCAAACTACAGGAAAAGAGATTCCACTTTAATATTAGGAAAAACTTCTTCACAGTAAGAGCTATGCGACACTAGCATCTGCTGCCTTGGAGTGTGATGGAGGGGCTGTATAAACAGCCCCAAAGGGGTGGCATGAAGCTGCCACTGTTTTAGCCCAATTGGAGCTGCGGCAACCGCATGTGGTGGCCCCAATCTGGCCTTTTCAGGCTGCAAAAAGGAGCCACAAAAATGACTTCTTTTTGCACTCTGCAAAGGGCGGCATAGCTGCATTGCCGCGGCTTGGCGGTGCTCCTTCAGCAGCACGTCACATGGAAGCAGCGCCAAAGGAGCACCATGATGCCACATTCCATGTGGAGCAGCGTGCAGCATCATGGCACCCTGGGGGGGAGGGTGAAGTAGGGGCATGGGTCATGTAGGCACAACACCCTAACTCCACCCCCAGGCTGGCCTTAATGGCCAGTCTGAACAGGGCTGGAGCCTGCTTCTTTGGGCATTTTAAAACAGGCTGGATGGCCATCTGTTGGGAGTACTTTGATGGTGTTTTCCTGCATGGCAGGGGATTGGACCAAATGGCCCTTGTGGTCTCTTCCAACTCTGTGATTCTGTATTGTGCAAACCTTATTCTGAACCTTCCTGGACAACATTGTTGTTCTTGGTGTGCAAAAGCAGCCAAGGACTTCCAGGATAAATTTTGGTTTCCCAGACACTGACTGGGTGAAGGGCTGCACTTGATTCATTCTGCCTACTTTACAGCTTGGGTGGGTTGATGCTTCTCTTTTCTCCTCTGTGTGCAAGAGCAGCTGGAATGAGCCCTGGCACAGCCCTCACATGCAATGAGTGGCTTGATCAGCCAAGTCTTTGCTAGAAGCTTCCTTGGAGCCCACTCTTTTCCCTCCAATGATGGTGTAAATACACTGGGGAGGAGACCTAAGCTTCTGCCAGGGTGCTTGTTGGAAATAGGCCACTATTTTTATTTCATAGAAAATATTTGAAGAAAATTATCTACCTTATATTTTAATAGAAAAGTAAGCTGTGTGCACCCAAGAGTAATATAGATTAAATGTATTATCCTTGGGGAAATATCAATCACTTTATTTCTTATCTACTATCATAAAGGTCATAATTGGGGAAACACAATCTTTACTTTGTTTGAGGCTTGGTCAGGATGAGTTAATATTACATCTGTTTTTTTTAAAACTATGTTGGCATCTTATTCAATTTTATTTTCATACTGTGATGTTTTCCATCTGTTTTTTATGGATCTAGACAAGGCTTAAATTTCTCCCATAGCCTGTTTTGCTTCACTAACGTCACAGTTCTCTCTCTGTCTGTCTGTCTCTGTTCAGTAACCAGCAAGATACATCAATTAAGAATCATTTCAGTCATCTCTTGTCTTGTACATCAAATTGAAAATGAATTTCTGTTGAGGAATAATTGCAGATGGACTTGAGGGCAATTCAGTTACAGTTCAGGCAAGATATATCAAACAGGCCATATGCACTCGAGAGGGGTTGAAGGGTTAATATACAACTTCCTCTGCCACACTATTAAAGTCCTAGACTCATGCTAGAATACTAATTGGAGTGACTTCTTGGCATGAAAACAAAAGTCAGAAGCCAAAAAGCAAACAAAAGAAAATCTTTCGGTACTGCACATTCTTTATTCAGGACAAGCTGCTTTGTATGTCTCTTTCTCGGGGCTTCTTCACTCACGGAAACATGGCTAATTTTCTCTTTGTGATTATGTTTGCAGACAAGGAAACTGGGAAAGAATGTTTGTGTGAATTAGGCAGAACACAGAACCACTCAGTGATTCTAGCTGCATATTTTTACAGTCATGGAAATCCCCATCTATGAATCAGCCCAGATTCTAGTAGCCTAGTTAACTCCGCTGTTAAGATAATACTGTCTTGCAAGGTTCATTGTAAGGCTCATATGAAAATTGCCTTTTTCTTCTTTACCAAGTACAGTCCTTGGTTTGACATACTATCAGGTGAGAGTTCTCTATTTGATTGGATTTTCAGTGCACATCCCATTTAAAAATACACAATAAGGGAGAGAGAGGGTTTTGTAGTTCCTTATCCTCAGTTAGCCACTGTGACCTAGACATACTGGCCAGGATACTCTGGGAGCAGCTCTGGCCCTGCCGCTGCTCTGACCATTATTTGGCCCTCTGTTCCTGCACCAGAACATAAGTCTGCATGAGCATCCCACTGAGCCAACCAGCATGTCTTCCACCACAGTTCAGTCATTTCTGAGGTCAGAATGAGGTGTCCAGTGATGTACATATGGCTGGGCTCCTCATTCTGGCCTCAGAATGAACTACCTATGGTGGCGGCAGATACTATGTGCAGGTCAGCAGGATGCCTGTGCAGAGAGCTGCTGTGGCACGGGATCAGAGGGCTCCAGATCTTCCCAGAATCTTCCTCATAATCTTCCAGATCTTCTTCATAATGAGCCAGTGTGTTGTAGTGAGGACAATTGGACTACAGCTCTGGAGATCAGGGTTTGATTCCACACTCAGCCATAGAAACCAACTGGGCGATCTTAGGTAAGTAACATATTCTCAGCCCCAGAAAACCCCATGATATGTTCACCTTAAGGTCACCATAAGTGAGAGACAAATTGAAGGAACACAACAATAACAATGTCAAAGGATAGAAATTTTGAGAAATTGCTTATAGTTGTTTAATCCCAATTAGTTGTTTAAGTTGCTTAATTAAAGAGGCTATTTGTTCTAGCCACCGTGCCTCATATCAGGAGAAAAGTGGGATAAAATTTAAATAAATAATAAAGAAGAGGAGAATGGCCTTCCATGTCATTCTAGAGATGCACAAATGTAAAATCTGTTTGTAAGATCTTAAGATGCAAATGTAAGATCTTGAGTTTACGTTCCATCACTAGTTATGCATTGCAAAAAGAAGCACTTCTTTTTTGTTGTTGTTAGTCTCTTGCTAACTGACCTATTTCTGTTACAAAAATGTTTCTGACTGAACAATCTGTAGTTGAAACAGAAACCTTTTTGGCTACTTTAAAATAAAAATTAAACTTGGTATTGTTAACAAAATCAAGTAGATTATGCTTGCCTAACAGATCATGTTGAGTAAAGGTGCTGTTTTCTGTCCTATGGGCAAACTTTATTAGAGAAACTTGAATTGATATCTATTATTATCATTTCCAAACATTTATTTATTTATTTAGTGAATTTATACCATCCTCTTAAGCCACAAAGGGTCTCAGAATGGCTTGTAATCATTTTAATTTTTATACCACATTAGCAAGCCTTTTAAAAATACTAATATGTAGTAGGAAAGGGAAAGAAAATGTATTTCCCTTGATACATTAGCCAGGATTTTAAAATATTTTATTAGGTAGTGGTGGTTATTGTTCCTGAAACTTGTCATTGCATGGGAAGTGATGATTTGGATCATACAGCCAATCTATCTTTCAGATACATATGTGAAAAACAAAGGAAAGGAAACAGATTCCAGAAATTTGGTTTTTCTGCTATCATGGATAAAATACAGAAAGTGGAAGCTCAGCTGTTTACAGTTACTAGCGTTAACTTTTTCTCTTTTTCTGTAGTGTTTTTTACCTAAGTATCCCAATTTATTTTGAAGAGATTTATGAATATGGACCTTAAGAAAGAGAAAATAATGCACTGAACACTACAAATTGTGAGCCTCAAAATGCTTTTCAGGATTTTTATTAGGCTACCATAATGAAAAGTCACCATGGGTCTATAGAGTGGCATTATCAGTTTGTGAATATCATGTTCAGTATATTAAAAGTTTGTACTGAAGTTTTTCTATTTATTGATTTTTAGTTGTATTTGTGCTGGGTACATCCAATATTTAAGTAGAGGGAAGTTACTGTAAAACCGGTTATTCGTTTTAAGTTCTTTTGCATAGTGGAAAGAAATGCTGTTTCATGTTTTTGTGCCATAGTGATTTGCTTTGTATATTTATCTACTGGCAGCATACTATCTTAGTGATTAACTATTTTACAGATACATTATTCAACAGATTCCTGACCCATAACCATTTAAATGGATCTAAAATGTGAGATAGTTCCAATCATAATGACCCTGTGTTTGCTTACAGCTCAAATCATCATTTGTTGGCAGGTTTACTTTTACAACAGTGCAACTTTTAAAAGAAATCCATGTAGCCTTTGAGAAATAGCATGAATTGTTCCAGCTTTACAGTCTGATTTGTGGAGCACAGATGTGCTATTCATCAATTTATTTCCCTTAAGCCATGACAATTCATACAAATCTGTAGTCAGTCCCAAATGCCCCCACCTGAGTGTCCAAACATAGCTATTCCTGAAGCCTAACATGGGATAAAAGTTTCATTCTTTCTAGCTGTATCTGAGGGAAAAAATATACCCCTGTTCCCTTTATAAATATATCCTATATTATAAATGTATACTGTCATTTTCATAAATAGCTATAAAACTGTCTTATGAGTACTCTCCTATATAGTCAGGTTTGTATTTAAACAAGGTATCTGGCAAACAAAGCAAAGCAAAGGCTAATTTAAAAATAAAGAGGGAGGCTAAATTGATTCTCTCTTTCACATGTGGGTGAAGGCTTTTTTAAAAAAATAAATACTTGTGGTAGGCATTTGGGAATAGCGTATTGCTGAAGAAAAGAGTGTAATAATGTATTCTACTATTGTTATTTCCTGCCTTTTTAATAAATATGGTGGTGATGTCAATGATCATATTATGATATACAGTTCCTATGAATGAAGGGAAAATATACTCAATATGAAAGTGAGGAACTGTAAAAATGAATGGTACCTCCACACATGTTAAGTAGATTGAGGTGTATGTGAAAACTACTACAAACAAATCCATATAGTACCCTGTCTGTAATCCATATAATGTCTTGTGGAAGAGTGCTAGACCATTCAGACCCTAAACAGTAGCATGTACTAAAGTAAACGTAGCTAAGTAGTTAGCATATTAATGAGAAGCCTGTGGTTACTTTATAAGCAGTTAATGAGAATAATTATATAATTTTTCTTTCTTTAAGTCAGTCTGTTTCATCTCACTTTGCTGCTGACATTTCAGTAGTGCAAGAGTACTTCTGAGTAGAGTTACACACAAGAGTCCCATGCTGCAACTGAATGACATCCTTCTGTTGAGATCTGCCACTGGTCTCAGTGACATGGAGTGATATGTGCCATAACATCACTCCACGTTTGCAGCTAGCTGCCACTGGAAAAGACAAGAAAATAAATATTATATGATAAGACAATCTCACCCATTCACAGCTTAGGCCCAGGAGGGGGCATTTTTTAATGTGACCCAGAAGTAATATTGACTCATGGTGGGAGAAAAGACATGGCAACCCCTCCCCACACACACACACACACACACAGCGGGTATTTAAGGGGCAAAATAATTTCAAAAACGTTATGAGACCCTATGGGGTCTTGGAGTCACTTAAATAGCTTGGGGTACGTAAAGCCCATTGGCCACATTTTCCTCACCCTGATACAACTCAATCTTTTACTCCAATTTGATTTTTTCTACTGGCACAGTTAGAAATTTGTCCCAGTTAAAATGTTTCTATGTAGTCATGCTATCATTATGACTAGAGAGCCCCATAAAAATATTTTAAAGAAACTGAGGGACAAACAGACAGGCCTAAAGGGGCCATCCCTTTGTATGCCAGATGGGGCTACAGCACCCGCATGCCACAGCTGCCCAATCCAGCATTTTTCCAGCCAAAGAAGTGGCAAAATGCTACTCCTTTTTGGGCTGGAAAAAAGCTGCCCTTTCCTCTGCCGTGGCTTTTCCCCATTCCTACACCACACCACAGAAACACCATGATGCCACTCACTGTGCAGTCAGCGGGATGGTGTGATGCCGGCTTGGGGTGGCATTGGGGCATCCAGTGTGCTGGTCTGCTTTGCCCCTAAGATGGCCAAGCAGGGGGAAAACATGGCAAAAATTTCTCCTAAATCCCCTAGAAGAAATTTGATTTTCTTTTATCCCTGGGAGTTTATAAGAGCCACAAAATGGATCAGAAGCAGGCCATGTGAAGCCCATAGGCAGTGCTTTGCACACTGCAGTCTAGAAGCTCCTAGTATACTTGTTCCTTGTTTTCACCTTTTCCTTACAGCATTATTGTTGGAAGATTTTTTGCATTTTCTTCCCCTCTCCCCCCCCCCCCCCAGATAGATAGTGATTTACTGCATGCAAACTCCTCACCCCCCTCCCCCGTCTCTCATTCAAACTAACCATGTGACCTAGTTCATTCCCTCTTTGGGACTAACAGACTTTCTCTCAATGATTTTCAACTGAGCTTTGGAAAGATTATGAGATCAAGACTTTTTGTCCACCTGAACTATTCACTACCTAGATTAGGATATAGCTTCTATGTAAATATAGATTAAAGCCATTAGTAACTTTTTGTTTTAAACTACAAACTATATGTTTGTTGTTTTTTAAGTCAGTCTCAACACATTTCTGCTACTCTGCTAATTTAAAAACACTAATAAGCTTGGCTTCGACATTTTTTATATTCAATATTTTTGTTTCCATAGCAAAGACTGAAGCCTTAGGAAACTTAAATTACCCCACAAATATCTTACAGTTTATGTTATTTGTATCTGTCTCTATCAATATTGAGTGTTCTTTGCCTAATAGAGGGATTTGTGGCCTCACAAAGTACTGAGGCATCCTGCATCTCGTAGGGAGAACCTTTTTATTTTGCTAATGGAATTTGAATTTCCTGGACTTTAAAATGCTTTGTCTCCCAATACCAAATGGCCATAAAGAGGAGTGGCCTGCTTGCATAAATCTCCCTCCATACTCAGAACACTACCACCACCATCTTGACAAAAGGCAGACCTGTAACTAAGGGCTGGAACAGACCAGCTAGAACACGGATTGGGGCCATGGTCTAAAAAAGAAGCAGAAAATATACACTTCTTTTTGGGCCAGAGAAAAGCCGGCTTTTGCAGCTCCACCAAAGCTGGCTTCAAAACCCTCCAATAGCATGCAGTGTGTAAACACCCCACCACCAGAGCATCTTGAAGCCACCCACATCTGGGCAGCTGCCTGGCTTCCAGGCAGCTTCAGGGTGGCTTGGGAGTGTGCTGCGTATAACGCCATGCTCTCAAGCCGCCTGGACAACGGCTTTAAAGGGCCGTCTGTTCTGGCCCTAACATTGTCAGTTTTTTCCCCCTACTGTATGGTTTTTAACACCTTCTCCTGATGAAGAAGCCAATAGAACTTTGAAAGTTTATGACATATATTTTATGCATTTTGGTTGGCCAAATAAAGGTGTCTCTGTTTTGTGGGGTTTGAATGTTATTATACTTTGCTATACCCTTGGATATACAGTGGTACCCCGGGTTACGAATCCCCTGGGGTACGAAAACCCTGGGGTACGAAAGAGCCGGGGCCGCAAAAACGGCCCCGGCTTATGAAAAAAAAACCAGGGTACGAAAAAAAACCCGTGCAGCCCCTTTAAATTTGCCGCGCGGTCCGGCAAACAAAGCGGTCCCCCGGGTTGCGAATGTTTCCGGGTTACGAAAGGTAATCCGGAACGGATTACTTTCGTAACCCGGGGGACCACTGTCTTTCTATATCTACGTGATTAAAAACCAAACTTCTCAAACCAACAGCACTTTGTTTCATCTATGGCAGTTGAAAAAGACAGAAGCCAAAATGTTTTGCTCTTGATATACATTTTAGTTCTGTTTGTTAATCTCTTCAAGCTTAAATGGACAACTGTAAGGGGATATGGAGCAACACTGCCTCCCCGAGTCCCCAGGTACCTTGGAAGGCTGCACACCCCCGAGCCAATTTTTTAAAATTATTTATTTTGTTCTCATGGAGCCTTCAACATTCCTTAGGCCATTTTAGGCCTAGGAGGAGCCTTTTTACCAACAAGAAGTGACCCAGAAAACATCTTGACACAAAATGTGCACATCTTCTGTGCAATATGAAACAGCCAGACTGGTGTCAGGTGTTCTTTTTATTGACCACATAACACTGGTCTTGCAAGAAATGTATTGGCTTCCAGTTTGTTTTCAAGGTTAATTCAAGGTGCTGGTGTTGACCTACAAAGCCCGAAACATCTTGAGGCCAGGATACCTGAAGGTCCATGTCCTCCCATATAAGCCTGCCAGAAATTTGAGATCTTCAAAGGAGGCCTTGTTGTATGTCCCAACACCTCATGAAGTTAGTTGGTGGGTACACCAAACAGGGCTTTCTTTGTAGCAGCACCGGTGCTGTTCTGCATGGCATTTCTTTTTTTCCCCAAAAAACTGTTTTGACTGTTTTAAAATTGGGGACTTATAAACACCTAAAATCAATCTAGAATATTTAAAGAGTGTTTTAATGCATTTTTAAAATTAATCTTTGTAATGTTTTAACTGGTGTTTTATTTGTACATTGTCTCAGTAGCCCTTGAGGACTGGAAGGCAATACAGAAACACTTTGAATCAAATAAATAAACGAACAAATGTATGTATGTTTATATAAAGTCCATGCCCAGCTGTTAAGCTAAATTCAATTCAAATCCTTATTGTTCAAGAAGCATCTTTGGCGTCATGTTACAAGTTACATGCTACTACACATAATAGAGAATTGAGAGAAAAATTGCTACAAGCAAGCAATTTTTCAGTGGCAGCTCTGTAGAGATTACCGCATGGAGGATAAGGATGGGAGCAAAATGGATTGCTCCCATCCTTATCCCGTCCTATTCATGCGATCAGGGGAAAGATTATCACACACTGCATGCTTATCATCTTCTTCTCCCATCTGTGAAGTGCAATGGACCCATCATTTGTTATTAATGGGAGTTTCTGTTGATACCAAATGATGGGTCCAATGCACTTTATTGACGGGAGAAGAACGGAATAAGTGTGCGGTGTGTGATAATCTTTCCCCTGATCACGTTAATAGGATAGCATAAGGACAAGAGCAATCCACTTTGCTCCCGTCCTTATCCTCCATGTGATAATCTCCTGTTTCTCTGGTAAGATTTACTAAATCACTTGATTAGGAAGGCAAACTTCATTCTCTATACATACATTGACAGTGTATATAGAAGTTACACCTCTTTCTTATTTCAGTAGAAGCAATGCATACAATTACATGCACACTACTTGTAGCTTTTTCTACACAAAAATGGCATGCCAAGCAAACTTTTATATCACTTTAAAATCCAGAAATGAAACTATTTGGATGCAGCTCAATAATGTTTCATCTAAAAGACCCAGGGGAAAGAAGCTAATGTTTTGATTGCACATCATCTCTGTATTAGTAATACTTCAGCATCATGTTTGTTAAGTGGTGTCTTTCCAGGTACTCAGGTCATGTGTATCATTTCTTGAACTGAATAGGAAATGCCAGTAAGCCTTTAGTTTCTGGAGTAACATTTTGGAATAGATAAGCCTTGGAGTGCCTTCTGACTCTACCATTCAAACTTTATGCATTCTTAACATCTTAAATTTACATATATTCTCAATAATAAACAGCCTATAACAGAATGGGAAAACTGCACCTATGAAGCCTCATGTAGTCCCCAAGGCTGGTTTGCATACCTTGATCTGTCCAGGAACCCTGGATCACATTTTTCTGGTCAAGAAAGGGTGAAGTGTATCTACTGAAAGCCTTCAAGAGCAGTACGTCATCTTTCATGGACCTCTTCACTTTTTAACAACAAAACAGCTACAATTATTCAAAGCCATAAGTGGACTTCAAGTCACAGGCTCCTAGAGGCAGAAAACTGGCCCCTAGATTTGCCACAGTTGCCCACCTTGGCAGTCTGTATATACTGCTAAATGTGGTGTTTATACCAGCTTAAAGTGCCACTTTATTTTCTGAGGGGTTATTTTCTCCAAGCAAAGGTAAGCCTGCCCAGTTTGGGTGCTGTAGATGTGCTTTGCCTTATTTCATGCCTAAACGCAGATCCAGTTCTGTTACTAGAGAGGCTGTGTGAAGTCCTGCTTTTTTCTTTCAGTAAAGGTTCCCAGATCAAAAGGCTGAGGACTCCACTTTACCAGTCCTCAAGGAAAGGGAAAGGAATTTCAGGGTGAGAACATAACTTTGGGTCCTCTCTCTCTGTATATATTCTTGTCCGGTAAACTTGGTTTGTTTGTTTTTTAATGCCATACTTTGTGCAGCTGTAGCTGATGCTTAATATATTATGCTTAAATGATATCACAAAGCCCTGCCCTCTGTGTCACCCCTAGATCTCACATTTTGGTCCTGAAATCTTAGGACTAGGGGACTCCTGACCTGGCAACACTACTTGCGAGTGTCGCAATGAATAGGCAAATTTGGGTTTTGAAAGGGTTCCTGTGTGTACATTCTGGAATGGAGAGCCAAATTTCCTCACTTTTCCTTGCCTTTCTTGTTTCCTGTGAGCCCAGAACCATTTGGGGTAAAGGCCAAATAAGCCTGATTTGATAGACTACTGACTCATATTTCCCGACCATCTCCAAAACAACATATAAAACTTCTTGACTCAAGAATGTCATTTTCCCCTTCCCCCATCTGACTTTTAAAATATTTTGCCTGATTTAAGATTTTGTCCTTTTGGATTGGACTAATAAAAGTGTTAGCACATTACTGAGTTTTGAATTTCTTTATGCTCACTGCAGTTGTCCCTCTGTTTCTACTGTTAATTTCTTT
Source organism: Urosaurus nigricauda (assembly GCA_034509955.1). Lineage (NCBI taxonomy): Eukaryota > Metazoa > Chordata > Lepidosauria > Squamata > Phrynosomatidae > Urosaurus > Urosaurus nigricauda. Next base: position 62,723,171 of record JAOEGL010000005.1, on the reverse strand, counting down.
CACATAATTCAGAGGGCTGTAAAAATGCAAATTAGAGCAAAAACCTACCTTTATACATTACATATAGAGATTACTCAGACTTTGTATCAAAGTTCTTTTGAATGCCATAAGTGAAAAGGAAAGGGATTGGTTGTTGTTTTTTCCTTTTCACTTTCTTATGAAGTAGTATATCCCTGTGTTAATCCAGAGAGTCAGGTTCTTCAAGATTTTTTACACATTGCTCACATGGAGAAAATGAATATTTACATAGTAAACTGCTTGGGTCTGGAAAAAAACCCTTGCTATCTGGCAAACCTGATTCATTTTCTTCTCCCCCATACTCATCCTTTGTAGAAAGGCAGCACATTACTATAATACTTAGATTAATATTTTCATATTCTGATGTTATATTCAGATTTATCAATATAAGCACCACCTGGGACTACTTTTTGTGCTAGGACAAAAGTTTAAAAGGCAGGAGCAGTCAGAACTCATGTGTAATCCTGCTGCTGTTCCTTAGTCACAGCAACATTGCATTGCTAGTCACCAGTGCTGCCAACAGAATTTCTTTCTAGAGCTACATGGAACAATTGCCAGGTAAGGAAAATAGCTAGAGCAACTGTAAAGAATATAATGCTCAGGAAGAAACTCATATCTAAGTAGCAAACCTCTAATGTTATATTCAAAAAGCTTCAAAAGGAGGATTTGATTATAAAATAATCAGATTTACATAAGAACAATATAGGGGATGGTGGTTTTGAGTGTTAAAACTTCAGCCCTAGAAGACAATCTATGAAGCCTGCTGTGCTGACTTTAAAAAAGCAGTTAAGATATACATTGGAAAGGGCAGGGGCATATGTACATAGCATTGTTTGACAAATTACTCATACAACTTATTATGTCTTTCAACCTGTGCAAAATATACATTACTTGTCACTGAGGATGAACTGGAGGGGAGGGGAACCCTGGGAAAGGAGCCTACAGAAGGAAATGGCCAGCTATCTGGCTTCTCCTTTTGTACTCTGTTCTTGGTTTACATTATCATTGTATCTCAACAATGAATAAATGGAACAAATTCACCTGAATGTCATTTTATATTTGAAATAGTTTTCTTTAACTGAAGAGAAAAATATTCCTCTTTCATGTGGCTTGGTGCATATTATTTTTCTCCTCTTCAAAGATATGCAAATTGCCGCGCAGGTCAAGCGCCAAAAAACAACAGACAACCTGCTGGAGGAAAAATGGCCACAACTTTATTTTAAATCACAATATAATCATAACAATAGGGTTGGCTCTAAGCATGAGGTCTGGATCTGGACATCAACCACACCCCCGTTGATTGATGTACGGTTGCTTGTGAATCCAAGCATCGAGATGACGTAGGTGCCAAGCCCCGCCGTATTGCACAGTTACGCAATTGCGCTGCTTCAAATCAAATTGCAAGGCACTCTAGTCACCAGGTGTTAAATGACTGGCCACTGCACTGGCCACCCATCTCGCTCCTTACACCTGGGTCACAAGGACTCCTGATCCAGTGCCACAGAGCCCTGGAAACCTCTCACCCCAGATCCAGGCCTATGCTGCCGCCATACAGGCAAAATGGAACATTACGCTTGCCACCAACCCTATACAGAAACCTTGGCCCAAATTCCCAAACAAGAAACAGTCAAGGACCTGCAAATAAGTTCAAGCCCAGCCGAACATAACCCCAAAAGGCCCTCGAGTTCCACTGTCCCAGCCTTTTAATAAAGTCAGTGGACAGTCCAGCTTGGGCTGCAGACGTGGCTGCTACAATCCTGAAGGAATGTCCACCAAATTCCTTAGCCGGCAACCCCAGACTGTTCAAGGCCAAGAGAAGCACAGCCACAAACTGGAAACGAGTGACAGGTGCACCATCAAGGTGGCAGAACAGGAGGCCTTCACCCGCTGGGCGCTCCTCCATGAACTTTTTCAATGTTCGAACCAGGCACAGGTGTGGGCCCCTAATCGTTTCTGAGTAATAGTAGATCCTCTCCCCAGTTGGTCACACTTGGACCTATGAATTGCTAAGCAAACAGCATTAACAGCAAATAAAACATCTCCCACATTGAGAAACCGCATAGAACAATCAGAAGTGGTCTGCGGAACCAGCTCGCCCATCCTCAGGGCTCCAAAAAAACATGGTAATAAAAGCAGCTCAGAAAAGACCCCCCTCATAAAGGGAAGAACAAATAGAAGGAAGGATGGAGACCAATTGCTCCAGGAAAGGTAGGGTCACCTGGCATCAACGCTGGGAACGTGTGAGTGTCTCCAACCTTCTAGGGTCCACCTGACTTGGAAGGAAGCGCAAGGATCAGCTAAGCCAGAGGTTTTAGAAAAAACAAGATACCTGCCAGGGACACTGACATGGCCCGCAGGGAGACCCCCGTGGATCTTAACCATGCCATAAAACAGAGTACCAAAGCTGTATCAACAGGCCAGTGAGCCAGGATACCAGACGCCTCAAAAAAGGCAGACATCTTAGAGAAAATCCATTTATAAGCCCTGAGGGTAGCTGGAGCCATAGAGGATAAAATGCCATCCATTATGGAAGAGGTCTAATTTTCCAGAGGTCCTCCAGAAACGGAACTGGGGAGGGATCTGCCTCCGGAGCCAGCTAACAGAACGGTGCCCGCCAATGCCGTGCGCCACCTTAAATAGGCGCAATGGCCAGTGAAGGGCCGAGGAGGATGGTAGTCCTCCAGCCTATCAGAGGCTGAAGCAGGCCACTGCCAACCAATCGAGTGGCCCCGCCTAGCCCGAAGGGAGCCTGGTACTTGCAGTTCCCATGCTTAAGGCAGGCTCCCTTCCCGCTCAATCCAGCAGCCAAAGAAGGGCAAGCCTGCCCTCGCAATGGCTGCCGGGACCGGAGAATCAGCCACAGTGTGGGAAACTGGCACTTTTCCCGTGTGCAGCAACCACGCCAGGCTGGTAAGTCAGGTGGTGCCAATAATTTATGAAATTGGGTTTTTTTTTAAATTTTTCAAAACCAGAAAGCCAGTAAATCCTTTTTTAAAAAGTAATCTCCATCATATACATATGCATTTCTCTTTTCAGAACATCTTAATGTTAATGCAGTAGGAATGTTTGTTTCAGGAGGTCATTCTACATAATCAAAAGTTCACCACTTTTTGTTCTCATATGTTCCTTTTCAGCTTTGTTAAATTTCAAGGATGAGACATCATAGTACATACTGGGGTGAATTTTATTTGTTAGTAATGAAATCCTGACAGTAAGGGCTGTTCAACAGCGGAACACACTCCCTCGGAGTGTAGTGGAGTCTTCTTCCTTGGAGGTCTTTAAGCAGGGGCTGCATGGCCTTCTGTCGGAGATGCTTTGATGGAGAGTTCCTGCATGGAAGGGGCTGGACTGGATGGCCCTTGTGGTCTCTTCCAACTCTATGATTCCAATAATATTTAATCAATTAAAGGGGGTGGAATTTACATTTGCTAATAATCAGTGGGGCGGTTTTGTTTGTTAATGGTGAAAACTAAATATAAACAATATAAAACTCATGTATTTCATCCTATTTTTCTTTTCTTTTCTTTTAAAGAAGACAACAGAGGCTGCATCCACACTGCAGAAATAATCTGGTTTGACATGACTTTAACTGCCATGGGCAGTTAACATGCTATGGAATTCTGGAAAGTGTAGTTTGTTGTGACACCCACTGGATTATTTCTGCAGTGCAGATACAGCCATAGTCCCACCTTTCTTCTTATGAGGGGGTATCATAAGCTTTAAATTATCACCTTTTAAAAAAAAATGACAAAGTTTGCTTTGATTTGTATTTGTTAACTTATCTCTATGTAGTCACCATCCAGTTTTACACAATTTTCCCGGTATTTCTTGATCTTCTGAATACTGTTATTGTAGAGATCTGCAGATTGTGCCTGACAAGAATTTTACACTTTAGTCACTTCTGGCACAACCTGTCACAAATATAAAGGACAAAATGAGTTGATTTTCTCAACATCATGCATTTAGGGACCCATGATGATGCTGACAAAATTTCATCAATATACCATAACTTCCAAGTGATAATTATTACTCTTTGTTACCCCTTGTAAGGCGCAATCTACAGAGTTCTACAATATCAGATATTCGGAGGCTCAAGAAACACTGTGTAAATCTGGATGGTATCTACATAGGGATCAGTTAACAACAACTATTTGAACAAACTTTCTGTCAAATTTTTTTAAAGGTGATAATTAAAACTTAACGATACCCTCTCATATGTCTATGAACTATTTGCCTAACAAATGCTCTGTATCATTTGCAGTACTGTCTAGTCCAGTTTCATCTGCCTTGAGTGGTGGTTGGTTTCCCAGTGATACCAGGAGCTGCCTTAGAGTCTAGACTGAATCTAAGATCCTTTGCATTCAAGACACCAGAGCTCTCTGACAGAGAAGGCAATATGTTACAAAAAAATGCAATTTCCTGAATTCCATGACAGTTAAAGTGGTGTCAACCTGGATTATTTCTGCATATGCAGAAGATGCAGCCTAGAATGATCAAATATTTCTTCACAGGATACAATATAAGTTTTACAGTGCATTATCCAACAAGCAACCAGCCAGAGTTACCATAGGTGTGAACAAACTTTCACATTTGAAATTTTAGCCAATGTAACTGAATTAATTTTTCCATTTTGCTAACTCAGATTTTAAGATGTATTGATAGTTAACAATAATAGTTTCATAATGCCAATGAAAAATAATGTTAATATATCACTGCAGTATCACTATCTATTTACAGATTCATTATTTATGTTTAATGTGTAAACCACTAAAGGGTTTCTTTTTTTAAAAAAAAAAAATGTTATACTTCCGAAGCTCTTGCTGTATTTCATACATCTGTGCATAATTCTACTCTTGATCTGAGAGCCAACCAATTGTGATCACTCAACAGGGACACCATGGAAGTTCTGAGTCACATATTACTGAAGTTTCATGTTGATGGAAAATTTACTTGCAAGATTCTCTTACTGCTCTCTCTGCAGTATATCTCACCAATTACAACAGCTTGCTAGAAATATAATTCTCCACATCTGGAAGAAAAGTTTCAACACAGCTGTATAAACAACAGCATTTATACCAGAAACCATAGTAATATGAAGTATAGATTGCCTCAAGCCATAGCTATAATCATAGGGCTATTTCTACTGGCATTTTGGTGTACCAGTTCATTTTTTTAACAGGTTTTATTCACATACAGGCCAATCGGATAATTTCCTTGACAGAATGGCTATTGTCAGCTAAACTGAGAGAAAGGACAATCCCACTCACCCCCTTAGGTTGTTCTGAAACAACTTTTGAAGTGAGGGAGTGAAGAATGCCTTACTGTGCTAATGACTAGAATAATGCTGGATTCAGGCTATGGTTTCAGTCCACTTTCTATAGGTTATAAAATGCCAGCTTTTTGTGGGGTTTATTGGCATGGTTAAAACTGCCCTGAATCAATGCCACAATTTTATTCAAATATTATCACCTCACAAAAAGCTTGTATTTAGTTTACCTTGCCAAAATAAATACAATGCCAAAGTAGTTTAAGAAACTGCAAGGTTTGGAGAACTGTACAGAATACATAAGTAGAGACCCATGAAGTTAGTAATCTTATATTCCTTTGGCAGATGATACCCTGTGGAATGTAAGGAACATTTCATCTGCAACTCCAAAGCAAAAGTCTTGGATGCATATTTCTAGGAAGTTTGGCTGCGAGATTGACATGAGGGCACAGCCTGGGTTATAATTAGTAGTCTAATTTAGTATGTTATATTGTTTGCTCTTTCATACATCTCAAGTAAAGCTAAGCAGATTTTCATTCATAATGAGGAAAATTCACACAGCTGAAGGGTATAATCTTACCAAAATGTTTTTCCTCTCTACTTTTGTAGTCTTGGAAGAACTGGAACAAACTATTATTCCCAGCTATGGAGCTGTACCCAGTCAGCAGGCACTACACATGCCAGAATGGGCAAGTATTATTTCATTTAATATTATCTTGAATTTCTTCTAAAGTTCGATACCTCTACCAATAAGCCATTGAGACTTCAGGAGCAAAAGTAATCAATGCTAGAAGGAATGCACCTTGGGACAGGAAAGGTGTCTGCAGCTGGGTCCATGGTGTTTTAAATCCCCTTCCTCTTCTTTATAGAAAAGTACTTTGATCCACATTTTTCAATATAAATGATGCCACCATCCTTCTGTTTGTGCCCCCCATACTTTTTCCCATGTGAAGAAAGGAAACCACTTCATGCCATAGTAGATTATTCTATGTAAGTTTTTCTTTCAATTTCCTCTAAAATACAGAACTTTGCAAGGGTGTCAGACATTATTTTCCATTTGTATCATTCCCCTGTTTTCCTATGACTTTTCCATATTATTCTCCACCCACCCACCCACACAAAATCCATTAAGGAAAGAAAGGCAGAGTAGTTGCACAGTTAATAGTGCTAAGAGTCATCCATCTGGAAGTACTCTCATGAACAGGCTGATTTACACAGCCATTGTCATAAGACCTTTTACAATGGGCGCTGAGAAGAGGTTGCCTTTAATATCTACATTAATAAACCATGTGTTAGCAAGGATGAGGATGAAGCTAATTCAACATTTCTTTAAATTAGAATCTACAATTGGAATGAGGAATGCTGATAGTTAGAGCACTCTTACTTAAAGGATTATAAATGAAACAGTTTTCATTTCTATGAGAACAATCCATATTAGAATGCAAGAATTGTATGGTGGGGGTGGAACATACTGTATCATAGGTCACGAAGGGGACTAATTGATATACAGGAATATATAGGCATAAAACAAATACTACATTGTAGTTACCATGTTCCTTTTTCAGATGCCACAGCAATGGTTCTATTTTTTCTTTTACCTTATCTGTGGATGGCAAATCCATGAATATAGAGGGCCCACTGTATGTAGTTTGTGAAAATGTACTTCTTCTTCTACAGACAAGAAAGAGACATATTTTAATGAACTAACCAAATTTTGTAGTGCAAATTTGGGATATATACTTTTCCAGGACTCCACTTAGGGGATTATCACAGAGGAGGTTTATCATGATTAAAACACCAATAAAACACTCCAGAAGTGTAAAGGTGGGATAGCTTGTTGCACTTCTGAAGCATCACTGAAGTGTCCCCTCTCCTCTCACATCAGCAAAGCGTTCACGGAGCAGTCATTTCTTCATAACGGAAGTTCCCATTATTGAAGAAATGGCTGCTCCACAAACTCTTTGAGGACAGGAGAGGAGAGGGGATGCTTCAGTGATGCTTCAAAAGCACAACTGGCTATCACACCTCACACTTCTGGAGCATTTTACTCGTGTTTCTACCATGGTAATCTTGGGTGTGATAATCTCCTATGTTGTGTTCTCCAGATCCGCAGTGACAAGCCTCTTTCTAGCCTAAATCCCATTGTTAGTGTCAGCTACAATAAACCCACTGAATTAGTGCAACTTACAAAAGTATTAACTTAGAGTGTTGCAGGACTGAAAACTGGAGAGTGCTCTTGTACCTATGTTGCTTGTTAGCTGGTGATGTGACAAGCAATGCCTGCTCTAAACAATTGAAGGTACAGGAGCCCCTTCCAGATTTCAATGTGGCAATCCTATTGACATATGAAAATATTATTAGTTCAGTATACCTACTCTGGTTGCAACTGAAAATTAGATTTAGGTCTACTTTTACTTTTGCTTTAATGGAATATTTATTCTACCATTGCAGCCTTAAAATGATTGCTTTAACATATATTGAATTTAAATTAATTATTTAGTTTATCTCAGCATAGGAAGCCCAGAGTGTAGAGTATTCTATGCTTTCCATGAATTTTACTCTGGGGCCCTACTAACCTACTTCTATCATTTTGAACTAAGAAACCATAAAATTGTGATTTTCTTGAACTATTGTCCTAGTGTATAATACATTGGACCAGCATACTGGTCCAGTATATTGTAATTTATCTATAATAAATACAGAATAATTATTATAAGGTTAAAGCTGTGATGTGTTCCTTACAGGCTGAGTTTAACTTGAAACCTGATTCACTGTACTTCAATGATGGCCAGAGAAGAATTGACTTTGTTTTAGTATATGAAGATGAGAGTAAAAAAGAAAGTCATAAGAAGAGCTTCCATAGAAAGCAAATGGTATGAATTGTCCTATATTTTGTGCTGCTCTTGATCGGGCTTTTGCTTTTAGAATAATTCCAAGTTTCTATTTTAAGGCTCCCACCCCTCCTGTTTTATTGCTTAGTCAAAGATAGGAGCCACTTTCAAAACTCTGCCCTTTCCATCTGTTTCTTCATTTTGTATAAGATGAATCAATCAGACAGATATAGGATTTGATGCTCTTCCTCTGGTTTTTGTTCTGCTTGTTCTTTTCTGTTGGGCTTTATTCCTTGTAACTGAAAGAAATATCATCCTTTGAATTCCAAATGTACTGGATGCTAATATGCTTGCCTTCCTTTCTTAGCATCTGATGTGAAGAGTTGATTAAGACCGAGAATAAGGAAAGGAAGGTTTAAACATTACATATTATGTACTGGCATGTAACATGTAACAGTTCTCACCTCCCCCCTTTCCAAGAATAACTTGATATAGTTTGGGACTATACCACTTCAGAATATACATTTATAAAAAGCAAGAATAACTACCCTCCATACATGTAGAAAACCAGACCTTAAGGAGATTAATGAATCATAGAGTTGGAAGAGACCACAAGGGCCATCCAGTCCAACCCCCTGTCATGCAGGAACTCCACAGTCACACAGACACAGACATTATAGATGGGCACATCCCTTCATAAAGGTAACAACAAAGCTGGGAGCAGTAGTAGAAATTATGTCATTTCCCCTGCCAATGAAAAATGCTTGTTGAGGTGACTCTGTGAACCTAGTTTAACTACAACATTGAAAATATTAGAAAACTATACCTTGTAATTCTTTTGAATACATTTCCTTTCTGTCAGCAATCTTCACTCTCTGGCTTTCACATCCATACATGAACTTCAAAAATACTATTACTATATGAATGGTTCTGACTTGGTACTGATACATCTTTGCACTTAAGGATCTTACCTATTTCCTTCTTAGATTCCCTTCCCAATCTTAACTACTTCTAATGACTGGGTCAAGTCTTTACTAATGTTGATATCTTTGCAGCATGTGGCCTCAGCAGTTCCAATCACAGAAGCACCATGGCAACTACATGTACTGGTTCCAATCTGGGCCGACGTCGATGAGCAGTTTTTTGCTGCTCCTTTTTGTGCCAGCTCTTCTGGGTTGGGGCGGGCTTGGTGCAGCTTCTGGCTGTGTTCGGGGCATGCATCATGTAAGCGCCACACCTCCAATGCAGCCCAAAGCCAGTGCTTTTCATCCATCTCTTTTGGACCAAAATCATCTTATTTTTGACTTCTTAATATTTTGTTTTTGCACTGTTTTCCCAAACTTATGTCAGTACTTGTTCCAAGTTTTTGCTGTTTTCTACGAACAATATGATGTCATCTGCATATCTTAAATAATTTACACCTCTTTCATCTGCATCTAATTGCACTTTCTGTATGTTCTGTTTATAAATCAAATAGCATGGTAGGATGAACACTTATTTGACACCCATGTCAGTTGAAAACCATTCTGTCTGCCCCTATTCCATCATAACAGTGGCTTCTTAATCAGAATTTGGGTTATGCATCAAATGTTATAGCACTCTCATTTTTTTAGATGATCCATAGCTCCATTTACAGTAAAAGGCATCGCTATAATCTATGGAGCATAGGTTGATTTTCCTCTTTAAAATGTTGGTGCACAGAATTAACTGGTGTATGTTTACAGTGTGATCTCTTCCTTTTCTGACTCCAGCTTGGATGGCTAAAATTTCTCACTCTTTGCAGGCTAAAAGTTTTGGGGCCAAAACAGATGGTATGGAAGGAGCCATCTCTGGCTGTGATCACTCCAGGTCCGCAGCAACTGGATGGCCTGCTCCTAAAGTGGGCCACTGCTATGGAGGTTCCCACAGGCCATCAGCAGGAGCAGATTAAATCTGTTCTTTTTGCTGGTTGCTTCTGGCAGCCTTGGAGCAGCTTATAATAATAATAATAATGGTTTATTTATAATCCACTCCTCTGTAAGAACACTCCTCTGTAAGAACACAGCTTCCAGCTGCTTTGGGGGAATGCATAGTCTAAACGCCCCACCCTTGAAGAGGTTTGAAACCACTCTATTTGACCCATCTGTTTCAGGCCTTTGTTGTAAAATCTTAAGATCTATTTGCTTTCATGGAGGATTAATGCAGTAGTCTAATATGTGCTACAATCCCTTTTCTTTGAGACAGAAATATATATTTAGTATTTCTAGTCTGTGACACACTGTTTTAGTTTCTGTATTTATGGCAGATTTTATTAGCATTTGGTTAAATTCTAACGCATGCCCCTACATCTTGAAACCTCTGTATTGATATGCCCTGTGTTCCTTGTAATTTCTTTCTTCAATTTGTATTGGAAGCAGCTTCTAAAATTGTAGGTAATGCACCAAAAGAATCTGCTATCCTTTCTTCTCATCAATAAGTGTATTGCTTCCCATCTTCTTTTTATTTTGTCCTGATCATGAAATATGTTCTCCTGTTGAGTACTCAGCATCCCTACCCTTGATTTACTTCGGTTTCTCAGATTTTGTGGAAGATGTCATTTGTTTTTCCTTTCTTATTGTCTTCTGTTTCTTTACACTAATTGTTATAATAGTTCTAGTTCACAACAGTTGCATTCAGAATTATGACTCTATTCCTGTCACTATGTATTTGTGCTTCTTGTCTGTCCTTACAATTTGAAGGGTTTCATCAATCATTCAGTGAAGTTTTCCCTCACCTTTTTGCATTGTGCATATAAACCTCAATTCAGCATCCCCGCAGTGTAGCATAAAGAGTCACATGTAGACCTATGCATCTACCCCCAACTTACTGTAAAGCAACAAAGCTGCCTTGTGTGCAATTCCATGATTCACAGCAAACAGGCAGCCTTGGAGATTATCTGGCTACCCCCTTCCATAGTTCATAGTGATATGAGCACTGAAATCCACAGGGCCACTGGTGTCCTCCATGCTTCTGTAATTATTGTGCACCTGAGTGGGTGAGAGTTGCCAGATAGTTCTTTGTTCCTGCCTGTGCACATTGAAGCAAGGAATGCCCATATGAAGTGGCTTTGGGTCTTGGGGGCTTTTGTTGCTGCATGGAGAAGAAGGGAATGCAGCACCCCCCCCCCAAAAAAAACACATCTGCATGAAAAGGGGACACTTACTTGTGTAGATATCTCTACCTGATTTCCAGCCATAGACCTTTTTGCATTCTTCCCTGATAACATCCATATATTTGGGCAAGGGTTCTCATTCGCAGTTGATTAGGCTTAGTGTGCAAATCTGTTCTCTATGTATTCTTACTACATTTTAATAATATTTTATTTACATTTTGGCATTATGCTTGGGCTAATGTTCTTTTTAAATTTTAGTCTCATTTTTGGTATTAGCAGTTCATGATCTGTGCCAGAATGCTCTTCTGGTCTTCTTTTTGCATCTTCCTCTTCCAAGTATATAAGCTAGTTTAGTTTATACAGAACATCTGGTAACATCCATGGATAGGGTCATCTATTCGGTTTCTGAATAGTATGTTTATAATGAACAAAACTACAGTGGTCCCCCAGGATACGAATCCCCCGGGCTACGAAAATCCCGGGATACGAAAGAGCCGGGGCCGGAAAAATGGCCCCGGCTTACGATCGTATCCCCGGGATACGAAAAAAGGCCGGCGGCCTCGGAGAAGAAGGGACGGCCCCGCGATGGCCGTCCCTTCTCCTCCGCCGGCGGCCTCGGAGAGGAAGGGACGGCCCCGCGATGGCCGTCCCTTCTCCTCCGCCGGCGGCCTCGGAGAAGAAGGGACGGCCCCGCGATGGCCGTCCCTTCTCCTCCGCCGGCGGCCTCGGAGAGGAAGGGACGGCCCCGCGATGGCCGTCCCTTCTCCTCCGCCGGCGGCCTCGGAGAAGAAGGGACGGCCATCGCGGGGCCGTCCCTTCTTCTCCGAGGCCAAGCAAGGCACGATCCGATCGGATCGTGCCTTGCTTTTGTTAGGCGCCCAGGGCCAGCCTTGGCTGACTGGGGAACGAAGGTTCCCCAGTCAGCCAAGCCTGGCCCTGGGAGCCTAACGAAAGCAAGGCACGATCCGATCCGATCGTGCCTTGCTTTCGCTTCGGGGCGGAGGCCCAGGCCTGACTGGCTGGGGAACGTCCCCAGCCAGCCAAGCCTCTGGGCCTCTGCCCCGAATGGAAAGCAAGGCACTGCCTTGCTTTCCATTCGGGGCGGAGGCCCAGAGGCTTGGCTGGCTGGGGACCTTCCCCAGCCTGTCAAGCCTAGGCCTCCGCCCCGAAGCGAAAGCAAGGCACGATCCGATCGGATCGTGGCTTCCTTTCGTTAGGCTTGGGGGCCAAGCCCGGCTAGAGAAGGGAAGCTTCCCTTCTCTAGCCGGGCTTGCCCCCCAAGCACGGCTAGAGAAGGGAGGATTCCCTTCTCTAGCCGGGCTTGGGGGGCAAGCCTAACGAAAGGAAGCCACGATCCATGGGATCGTGCCTTCCTTTCGATAGGCGCGGAGGCCCAGGCCTGGCTGGCTGGGGAAGCGAACGTTCCGCAGCCAGCCTGGGCCGCCCCTTGTCCTCCGAAGCCTAGCTTCGGAGGAGAAGGGACCCAAGGCCGCCCCTTCTTCTCCGAAGCCTAGCTTCGGAGGAGAAGGGACCCAAGGCCGCCCCTTCTTCTCCGAAGCCTAGCTTCGGAGGAGAAGGGACCCAAGGCCGCCCCTTCTCCTCCGAAGCCTGGCCTCGGAGGAGAAGGGACTCAAGCCTGGCTGGCTGGGGAAGCAAACGTTCCCCAGCCAGCCTGGGCCTCCGCGGGTGACGAATGGAAGGCCCGATCCACCGAATCGGACCTTCCTTTCCTCAGCCAGGAGGCCCCCGCCAGGCCAGGCTTCGGAGGGGAAGGGATTTCCCTTCCCCTCCGGCCGGCCGGAACGGATTACCTATTTCCTATTGGAAATAGGCCCCGGGTTACGAAATTTTCGGCTTACGAAAAAGGGGCCGGAACGAATTAATTTCGTAACCCGGGGGACCACTGTATTGCCTTCACATGATTCAGTAGGCCAAATTCACTGAAGATGTTCTACTCTGTTTCCTTCTTTTGCACTCCAGTCACCTGTGGTTATAAACATGTCTTGTTTTGGTCATTTTCCTCCTAGACACCAACAAATAATTGTTCAGTTTTTTTCCTAGTTATATTGATAAGTTTTTCCTGAAGTCATGTTGATATAATTCAGTCAGATTTCTGTTGCCTGACTATTTTTATTATATAAAACCTTACTATAAATGTCACCTTGTTCCTTCCTACACTGTTGTTTCCAGATTTCAGTTTCTGCCCACTTTCATTTGATCAGCTAACAATTACATTGTTTATACCTTAATGCACAGGAGCAGCATGCCATCACTCTGTTTATCTAATGAAAAAGTTTCATTTATAGGGTCACCATACATTGAAGCCAACCTGAGAGCACATAACAATAAGTTTTCCTATATAACATCAGGAGCCAGAAAAACTTCGTTAGGAATCACTCAAAATCTTACCTATAATGTATCAGTATTTTATTTAGCTTGGAATTATCTGTGGTTACACTGCATTCAATAATTTCCTCTTTGAATACTAGGAAGAATTTTATTATTAAATTTGCTTTGAAGTTTCATTGTCTCTTAAGGGTTTAAATATTCAGTATGCTTCTTGATCACCTTCCTCAGTTAGGTGCAGGTATGTGAAAAAGGACAGTTCTTTATCTAGCCTCAGTATTTAAACTGAATTAAAACAATTGTTTGTTCATTTTTTATATTTGGCTTGGGTGAATTATTGGAATAAGAACTTTCCCCAATTTTCCAATCAATTTTAACAGAGAAAGAGGCAAGCGTATGAGTCTAATCTGATCAGCCGTGGCTTACAGCTTGAAGCAACAAGGTCGGTGAGTGCAGTTTCCCATGTATTTTTGGAAAAGTATGAATTATTCAGTCCAAAAAAAGAAGAAATTGAATACATTTAGAAGTGGCACTGAAATCTATGGTGCATTTCCCCTCATATTTGTTTTTGTAATTGGCATTGGGAAGAATAAGAAAGGTTAGAATCTCTCTTTTTTTTTTTAAATGTACAGCTTCTCAGGTTTGGATGAGATTGCTGGTGTCAGTGGGCAATTATTCAGAACACTTGGGTGTAAATGGATTTGATACACTGAAGACTGGTTTACACAATAACAGCAAAGTTTGGGGCTACATTTCCAACTTGGAACAACACTATATTTTCTGTAATGTTTGGAGTGACCCTTCCATTGAAATAAACAGGAAAGCTGTCTCATACGGACACTCTCTCATATAGTGAGGTGTAGTAGTGCCTACTACTCACTATGTGCTCTGGGTATACATCCCTTCTGCAAGTTAATATGATTTTCTCTGAAATAAAGTAGATTGGTAATGCTTATATAATGTTTCTTTTTCTGGTCTTCTTCTTCTTCCACCATTATTTCACTACAAGTTCATCTGTGACAGCATTTATTGGACAATTATGAGATGAATATGCAGTCACTAGAGATGAAGTAGCACTTTTTAGCTTCTGTAATTGCACTATGATATCCAGTCTCTGATTAAAATTGCAGGGTAGATCACTTCTGCTTTACAGTGGTGCCTGCCTTTAGATAGTCAACATTACATATGGCTAAAATGGAACTGAATGAAGAGAGAGAAAACTGACTCTCAGAACACACTCTAGTTCCCAGAAGTGTTATACTGTTGACAGCTCTCTCTCTCTCTCTCTCTCTATATATATATATATATATATATATACGCCAGCTGCGTCCCTTCCTGGACCGGAGGGACCTTGAAACTGTAGTACATGCTCTGGTAACCTCTCGATTGGACTTCTGCAATGTGCTTTACATGGGGCAGCCTTTGTATCATACTCGGAAGCTTCAACTAGTGCAGAACATGGCAGCACGGTTGGTCTCTGGTGCTCCCAGGTCCTCCCATATAACACCAATACTTAAAGATCTTCATTGGCTGCCTATTCGCTTCTGGGCGCAGTACAAAGTGCTGGTTATTACCTATAAAGCCCTAAATGGCTTGGGCCCAGAGTACCTGATGGACCACTTCTCCCCATATAATCCGCCCCGCACACTTAGATCTATTGGGCAACAGTTACTTAAAGTTCCAGAGGCTAAATTATCAACTACTACGAAGAGGGCATTCTCCATCTCGGCCCCTTGCCTCTGGTACTCGTTGCCCACTGAGCTCCGCTTAGCTCCCTCCCTTACTTTGTTTAAAAAGGGGCTAAAGACATACCTATTTGGACTAGCCTTCCCCTGAACCCCCCCCCCTTCCCTACGGTGATTCCCCCCCCCCTTCCCCGCATCCTGAGTTGGCTGACATATTCTTTTATCAGTACATTGCCACTGTATGTTTATTGACATTAACGCTGTTCTGTCCTCTGTTGGAATGTTTTTAACTATGTATATCCTGTACACCGCCCTGATCGTAGGAAGGGCGGTATATAAATAAAGTTTTTATTATTTATTTATTTATTTATTTATTGAGAGAGAGAGAGCGCATTACAATTTGGGTCTTCCTTATTTGGAATTTCAAAATCTACAATACTGTACTGCAAAATCCATAACTTTTTTCATAGGCAGCTGAGATAGAGACACCTTTCCTTTCTGATGGTTCAATGTACCCAAACTTTGTTTCATACACAAAATATTTTAAAATATTCTATAAAATTATTATCAGGCTCTGGGTATAAGGTATATCTAAAACATAAATGAATTTTGTGTTTAGACTTCAGTCCCATCTCCAAGCTATCTCCTTACGTATATGCAAAAATTGTGCTCCAAAATCTGAAAAAGATGAAATCCAGAACACTTCTGGTCCCAGGCATTTCATATAAGGAAGACTCAGCCTGTATATCTGGCTCAGATTATTACAAGTTAGTAACAAAAATCAGGAATGAATCAAGCTTTAATTCCCGCTTGATCATATTGATAGTCATGCATCAATGTTGTGCTAGTTTCATCAATTGGTAATATTTGTCTATCAAAACATTTTCAGAATTCTGACCTTGTTTAAAGAGTCTCATCCATAGTCATAATTAATGCAACAAAAAAAACAACAGTGATGCCTTTATTGGCCAACCAAAATGCACAATTTACTTCTCGCAAGCTTTTGAAGCTCCATGGCCTTCTTCATCAGGCAAGATGTTACAAACCAAATGGGAGGAGAAAAAACAATTGGAGATATTAGTCAGATACCTACAGTACATATTGTTTCAGTCCTTAGTAAATATGTAATGCTGAGGAGGATATCTTTTGCAGGCAGGCCATCCAGCAATAGGGAGATTTTCAAAGTCCAGGTAATTTAAAGTCCATTTGCATTGCTACAGGGACATCTATTTTGCAATCCATTATGTCTCCATTCTAGTGAGGTCACAAGCCTCTTTGTGGGCAGATGACAATGGATTCCTGTTTTTCATCAGGAACATTTTGGTGGTGTAGAGGTAAAAACATGCGACTTCAGTCCAAATTTAAGAAGATTTTTTTTTACCTTGCTTAACACAGGCTACTCATTGCAGCTACAATGCAGTATCTCACAATACAGAAAACATGCAAGGGTAGCTTTATTGGCCATTTAACAAATACAAACAAAAATCTATCAGTGATACCTTTATTGGCAAACCAAAATAAAGTGATGCTTTTATTGGCCAGCCGTTGGAAGCTTTTGAAGCTCCATGGCCTTCTTCATCAGGCAAAATGTTACAAACCAAACAGAAGAAGAAAAAAACAATTGGAGATGTTAGTCAGATGCCCGCATGTTGTTTTAATCAGATGTTATGGTGTGGAGTTAGTAAAGATGTTATGCTTTTCAAGACAGGCTCCTCCTCCTTCTGGCCATGCAGCAATAGGGAGATTTTCAAAGTCCAGGAAATTTAAAGTCCATTTGCATCTCAACAGGGACCCCAGAAGGAGAACCCTTCCTGCAAAAAATATCCTCCTTAGCATAATATATTTACTAAGGACTGAAACAACATGTAGGCATCTACATCTCCATTTTTTTTTCTCCTGTTTGGTTTGTAACATCTTACCTGATGAAGAAGCCCATGGAGCTTCAAACGCCAGAACCAGAGCACAGCTTTGATGCAGTTTCCAGCCAGATTATTGTGTCCAAAATATTGTCTTGATAGGTCCCAGGGTTCTAAACAGATTTAATAATGGTTTTAAAATGTGATAAAGACAATGAAAACAATATTTTAATATGTTTTTATTGCAGGTCTTGGATGAAAAGTGTATATTTGTAAAAGTGCATGTGCCTTGGGAAGTACTGTGCAGATATGCTGAGATCATGCACATCCGATTGCCCCTGCAGCCCAATGATCTGAAAACTCATGATTCAGCATTTAGCTGGATTAGTAAATTCTTCCGTGTGGATGAAGAAATCATCAAGCCAGAGCAAGACTTTTTCACTGCTCCATTTGAAAATGACCGTTTATCAGATTTTTATATTCAGGACAAAGATACATTCTTCAATCCAGCAACAAGGAGCCGAATAGTAAGTCTCAGACAGCTGTATATGGATGGATTTATTTTCTGTGTTTAAGTCTCAGTCAAGGTTAATGTTTTCTCTTCTTCTTAGCATCAAAATATTTTTTACAGTGACAAATGCATGGCAAGGCACAATCTAATTATAGCTAATGAAAGCTAGTTATAGCTTATGAAAGCCATAACTTGGTAAAGGGTCATTGCAAACTAGATCATATACTTTGTAAATAAGTGACCAGTCTGCAGCATCTTCAAGCAGGGCTTGAAAATTTTCTTGCTTGAAACACCTGGGAAGATTATTTAAGTCAGTGTAAACCATGCTAAACTCAACTAGAAGGATCAATGACCTAATTCACGATATGGGAACCACCTACCTTATGACTGCTGCTCAAATAACTACTTCTGGCTGGTTCAACTATTATATTTTTACTCCCACAATTTCTTTTGGCTTTTGCCACACATCACATCTGCAGCTGATGCGATGTGTAGTCCATGACTCACAGATACTAGCTTCTGAAGTTTTCCCATCTTTGAAGCACATTTGACAGCCCCCAGGATCACTGACATTGTTACTCAAAATACAGCACTCTCAAGGGATTTTTGGAGGGATTTTTATGTGTGAAAAATATAGCATTACAACATCTCATTGGAATAGATCTGCCCCCCCCCCCCGCATCACCTGAGTTTCACTTCATAAACTGCTGTTGTCTACTTGTCTGTACAACAGATCAGTGATCACAAAATCACCATGGAAATTGTATTTCATGCACCAAAAGTATGAGTTTTCTGCATTCTACAGAATTTTGATAATTCAAAAATTGTAGGCAGGGACTGATTTCTTTGGAGAAGAAACCAAAGAGGAATATATTAGCCTGTTAAATGCTTGCTTTGGTGATACACTTGAATAGCGGTGTTAAAGAAAAAAATGTGGCCACATGAAGGCATGCTTATTCAGGAACTTGTTTTCAAACTTTCAGGAAATACTTTCCACAGTTTTAAAGACAAGTGCAGTATAGCAGTTAGAGCACTGGAATAAGACTGGGAGACAAGGGTTCACACACCTGCTTGGCCATGAAAACCCTCTGGGGGACCTAGGGCAAATCACATTCTCTCAGGCTCAGAGGAAGACAGTGGCAAACCCTTTATACAAACCTTGCCAAGAAAACCCTGTGATAGTTTCACATTAGAGTCACCATAAGTCAAAAATGGTTTGACAGCACAAATCAGACTATTCTGCTATTAAAATGAAACTGATAGTTGATTCAAGTATTCCTCTTATTCCTAGGCCTGTTTATCTTGCAAGAGCTATAACTGTCAGTAAGCGGCAAGTTTCCACATAGCACAGTTATCAGGTTTAAGGTATATAGATGTCATGGCATTATCTTAGCAATGCATATATCTTGAAGTCTTTATCACAGTAGTTCTCAAACTGTGGGGTGGGGCATTTCCTCCAACCTCAGACATAGCAAAAATCAGCTTTCTTTTTCTTTTTGCATTTCCCACTCAGATTCTCCAAAGGTCCTGTCATAGGAGCAGTAACCACATGCTCCTTAGCAACCATAAGGCAGGCAGAGACAAGCCTGTCCATCTTGTGGCAGAAGAAAGGAGGAAGGTGGGGCTGCTGAAAAGGTTGTATATCTGCTTCACTTCTCAAGCTGGAAGAACTTTGCTGGTTTAATTTTCTTTGATTATCCACTCCTCCCTTCTGGGGTCCAATCTGGGACAATTGTTCTGAATAGTTTTGCAGGGAACTGTACTGCAGAGTGGTGGAGTGCATCCTTCAAGAAAAGCAACCCAGCATCGCCTCCCAGCTTGAGGTGTGCAGAGGCCAACCTGCTTGGCTCAAGCGAAAAGGAAGCAGAAAGATGAAAGTCATGGGGAAAAAACCCTACAGACACCTCTGCACATTCCCCTATTAACTCAATGGTCTCCATACTTTTTTGGGCTACTGCCCTCTTTCCTTTTCAGCGGTAACCTTAGTCCCCCACCCCACTCCACCCCACCCCACCCCCCCGCGCGTATATTTTTTTATATTAGGCCTACTGTTTTCTATATAGTCATTCGGCCACATAACCACAGAATCGTCTCTTACAATACTGGCTCCCTCAGCTTAGTAATGGAGATGAGCACTGCCCCCTACAGTCAGACATGACTAGACAATCTTGTCAAGGGAAAACTTTTACCTTTTGTACTGCAAATTGAAAACAACCAATCTTGATTGTTGCTCCTTGAACCCAGTCACCTTGGGAGCAGCAACCAAATAGTTGGCCGAGCAGTTCTTGCTTCTTCCAGCCTTACAGCTAAAGCCAGCGTGGGCAAGAGGCTTCTTGGCTGCTGTTTGACTGGCTGCTCAGTCACTGCTCCCTTCACCCTGTCATAATGGGATCAGAAACTGAGGAGTTGGCTGAGCACCAACTGAGAACCTTGCCAACCTTGCAGACAAGAGGCCTCTTGGTTGCTGCTCAGCTGCTGCTCCCAGGGTGATCAATGTGACGAACTCGTCCCTGTTCGCCACCACCTATCTCCAATGAGGCACTGATACCTTTGGTAGTGTGTATCAATAGTTCACAGAGGCCAAGTGGTATTTCAAAACAAGAATGAAGTTTATTTATAAAATAAACAAAATATGAAATATCTTTAAGACTTTGTCTTATCTCTCAGTGACACAAGTTCCTTCAAACATTAACACTATAGCCTCTCAGGCAACCTTATCTTCAGTATCACAACTAACTTGCTATGAGTCTCTCTCCTAGACTCCCTCAAGCCTATCTATCCCCCTATCAGGCTCTTCAGACTAACCTACAATTGTTCCCTCAGGAACCCTAACAGCACACCCTCCCTCTGTGGTGTCTCTTCCTAATCCCAATCAAATACCCCCTTACTCTCTCTGCTCAGGCTCTTATATAGCCCTGCCCAGCCAGCTCCCCATTGGCTGGACACCCGGTGTTCTGTGATTGGCTGTCTCCGTGGCCTGTTCACTACAATCAGGTGCAAGAGAAAAGCTTCTCCCAAGGGAGGAGGTGCTCTCAATCCTTCATCAGGGCAAAGAAAGGCACAGCTGGGGTTTGTGTAGGGGTTTACAGAGGCCACATCCTCTGGACTGGAGACTCATGTGGGCAGGAAAGGGAGAGGTTTTAACTACAGGAGCCACTCCAAGACAAAGGACTCTTTCCAACAATTGAGCATAGATATTCCTTCCCCAGATACATTATTATTGTTGTTGTGGTGGTGGTGTATTTATGCCCGGCTCTTCAGAAATTCTCTCAGAGTGGAAGACATGTTTTCCCTACACAGTTTCAAGTGCTCATTCTCCACCAAAAATTTATTTCTTCTGCTACGTCTTATCTCTGCCTGAGAAAAGAAAGCAGGAGCAGCAGTGCAACCTCAACCTGCCAGCCAAGTCCCAGCAAAGCTCACTTAAGCAGGGTCCAAATCTGAAAGCTCCTTTTCTCCTCCTCCACCATGTGCTCTAATTCTTTGCTCCAGTTTGTCCCAAAATGGTGCCGCTCTGAGCAACAGAAGTGATCCCCTGTACGTGGGTACAGGACATCACTTCTGTTGCTCAGAGCGGAACCATCACCTTTACTAGTGAAAGACACTGGTAAGGAAGTGAGCTCACATGAACAGGCAAAAAATGGGAGGTAACATCACACAAAATGATCAGTAAGGCTGCATTCTGGTTTTAAGGGACCCTGAAAATAGGTTTCATGCAACCCTCATCCCCACTATGGTCCTAAGGACCGCTGGTGCCCCTTGTCTTTTCTGCACACCAGTAGTATCACCGAAGCCCCAGCCCCCAGATGCCCCCTTTCTACCTCATCACCCCACTGGATCTTCCCACCATCCCCTGTGGGGGGTATACTACCCACTTTGGGAATCACTGCTCTAACATAATGCATAGAAAAAAATCAGCTTCCCTTTTTATGCATTTCCCACTTAGCTTGCTCATATGTTTCCTCCTTAGTGCAGCAGGTGGATGCCTCTTAGCAAGCATGAGAGGGTTTCTCAGTGGGTGAGAAGGGAAGGGAGGAGGCAGAAAGTATTGAAGTGGAGGGCACAAGAGTGGGTAAGAGAGGAGTGCTCTCAATAGGATGCTATCTGTGAGGAGAACAAAAAATATCCACACTACACAAACAAAATATTTTATTCATATACTGTGTCAGGGATTTTATTCATATACTGTGTATGTAAATGGAAAGGGGGCCATGGGGTTAAAAGTTTGAGAACCACTGCTTTATCACATAGTACACATTCCTTGAATTTATCCTAGTTTAATTTCTGTATTTCTAGTTCATGATTTCTTAAGAACTTGTTGGATTTTTCAGGCTCACTTTATCCTTTGTCGTGGAGAATATGCTATAAGAGATAATGTGAAAAAGTTTGGGATTAATAAACTACTGGACTCTGGGATCTACAAAGCAGCTTTTCCACTCCATGATGTAAGTGCAATTTTAAAAAAATCATTTAAAAACAATATGTATTATCATAGGTAGAAAAGGATCTATAGAATATTAACTGAACATTTAACTGTATACTGTATTGTGTCACTAGTTTGAAAGCTACTGAAATTGAGCAATGTAACGATTTATATTTTATAAGATCCTGCGAAGGGGTCTAAAACCAAGTAATGCATATACTTTGTACAAGGTTTACAGGGTTTTTGTCTGCTATGTGTCCAATGTGGAACTATGTGGAATTAGACAGTTATGTGCAAAGAACATCAAGGTACTGAAGTACTAACCCAAATTAGAAATCTATGGATCAGATATACAATTCAATATTTTATAATTGATTAGTTTTAAACCAAAAATGTTTCTTTAAAATCAAGTTTTCTCTGATAAGTGCTAATAATGCAAAGGTAGTGGAAAGGTAGTGTTTGTATTAAATAGGACTACTCTGTTGTGGTAACCCAAGTGAGTTTTGGAAACTGTTAGGGGCTTGTCTGCTATCAACACTGGTGTTAAACACACCTCTTTATTAAAGCCTTGGTGGCATAATTGATTTTATCTGTACATGTCTTATGGTTTTAAATTGTTCTAAATGGTTTTAACTGATTTTAATGGTTTTGCAGTATTTTAACATGATAAATTGTTCGATATATATTTCAGTATGTCTGGTGGAGTTTTACAATTTTACATTGTTTACATAGGTTTTCTTGTATGCTGCCCTAAGAGCATAGGGCATAGTACAAGATATAAATATTTTAATAAATAAATAAATAAAATATTAAATAAATAAATAAGTACAAGATATAAACATTTTAATAAATAAATAGCTACCAAGAAATTTTACAGTGATGTTAGCCCAGATGGGATGAACAGAAAACAGTAGCCCTCTTCAGGCCTGAATGTGGTAGAAAATGGCTTCACGTGTGTGGCCTTATGCTTCCTATCTGCATTGCTCTGTTGTCTGCAGCCACAATGGCTGAACACAATTAGATATTTTAAAAAGTTCAGAGCTCTCCTTCTGTAGCTTTTTTCCTAGAATATGGGGGCGAGGGTGAGGGAGATTCAACATCAGAGCAGTTCTGGAAGTCTTCTGATTTATTTCAGGTACTAGTCCTCATTTGAACTTTATTCAGGAAGAATTTTAAAACACATTCAAAAAGAATAAAACTATGTTTGATTTATCAAGTCAATGAAATAGAGAAATATAACAATTATTTTGTTCTACATTTTTTTCTCTTATCTTAAGCCAGCAATAAAAGATGAAAATGTAGACTTCATTTTGTGCATTTCTGTAACTGTCACGTTGGTTTCAAAACAGAATTTCTATGCATTGATATGGCACTTTTCTTTAGCATTGCATGTTTTTCATCTTCTCATTTTGTTCAGAGGTGTAGCTTTCTTCTTGCATATGGCATGTAGCAGTTACCCCAAGGTTCATGGCAGCATTTTTTGCTGCCTAGTGCATTTTCGAAGTCTGGCAATATTGACTGGTTGGTTGGTTGGTTGAAGCTGAATTAAAACTGACACAATACTGCTATATTACACCACCTACCCTCTGTTCTACATTATGTCTGGAAAGTTCAGCTACAGTACAGTTGTGATAATACAGCAGAACCTTTAAATGAAAATAGAATTAGAGAGGCACTTTCTGCTCACCTTCTGAGAGGGAAAATTTTCTGTTTTACAGTCAAGATTTAACCATAAATCACAGGATCCCACCTGCCCAAATGAACGGTACCTGTTATATAGAGAATGGGCCCATCCTCGAAATATTTTCAAATTGCAACCCTTGGATCTTGTAAGGTTGGTATGGATAGATATTAGAAGGATTATAATGCCACTTCAGATGTGTACTACCTTTATTCATTTGTAGTAAAAATCATATATTATGCAAGTAAATCAGATGTGACAGTTGTACTATTCTACATTTTTTCTGAGTGTAACAGATGGTGACCTTAATCAAAGTGATAGGTTATTCTGCAGAATTCTGAGTTACTCTACCATAATCATCCAAAAGTCCTTGGAGGTTTTATCAATATGTACAAGTTACATATAAATTCTCCTGTAACTCTCTCCAACATTCACTGTCTAATATACAGTAAATTCACTCTCTACAAACAACCCACACCTGCCCAGGGTTTTAGAGCACTTATATACAATGGTAATGAGTAAGGGTTGAAACCTGGTGTTACATCTCGCTTACAGCCATACAAACTATTTTACACCGTCTTAAAGGGACATTATTCCCAACATTTTCCCCCTACACAGACATACGTACTGTCTGTGTTAAGAACACAAAACATTTGAGAGACCTAATTTATTCACTTGACATTTTTCTATGAAGCTTCTCATAGACTGAAAGCTTGGCATCTTATAATCATCCAGCTCATCACATATTTGTAAGCTTGTTCAAGATAGCAATGCCTTTTTGTATTGTAAATCAAAGTCTCATACAGGGATACAGGAGGAAGAGCTACAAATGCCTTTAATTTAATTTAATGGATTTCCAGATGTAATTTACAATGTAATTTACAATAATAAATTACAAATATAATTACAATGCATGAATATGAATAGAATTGAATTAATTCATCTGTTTCTAAATCCTCCCTTATCTTAACATGATTTAAAATACATTTAAGACAAGATTTTTGTAAAAAAAAAATAACCCCCCCAAAAAATCACAAATGTTGAACTACAACAGAGTTGCTAAACATAAATATTTTGGACTGTCCCTCCAAATATGCCCCAAAATAAGCTTCAGCAAAAATGTAGGGAAATACATTTCATTATTATGGAAAATCCACAAATTTAACACAAGTACATTTTTCCTCTTACGTTCTTGGGTCATTTTACATTGGGGGGCCAGTTCCCTATTTTTTTGAAGATTGCATGATAAGCAAAAAAAATAAAAAATAAAAAATTAATAGATGAAGTCCTCTCTCTTTCTGTATCTTAATGCTAACAAAATATCTTCATGCTGTAATTAAAATGGGTTGCTAGGGAGGGGAAGATGGCATCACTGTTTCTGAATGATTTTGAAGGTCATTCCTGAAAACAGAAAAAAATTGAAGGCTTGAAGCACAGTTATTCGGAGAAATCTGGCAGTTCAGAAATGACTACCATGCACAATATTTCTTGCTTGCCACTATGAAATACAAAGGGAACTGGAATTTGAATTTAGAGACAATGCAGATGCATTTACAGTTTCAGAGGTGGTGTTTCTGTCTTCAGGAAATATTATGGTGAAAAAATTGGGATCTATTTTGCTTGGCTGGGATTCTATACTCAGATGTTACTCCTAGCAGCAGTAGTTGGACTTGGATGCTTTTTATATGGATATTTCACCAAGGACAATTGTACCTGGAGGTAAGCTGTAACAATTTATTTACTTCATGTTATATCTGATACAAAACAATAGTTACCACCCTGGTCATTAATTAGACTTGTTCTCATATAACAAGTTTAGACTTCTAAGTTAATTAACTGAGGTTACAGTCATATATATGGTGACCTGGAAAAAAGTTAAATTGAACTCAGTAGATCAGGTAGAACAAACCTAAGTTGTGGGGGAAGAGGGGAAGGATAGTGAATTCTGTGCTACTTTCAAAGTATTTACTAACTTGCACTGGCCATGGAAGTCAGACAGGAGAGATTTTACCTTTTTGCATTCTCTGGAAGATGTTTCTTTGGTTTTGGTCTTTTCTTCCTTTTGGTTCCCAGGCTAGTATTTGTCACGGACTTGATCTTAGAGCCCTTCTTGAGAATGAGGAAGGGTTGAATCCAGCATAAAAATGTTTCTTCTGTCTGAACTGCTCCCCTAGATTAGCTCATTTGGCAGAAGCACTGGGGGTTTATGTAGGTGTGACTTTCCCCTGGTGAACATCTTGCACTTGATGGGGGGGACAGGGTTACTTTCCCACCATCACTAGAAGAGTTTATCTTCCATATCAAAGGGTACATTCAACCCATTGTAATTGTGATCATAATTGTGAGTAGGCATGTATATGATTACATTATTAGAGGGTTTTTTTTAAAAAAGAAAGAATAACAACAACAACTAGTAGTAGTAGTCCTACTCCTACTTGCATAGTGTTAAATTAGTCTAGCTTTCAAATGTTTTAGAAATGTTATTAAAAAGGTATCATGTCTTAAGTACAGCCATCCTTCCGGATTCGCGGCTTTGGGATTTGCAGATTTGATTATTCATGAGTCCCTAGCTGTATGTGTGCACGCATTCCTCCCCCTCTGTCCCTCCCCAGCTTTTCCCCTGTGAGTGACAGAGAAGCTGAGGACAGAGAGAACAGTCAGGAGGGGGTGCACACACAACTATGAACTCGGGAATAATAGAGCTCCCTGAAACCTCTGGTGTGCCCTCCTTCCTTCCTTCCTCCCAAGGCATGAGAGGAGTCTCTGGAATTCTCCCTTGCCCTGGGTACAAAGGAAGAAGTGGCCAGTCTGCCCTTTTTCCTCCCCCCCGCCCCCGGTCTCCGGACTCCTCTCTTGCCTTTGGAATGAAGGAAGAAGTGGCCATCCTGTCCTTTTTCCTTCCCTCCCAAGGCATGAGAGGGGTCTCCAGACCATTCTGCCTTGGGAACGAAGGAAAAAGAGGCCAACATGCATTGCCCTGCCCTTCCAGTGCCACAGGCAGCTTGCTTGAGGCTTTGGAAGGGAGATGTGTGTGTGCACTAGACCTTCATTATTTGCAAATTTTCATTTTCATGAGGGTCCTCTGCCTTAAATCCGGAGGAATGACTGTACTGTGTAATAACATCCAATGTGAAAAGATTAAAATAATATTAAGACCAACTAATGTTCAGTGAGAGGTATTGCAAGTGCCTCACATGCCTTTTGTCATCTACGAATAATTTCTTAAACTCCCTTTTTGATTCTGCCTTGTGTGACCATTATCTTGAGTAAAATTCTTTACAAATTTTTAACCATCTTCTCTGTGGGATATAATCTAAGCATAACGATTAGGCTGGCTCCTATCTGAAATCATTAAAACATTCTGCTATGAAAACCAATGATCCAGTGATCTAGCTTAAATTATAAAAGCCAGCATAGTGTGGTGGCTAGGACACTGGGAGACCACTCGGCAATGGTAACCCACTGGGAGACCTTGTGCAACCCCTACTCTCTCAGCCTCAGAGAAAGGCAAGGGCAAACACCCTCTGAACAAATTTTGCCAAGGGGTTATTCAGACACTGTTTTTTGTTTGTTTGTTTTTGAGAGCAACTATGCAAATAATCTCACTCACACATTCTGGTTTTGTTGTTCACACTATTTTCTTTTATCAGAACTGCATCTCTGAGCATCTCTGCAAGTTCTGTTGCTCACACATGTCAGCACTGTGAATAAAGATGAGGTTGATGATGCAGATGTATGTGAAACACATTCAAGGCACACAGAGTTTTATCCTGGTTTATCCTGTGTCTGTTCATATCAGTTATTTACACAGTCAACAATGCAAATCTAGAAAAATTTAGGAGAAAAACCACAGGTTAAGTAGTTTTTTTAGAAGCCCCATTTAATCAGATGCATTCGAAATTCATGTTAAGAACTAAGATTCAGCCCACATTCTATCAGGATTATAACACTCAAGAAAACCTGGTAATAGATTTCAGCTTAGGGTCACCTTAAATTGGAAACAACCTGTTGACACACAACAACAAACTTTAAATTAAATTAAATTAAATTAAATTAAAGATAGATTTGATTTATGGATTAAAATGATCTTGGGACACAAAAGTTAAATAAAACAAATACTAACACAAGACTAAAGAAAAGGATATCTGTAAGATTATCCTTGACAAGTTTTTAGCATAGGTACTCTAAAGCAATAGAAAATAAGTTATTCTAGCTCACCTGTTTGAGGCCAAACATATGTTTGGAACACAAGGGGGAAAAGATTCTTGAAGGGATGTGATTTAGATTAGGAAAAAAATAGATAAACAAAATGTAAACATTTCCTCTGCCTACCTGTTTTCCACTTGACTGATCCAGGAGAATCAGGTTGTTGCTTTTTTCCTGTTTTAAATTGTCACATGAATATTATTTTTGGACCAGATATAATGGACTCTAAGGGAGGGGGGAGTATGAAAGCATTGAAATTACAATTTATTACTGAGTTATATAATATATAAGATGGATTCTTTTTTCTTTTTAATAAAGCCAAGAAGTATGTGACCCTAACATAGGAGGAAACATCATCATGTGTCCACAATGTGATAAAGAATGTACCTACTGGAATCTCACAATTACCTGTGAATCATCCAAGGTAAGAGTATGTCCTTTTGCAGCATAAAGAAATTTACTTTTTTGTTGTGGCGTAAAATTTGATTTTGAAAGAAAGTTGAAAATACAAAAAACACTTTGTCATAATACAAGATTATTAATGAATAGAAATGTAACAAAAGCTTACTATCCAGCTTGCAGGACAGTTAGAGGGGGGAGAGAGGAAACGCTCATTGACTATTGGATGTGTAACTGTGCAACCCCAACCTTTTGTGGTTCGCTCTCCTTTTAGGGGGCTAGGATACAATGGAAGTTCCATTCCACTGATGGAGAAGAGTTTCAGGAAAACCATGGAAATGTTCACAGGTGCACATCTGCTACAGATAATGTTTCCATGCAGAGCAGATTATGCAACACAGTATTCTGGAGTGCAGCATTGCACAGGAGTACTTTGATCAGCTGTTTCCAAGGTCCCTTCATTCCAACTGAGACTGTAGGACAGACTACATATGACAGGTTGATTAAGTACACAGTGATTCAAAAAGAATGGTGCAAAAGTAAAGCTGTTCTTTTTGCACCATTCTTTTTGAATCATCCAATATTTTCAACCCTCTTGAAAGTGAGGGGAACAAACACCAGTGAGGAAAACAAAGAGTTAAGTCTATTTTCCTGTCACTGAAGTGATAGACAATCTCCTTATGATTGCTCTGTAATTTATGCAACTGAATTTTTTTTTAACGTTCATCATTTGATGGAAATGAGGTCAGCATGCTTCATGGATTTGCACATGAGAGATAAATGGAAATCACTCATTTGGAATTTATTTCTTATACCATTTATACAAAATGAGTTTATACATAATATTGTATCTCAAATTTTATCCATCAGCTGATGCTGAGAAAGGTGTTTGTGAGACTTCCATTTCAAGTTGTACATGGAAACATACTTTGAAGTTTGAACTCAGTGCTGGATGGTCAGTCTCATTCCCGGGAGTTTTTTCCCTCAACAGTCAGTTGACTGCTGGAGGAACTTTATGAATTCACTTACTTAGAAATTTCAAGCCTGTGAAGTAATATCAGGAAAGGAGAATCAGGAAAGGAAGTTCTCTTTTTGTGCAAAATGAGTGCAGAATAAAGTTCAGTTATCTAAGGATATTGCTTCCTCCCTCCCCTCCAGCTTTCCACACATTATCCTATCTATGGTAGTCAAGATGGTCTTTCTAGGCCCAAGACTGTTACTACTTCTCACAAATTGTATTTTTGTATTCTTTATGTCAGTCCAGCCTGAAATTTTTGTCTTGATGAAGTAATCTTAGTAAATTGATTAATCTGAACCACTTCTGTATACCTGTGACCTTTTGCTGCATAATTGTTTCCACCTGAAGAAACATCAGTAGTCTAATGCTATATGTGATAAGGCTTGCCGTGGCACAAAGCTATTTCTTCTGTTTCATGTTTGGAGCAGTTCTGAACTAGCCCATCTTTTCTCTTAATTTTATGGTTCCTATTAGAACAGTAATATAAAGGATACAACAAATGGAACTTTAAAAAAGAAAAATAGATTGGAGATGGAAAGCATTTTAATTTTTTCTTGTTAGTATTAAAAATGCCTAAGCTTACTATGCTTTTCATGTGATAAGCTTATCACATTACAGTTTGCTTTCCATTTCTTAGGTTTTGGTTTATATAATCATAATACAACCTCTGGAGCAGCTGATCTGTGATATTAGTTCTGCACAGTCACATTATGATCAGATAGTTGTTTCCCTCTCACACACAAAACTGTTTGAACACAGCCTGAGGCTGTTGTTATGCTTCCTTGTTTTTATCTTGCTCTACTTTTTGAATGTTTTCATTTAATATTACTAACACTGAAAAAAAATCTCTTCAAGATGACAAGTAGGTTTTCAAAATCCTTTTTAATCAATATTTTAACATCTGGAGTAGAGTAGTGATGCATTTCTCTGATTTATAGAACTCAGCAGAAACTAGAAAGTAGAAAGTTTCTTTAACCATAAACCCCAGTGGCCCTTATCCAGACACCTTTTCATATACCAGCAACCAGCCCACCCAGTGCTGCCAGTTGGCACCCATTTTATTTCCCCTAACAAACAGATGGTCAGTGCCTTCAGCTGATGACCTGTGAGAGAAAAATGTCTCAATGAGAAGCTGTCATGGAAGCAGGTTGATAAATTTACTCTTCCCTTCAACACTAATGAGCACTTTCTGTTTGGCTACATATATATGCATGATAAAGGAATACCAACTGCATAGCCATAAGTATTAGAGGTGAAATTGTTATCATTGTGGCATAAGAGAAACTCTGCACATGAAAACTTCTTTGCATACATAGCTTCATAGAACTATGTTAAATACAACAACAACAAAAGAACTAATATTATTTTTCCATGTTAAAAGAGAATATTTCCATTGTATCTTAAGCTATTTTGTCCTTAATACTTTCCAGAAGCTGTGTATATTCGATAGCTTTGGAACACTAGTGTTTGCAGTATTCATGGGAATATGGGGTAAGTCCACTTCAAAAAATATACCTGAGCAGGTCTTGCATATTTAATCGAAATCAAAGTAGAGACATTGCTCTCAGAAAATGTCTGTTTAATTACACATCACTTAATAGTGTAGTGTAGTACTGTTAGTACTGTCAATTTAAGTACTGTTTAAGATTTAAGATACAGTAGAGTCTCAATTATCCAACCTTTGGTTATCCAACATTCTGGATTATCCACCGTCATGTCTGCTGTGATTTCTTTAAATATTCTGTGATTTCTTTAAAATTTCAGAGTAATGAACTGTTTATACTGTACATCACAATGTTGATCAGTGATTTCTTTACATTTATTTTTATTGTTATTGCAATAAAACTTCAGTACATTTGCAATTCATAGTGATTTCAAGGCTTTTCTTGGATCTTCCAGATTATCCAACATTTTCGGTTATCCAACTATCTATCAGCCAGTCCAGTTTATGTTGGATAATAGAGATTCTACTGTACATTCAGTAATAACTATTTCTGGGTTCATTTTTTTTTTTTTGTTAATAATAAATTAATATTTAATGCAACTAATTAGTTAAGTATACAAAAGAGAATATTATTTGTCAATAATGAAATTTTGAAACAAACAATAAAATAAAATATAAATGGAAAAAGTTCATTATGCTCTGCCCCTTTCCTTTTAGGCCACACCTCTTGAGCAGGCAATGCTCAAATGCTTGCCGGGCCTAAAAAGTGGCCACCACTTCCACTGTTGTTTCCAAGCCCTGTTACCATAGAAACAACCATCCTTGTCCAGTTTATGGTTGTAATGGAAGAATTCCTTCTGTGTCGCCCATAACACAGTAATGTACCACTACTATGAACCTAAGATGTAAGGAAATTTCTAATATTCCATCACTCTTTCCCAACACACAGGCAGATGCTAGCCTTTTGTGCAGCACATATGCACATACACACAAAACCAGAATGTCCATAGATTTCCAAAAAAAAAAAAACCTACTTTCCATATCCACAGACAGCTTGTAGAGAAGGCTGCACACATTCAGGTCAATACAAAAAGGCTTGAGGAAAGTGGTATAATACAACAGAACATCCATGTTAGTTGTGGCTGGTACCAGCAGGTGCAACTGCTATCACTTCCTCTATGCATTCATTTGTACCTAAATGGATAGGTAAAGAAGGATTTTGATGTTATGGTCCAGAGGGATTATCATCTGTTTATTGTTGGCTGAATAACAGATTTCTGCCATCTACCATTCCGGATTGCAGGCGAGATTTTCTTCCTTTTTTAAAATTATTATTTATTTATCTATTAACATATTAAAAAACTGTACAATAGCATACATTACATATATCACATAAAAATACCTACACAAGCAAACACAACAAAAATTACATCAGACGTCACCTACACACAATATCCTTTAGCATAAAAGCAATAAAAAAGAGCACATATGATTAATACAACAAACTTCCAAGTGACTAGTCTAATTTTTTTCTGTTTTGCAATTTTGTTCTATCATCTACTAATCAGTCTGTCTAATTTTATGCCAAGGTAGAATCTATATTTCAGTATATATTTTTGTATTTCCTTAAGTTTTGTATCTTTAACTTAACATTTTACATTTTAACAGATTGCATTTTAATAGATTGCATTTTAACAGATTGCAGGCATGAGTTTCATATTTTTTTATGGTTTTGAACACAGGAATTTTAAAATGGAAAAGTCCACAATGCTCTGTCCCTTGCCTTTAGGTCAAACCCTTGGACATACAATCCTCAAACATTTGCCCAACCTGAAAAATGTCCCCCAACTTCATATATCTGAATTTTAAAAAAAGATGCCTGCATGTAATAAGCACAACAGGAAGTAAACACTGACAAAAGCAGGGTTAAACAAATAAACACCTTCCAGACTACATCTCTTATCATCTCTTGCCCTTGGCTATATTTCCATGGATCTTTCTTTTCTCATTTCTGGTAATTGGTAAGTTAGACAAGCAATACATGTAAGCAACAGGGACATCTCATGGTGAAGGAGGGGATCCTTAAATAGAAGGATTCAAATGACTTGACTAATCCTGTATTCAGTGGTCCAGTTGTTACTTAGGGGCTTTCTAGATGGGCAGGAAAGTGTGACATGAAGTTGCCTTTTCCTTAATGCTTAGCAGCTGCACCACAGCCTTTAGATGGAATGCGCTGTTCTGCAGTTTTTAAAAAAGAAGCTGGGAAAACCAGCACCTTTTTAAAGGTGCTTCTTCTCCCTTAAAATGCAAAAAAAAGTGTTTTCATGGCACACTTTCCCTTTTTCTCATCTAAAGGCTAGAGTTTCATGCAGCCATGAACACACTTCTTTTTGCCAATCTAGAAAGCCCCCTATTTTGATTCACTGATGGTATAATGAAGGTCATTACAACTGGTATTAACCCACTTCTGTTTAATCAGTGTACTTACTCTCTGCTTATTAAAAATAATGCTAACTGAAATCTAATTACAGTGCATTTGAAGTAACATTTAGAGTACATTAGTACTATGGAAAGGTTAATATATAAGAAGGTGCTTTTGTAATATTTCAGCTCAATTAAAATGGATAGAAACAACTTTTTTTTCACATTAACTGTGCTGCAGCTTAGTCCCATATAATGTAAAATGAAAATGTGTCAAAGCTGTTCATGGAAATGGAAAGACAGGATTAGTTAAGTACGGTTTAGACTATGTAGCAGAGAGTGTAGAGGATGTATGATAGTTGGAGAAAAGGTGTTGAGGTTGAAGAAAGATATGAGATGAGAAGGTGAGAGCAAAGATGACTGAAGAAAAATAAATTAGATGAGAAGGTAAGAAGATAAAAAAAATGGAAAAGTTGAAAATGAAGAAGGTAATGGTTAGTAGTGACAAATTGTATGATTGGATTATGGGTATGAAAGTAGAAGGGAAAAATGGGGAAAAGCGTAGGAGTGTTGAAGAGAGGTTGTGGAGGGTGACTGTGAATACATGTACATAAGAGATAGCCATGAGACAGTCTTTAAGATGTTTTAGTGTTGTTATATTGTTAATACTACTATTATCACAGTTATTTGTTTGATATAAATATGTTATGAGATATAGGGCTGATACAGACAGCCCAAAAGGGCCATCTGTGCAGTGCAATTAGGGTTAGGGAGGGTACAGCATTCACACCCTCCCTAATCCTAACGCGTATAGATGCTGCCATTTTAAAATGGTGGCGTCCATACAGGCGTGCCATGATGGTGCCATGGCACACACAACATTTAAACAACACTGCGTGTGCCTGACAACATCATGCCACAGGAGGGCACTGGAGCTCTTTTTTGGCACAGGTCTTTGGCGCAGCCTTTAGATGGCCACGCCAAGGAGAAAGGGGCTGCGGCGGTGGCCCCTTTCTTCCCTTGACAGCACCAGGGAGAGCAGGGTGCAGTGGGCGTCCAGGGCGCCTGCTGCACCCCACTTTTAGGCTGCGGAGAAGTGGC
Source organism: Urosaurus nigricauda (assembly GCA_034509955.1). NCBI lineage: Eukaryota > Metazoa > Chordata > Lepidosauria > Squamata > Phrynosomatidae > Urosaurus > Urosaurus nigricauda. Next base: position 62,688,835 of record JAOEGL010000005.1, on the reverse strand, counting down.
AGTTCGCCGCTTCTCTGCAGCCTGCAGAAGCACTGGGATGGGGCCTCTGGGGATGCCAGTGAGGCAGCCCTGGCCCCATCTCGGCGCTTCTTTGGGCGGTCCGTACTGCCCCATAGATGTGTTGGTTGATATAGATACATTTTGTTGGTGTATGTATAGTTTGTATTTTTTATTATTAAAATAGTTTTATTTTGAATAAAGATTAAAGTTTTTCCAGTAATGGACTTCTAAACATCTGGTAGTACGTATTCCCTAGTATTGAGCCAGGGCAGTTAAAATCTGGTCTTGGACTGGATTATTTCTGCAGTATGTTTTGGACCATAGACCTATTCTACAAAGCAGACCATCTTTTCCCTTCAATGCTTCAATACTGAAAACTTATATAACAAAAAAGAAACCAAATGATTCTAGCAATAATTTATGAGAGAAATGAGTTCTCACTATTTGCTTTATTTAAAAAATGGGTCTCATTCTTCCAGACAGTAAGACTTTACTCCATTTCTACACAGAATTGCAAAGCAAAATAATAAACCTAGAGTAATCCTTATACGCTGTGGTTCTCTTTGTTTTCTCCTTGAACAGTTACTCTGTTTCTGGAGTTTTGGAAACGGCGGCAGGCTGAGCTAGAATATGAATGGGACACTGTTGAATTCTTAGAACAGGAAGAACAAGTGCGGCCAGAGTATGAAGCAAAATGCCATCATGTAGTCATGAATGAAATCACACAGGTAAGCAGATGCACACTCACCAACAGAGCTTCTGATTTCTAAAAATGACCATGGAAGTGGCTTACAAGACCCAGGCTACATCCGGGACAGACTCGGGTGGCGATTCAGTGGTGATTTCTCTATGATGGGGCCTGGCTGCTTCCTGAATTAGCACTGAATTCGGGAAAGGTTAGCCACTTTTTTAACCCCATGTAATAGGGTCCTTTGTATATGAAAATCTAGTTTGGGCCATCTGGGGGAGGGAAACCCTCTTTTTTTTCCCCTCTTTTTGTTTGTGGTTTGATATTTAAAAGCAATGGATTTGTTTTTTCCCACTGTGACATCCTTTGTTGCTGGTTCTTAAATGTTTTTGTAATAATATTTGAAAACTAAAGGGATTTTAACACAAGGCACTTACCACGCTGGAATTGTTACCCAAACACTTCAGAAATGCAGAGGTGGGATAACCAGTCATGCTTCTGAAGTGTCCTGCTCTTCTCCCATTGATCAATCATTCGCAAAGCAGCCATTTTTGTAATAATGGAAATTCCCGGTTATTACAGAAATGGTTGCTCTGCGAATGATTCATCGATGGGAGAAGAGTGGGATGCGCTTCAGTGATGCTTCAGAAGTGCAACCGGCTATCCCACCTCCATGCTTTTGAAACATTTGAGCAATGATTCCAGCATGCCTCATGAGACATGAGACCCTTAAATAATATAATCCCCATATTTTCACACCCAATAAGAAGTATCACCTACCAATCTGAACAAGAGTAAAAATTGCTTTTAGGCACAATTGTGATGATCAGATATCTATTCCCTTTTACCTAGCAAGTATAATCTGCTTCTTTTTAAAGTCAGTTATAAATTGACTTGAATGAATCTAAATTGCTTGCATCTCATATTTAACAACAAATAAGGTTTGTGGTTAGATTTGTGAAGCTGCACTATTTTGAGCATTTTTTTTTTCAGTCAAAACCTGAAGAAATACAAAGAAACTGCTTGTTGAGAAACCCAAATGTCCATTGGACTCATAGAGCAAGCTGGATGCTCTTTGGGATCCTAACCTTTGAGTATGAAAATGTAATGTAGAAGAAAACCTAGCCTCTCAGCATTAGTTTAAACAGGCACAGTTAAGTTTGGCAAGGCATTCTTAACCTAAAAGAAATAGTTGCCAGCATGAAAGGTGAAGTATTCTAGGAACTTTTCAGAAACTTAAACTGTCTTTCCTAAACACTGAGTACAAATATACGAGGGGGTATCGTAAAGTAATAATTATCACCCGGAAGTTATTATGGCATATTGATGAAATTTTGTCAATATCATCATTGCTCCCTAAGTGCATGTTGCTGAGAAAATCAGCTCATTGTGTCCTTTATTTTTGTGACTCGCTGTGCCAGAAGTCACTAAAGTGTAAAATCCTCATCAGGTGCAATCTGTAGGCTTCTACAATATCAGCTATTCAGAGGGTCAAGATACGCTGGGGAAAATGTATAAATCTAGATAGTAAGCACAGAGAGATACATTAACAACAACTCATACAAATCAAAACAAAGTTTCTGTCAATTTTTAAAAAAGGTGATCATTAAAACTTTTGGATACCCCCTCATACACACATATTTATTACAGCACTTGGCCAGCACAAAAATAAGTAACACAAATTACAGAGAATCTGATATGTAACACAAGGATATTACATTATATTCTTACTAAAGCGTATTTACCAATAGAAAATAAGAAACACCCTCGTAGATTTTTTTTTTTAATGTGAAGTGGGCTATCCAAATAATTGTGCCTCAATCAATTTTCTTCACAGCAAGAAGAACATGTTCCATATACAGCCTGTGGAAAGTGTGTAAGAATGACCTTCTGTACAAGTGCAGTTTTATTCTGGGTAAAAATACTACTACTACTACTACTACTACTACTACTGTTTACCATTTATTTTTCTACTTTGGGATGATAAATGCAGCAAAGAACAAAACAGTATGACCCTGATACTGATAGCTACTTATGTGATACAGTTCTTTCTGGCTAAGAAATGCACATGGCTTTGATTTCTTTACAGAAATCAGAGGGAGACGATTTCTGGTCTCTTCCCCTTCCAAGACTGTCTAGCTGATTTCTCCATTATTCCACAATTACTCCCTTTTTCCTGCTCCTATCTGCTGTTTCTTTCTGCTATTCTGTATTGAAACCCTGGTTTCTTTGCACAGCCGGACTTCTTCCTGATGGCTACTTTTCTGGATTTCTGCCTTCTTATTGCAGCTTAATCCCCCTGTTTCTGAACCCCATTCTCAGCCCTTGACACCTCTCGTGCATCAGGTTTCTCAACTTAATTTCCTGGATTCTGTGAGCTGCTTCACAGGTTATATTTAAAGGTATGTTTTAAGAAGCTTTAGAGTATGTCTTAAATATAAGATAAATGTTCAGCCAAAAATATTTTGAGCTGTTTTTATTTATTTATTTATTTGTTCACATATTATTAGATTATTATTAGATTTATAAAATCACATCTTCCATCTCATTTCAATATTCAATAGAAAATAAATTTCCTATTCTGCTGAGCTGGAATTGGCCATGGATTTGTCACTTAGTAGGATACATACATCCCACACATTTTTCTCTATATACAATACATGATTCCTCCATATGGGATACATGTGTTAGGGCACTGCTTCAGGTTGTAGTATTTGTTGCTGAAGTTCTCAGGGTTTTCCTTAAACACTCAAATTATGTTTCTTTTGTCCCAGACTATTTTCTGGAAATTCCTGGCACCATCTGAAACATTTTATTCCCACAGGTGGATTTCTTAATTTTAATGCATATTGGAGACCAAAAAAAAAGTGTAATCCTCCTCTATCTCACCTTTAAAGTTATAATGATCAGTGTATCAATGAAATGGTAGTTTTGCACTATCACACTTTAACTGTAAGAAACATAAAATAAAAATTCAGAGAGGACAACATTTTCCTTTCAAAACATAGCATAGGACTACCTCAGCAAACTATGACCTGGGATAAATTATGCCGCCCGACTTACTGGGCTGGTGTTGTAGCTGGGGCAGAAGGCGCCCTAGTCTCCAAAATGCAGAGGCCTGTCTCAGCCCAGCAGACTTTGGGCCAGCAGAAAGGTCCACCATTGGCTGCTGGGTCGGAAAAGGCGGCTCTTTTGCACTAGGTCCTGGGAACACACGTCCCAGTTTACATTGCAAAAGGGAAGAGGCCATGATTGATGCGACTGACCAGTTGCATATATGCGAGAGGATGTTTCCGTTGCCCCTACATCATCCCAATGCTTGGTCATGACCAAGCAACCTTACATCAATCAACCGGGGTATTGATTGATGTTTCCAGATCCAGACCTTATGCTTTGGGCCAACCTGCTGGGCCCATAACTCAGAGGATGCTCAGATAACCCTACCCTTTGTGCTGTTTGTTAATAAAGTTGTGGTGGCCTTTTCCTCCAATTCTGTGTTGTTGTCTTATTGGGCAGCTTCCTTCCCACAGCAAAAATGATTTAGAACAGTTCTAGTGCAAATCTAAGAAACAGCCATCCAAAAGCATGGAATGTGTGGACACAGAGGTAAAAACACAGGCAAATCATTTTGCAAGAATTCAGCTTCTTTAAACCAATCTGGCAGAGCCCAAAGTGATGCTAAAATAGCCTTTTGTGATTTCTTATTGTTGTTGTTTTGATACAACAAAAACAGCATGAGCCCCATTGCACTGGCTGGGTCAGAACTAGCATGCAGACATTTATAAAATACAATGAGTATTAGCTTATGTAAATGTAATAGCTTATGTGGCTTAGGCAAATTATTTTTGAACTTTGAGCCCTTTGCTTAAAAATTTACTCTCATTCCTTTAAACTGCACTTTTGATTAAACGCCTTGTTACATTCCATGAAAGCAAAGTGAGTTATTCTGTAGATAAATTACCTTCCCATCTACTTTTTTTTTCCAGTCTTGTTGCTTATGTCATTTGTTTCATTGCCGTGTTACAGATGAATGGACCTTTTTTAGCCTTTTCATTTCTTAAGAGAGCAAAGCTGGTTCCTTTAATCTTTCCCATATTTCTGCTGTAATTAAAATTAAATGTTAAAAGAAGTCAAGCCATTAAAATAAATGCAATGCTATGGAAAGCCTAAAGAAGCAGTTTTAAAAAATAAAATGAATAAATGCTATAAAAGTATAGGTCCCCAAACATGTTGGCCTATTGGAGCTTTTGGTGGAGCATTCTCCTCACTAATTTGAATGCACTTTAAAACAACTTCAGGGGTTAAAATCCATTTATGACTATCTCACCCAAAATGCCAGGGTCCCGAGAGGGCACCCACAATCAGAATTTAACAGAGGAATTTTATTAACTCAATTATAGCAGTCGAGAGGGCTTGGGCAGCTCAAAGCCAGGATCAAGCCTGTCTATACCAGTTCTGAGTAACAGAACTCCAGAATATGAGGTCCAGATCTAGTTTTATTTGTAAAATGAAATCACCACTCCCACAAAAGTGTGCACACACACACACGAAATAATGATATAAAAGGTAGTAGCAGATATTTACTTTAAGGATTGCAGAAGGTAATATGGCGTCGGTTCCAGAAGCAGAGGTTCCAATGGCAAGGGGGGATTCTGTGAAGTGAAATGGCTCAGCAGCTGCCAGGAGACTGAGGGTCCAGTGAGAAACGACAGAGTATCTGTCTGAATCTCAGGTGAAGGTGCCTTGGCAGCCATATATTTTGGGATTAAAATAAAGTTTCAAGGAGAGAAGAATGAGAAGGCAACTTGTAAATGAGTAGACAGTCAGTGCAAATGTCTTTGAACAATGGAATATCTACTCCAGAGGGAAGTATACTTGGGTTTCTATCCATCTGTAAGCACAAGGTCTGTCACCCACCATCATTCCTATCCATGAAGGAATTATGCTGATTCCGATCTTGAATTATCTGTCCTGGCCATGTGCTCTTCAGCTTCCCTCATGCTGAGCCAATTGGATCTCCCAATATGGTTGCAGATGTCCATGTATGGCATGACTGGTTTCCTGCATTGACGCTGCCTCCTTAACTCAACTTTCTCATGTCTCAACTTTCCTTTTGATATCAACATGATATTGCAAAAGAGGAGGGGGTGCAAGGGGCTAAACCTTGGGGTAACAACTAAAAAGAAGCAGATGTTGGAACAGATAGCAATGAATGGACAGAAATACTTATGGTTATGTTCATAGCCCCTGAGAAGTCTGCTGGCCATCACTGAAATAGGGATAGTACATCTAAATTTCATCTGATTGTTTCAGAGTCTAATAGGACCTTGGTATCCACAGGGGATCCATTCTGGAACACACACACACACACCCTACAGATACCAAAATCTATGGATGCTCAAGTCTCAATGTCTCCAATGGTGGCTCATGAATGTAACTGTGCTGTTGTCCTCAGTGGCGGCGCACTCGGCCATTAGGGATAATGAGACTTCATATAAGCCTCCACTGTCCCCAAAGGAGGCACATGCACATGGCTGCACCATCATTGGGGGCAACTGGAGTTCAGGAAAGACTCCATCTCATTGTCCCTAATGGCAGTGTGGCCATGTGCACATGCTGCCACTGGGGACAACGGGATATCCCTAATGGTGGCACAGCCACATACATACGCCACCATTGGGGACAACATGGGCTTGCATCTGCAAATGCTTAGCTATGTGGATGGCAAGTCCATGAATACTGAATTCCCATTATACTCTGGATTCCCCATTCCCACAATGATGGAAACTGCACGGTTTTTCTGCAAAGTCTACACAGCCTGTCCAGAAAACTATGTAGTTTTCTAGGAAGTATTCATCTTCTCCTGAAGTTTGTGCAGTCTTCCTTGAAAACTGCACAGTTTTTGGTATGGAAGGAAATTCAGATTATGTGGTGTGTGCTAAAAAAAATCTAGGCGGCCACATTTATGTTTTGTAATATTGCACAATATTGTACAGAGTCCAGCAATGTTACACAAAAAATGGGCACATGGTTTGGTTGTGCAACATTGCCATTAAAGACAACAATCTTGCACAATAAAAATGTTCTCAGCAAAAGTTGTGTAGAAAACAACAATCTTGCATTACTAAATTTCATATGACTGCAGCTTCAGTCAGATTGTTTCTTTTCCTGTTGTGTAACATTTCGTTGCTAACATTTTAAACTAGTAAAAGCTGCAGCCAGGATCTCAAGCCCCTCACTACATTGTTTATGTAACAAAATTGTATGCCATTGAGTTTTACATTTTGTGCACTTTTACCAAAGACATAGCAAAAAAAAAAAAAAAAATGAATGATGTCAGTGGTTGGGTTCTCAAGCTGCGTAGTTTCCTATATATAGTAAAAAGACTTCAAGTATAAGTTTTTTACTGCAAAGGTGCACAGTTCTCAAAAATGGGCAATTTATTTTATGGTGAAACCAAGAAAAGGTTATTGCAATTCATAAACAAGCTGTTTTCCTTCCCATTTAAGTTCACAAAGGGGTTGAGAACACCAAATGCAACCCGAGTTGGAAAAATGATAAATTTCCATTCCATCCCTACATTGAACAGGGAACATTTCAGAGAACTGTAGTTGTGCCATTAGTGAATGACATGATCCAATCTGCATCAGTGATTCATAGCCACCAGTGTGTTGGCAGTAACCTTTCAACTCCCAAGGGAAGCAGTCTTGTGTTAAAGATAATATAAAACAAGGCGCTAAAAGGATCTGCTCTTACACACTGGGGCTGAATTTCAGGAACACAAAAATTCCATTAGGGGATCCTTTTAGTACAACAAAGAGAACTAGTTTGGTTGTAATATAGAAGTTTTCTGCATGGTAGTACAGGGCTAAATGGATGGAAAGGGAATATGGATTATGGAATAGCCGCCTCGATTGATCTCAAAGGGGCGGGGTATAAATAAATTTTATTATTATTATTATTTATTATATTTATTTCAGCTCATGCTTTTGTAACTTTATATAGATGGCATTATGAATTCCATTCTTTTTCCTTCACCAGCAACAAGAGACAGCTGACATTAGAGTAATCCTATGCAATAACAACAGCCCAGATATTAGACTGTTAATCATGCCAGTTTTCTCTTGGGGGACATTTAAAGTGCAGGGTAGGTAAAAAGATGATTCCACTCTTCCTCTTCATTTTCCCTCCCCAAAGTGACTTCTCTCCAGCTGATTTTCTTGCTCTGGACTAGCCATGATGCATATAACATGGCGCAAAGCGCTCCCTGGTGGTTAAATGCCTGTACTGCAGTCACTCACTCAAAACCATAAGGTAGCGAGTTCAACACCAGCAAAAAGGCTCAAGCTTGACTCAGGCTTGCATCCTTCCGAGGTCGCTAAAATGATTACCCAGATTGCAGTTGTAAACCGCTTAAACACTGCTTAGGCGGTATGAAGCGGTATATAAATGAAGCTGTTTGTTTTGTTTGTTTTCCCTTCTTTGTAAGAATATAGTTATCTCCTAACTTTACAATACTGCTCTTCTGCCATTATATTTATCTGGGGCCCAAAATACATGGGTCAAATAAAGTGCCTTCTGGGCGCTTTGAGGGTGTGATGTTCAAATGATGCATTTCCCCCAAACTACTCAGAAGTTGCTTTGAGGCTACCTAATGTGGCCTGAAGCCAGCAAAAACAGGAGTGGCAAAAAGCTGGTCCTGCCGGCAGCCTGCTCAGGCCCATGGCCGCGGATGGCTTCAGGACAGCAGTGTCTGGTTGCCATGGTCCTGGAACAATCAGGGCTGGAGCAGCCTCTGGCTGCTCCTTTTGCCCCGCCTGCTTCACTCTAGCTTCTAAAAGAACTTACTATAATACAGTTATTAAGCATATTGTTTTAAACATAAATATTACACAGACCTTGGTTTGGTACCTATTGTGCATCTCGAGCTAGTGTGGTTTAGTAGTTTGGGTGTTGCACTAAGACTCTAGGAGACCAGGATTCAAATCCCCATTCAGCCATAGAAACACTGTGTGACCTTATTAGAACCTTTCAGCCTAAGTGGAAGCTATGGCAAATCACCCCTGAATAAATCTTGCCAAGAAAAGCCTATGATAGGGTTCCATAAGTTTCTTAACGTATGCTTAGGGTAAACTGTGTTTCTCTCTTTTTAAAAAAAAAATACTCTGGAACTAGAGTTCACATTTGTGAATAGAAGGATCCCACCGACGGTGGGGGTGGTGACTTCTCACAATTCCCCCATTCACTGGCAATGCCTAGCATTACTGTTGTGGATGTTCCTTGAAATCTCTGGAGCAAATGGAGCTGCAGGAGTAAACAAAGAAACATAAAAATTGCCTCCATCTTAAGCGATCTCATCTGCCCTCATTGGAAAATTTTAAAAGTGGTTGAATTGCCATTCAAGTTGGTACCTTGATAGTTCCTTCGGAAACAAATAGAGCCATGTGGCAACAGGGAAAGTGCTACCAGTTACTGGAAGCAATCCACTAACTGTGTTCACTACTCTTACACAGGCACAGTATTAGAGGCATTAATGAGAGTACCCTAATAATTTTTCTGCTAATGAAAGTTTTCTATGTCAAGAAAGCTAGGAGGTAGAAAGCTGTGTAGCCCAAGAAAATGGAAGAGAAAGAAATGCAGTGACTAGGGAAGAAACTGAAATTATCTTCAAGGTGGAAGACTGGTATTTTATTATTTTGTATTTTCCTGCATATTTTTCTTCGGTTCTTATTACACACACATGTATGTTACCATCACTCCTTTTTACTTTTATGCTATTCCCATTCCCAGTGCTTATTTACCTAATCTTCTAGCTTGCACTCTCTCTCTTTCGCTCTCTCTCTTTCACGCTCGCTCTCTCTCTCTCTCTCTCTCTCTCTCTCTGTCTCTCTCGACACCTCTAGGCTAGTCTTTTAATGTGCAATTGCCTTCCCTCATTCATGCAGTTTTAGGGGGAATGACCATTGTCATTGTTTCCATTTCCATTTGCAACCTTCCCCTTATATCCACTGCTTTCACCAAGAACAGGTTGAATATCTGCATACTGTCTTTTGAATTGTAGTGCTAGAAACCTTATGTCTGAACAGACACTTTCTGCCTATGGATTTTTGGGTGCTGTAGTAAGCTGCTATCTGGGAATGAGAGTGGGATCAGTAAAAAATTCTTTTGAAAATCAGATATATGCAGTACCCACATAGCATGTATTCCTAATTAAGTTAACAATATAAATTATCTTTTCTTCTCTACTTTCAGATCCTGCTCATTGTTGCCTCAGTTATTGGCATCATTGTTTACAGACTTTCTGTTTTTCTGGTATTTTCTGCAACACTTCCTAGACATATCAATGGAACAGAAGCAATCCAGAAGTACCTGACTCCACAAGCAGCAACTTCAGTGTCTGCTTCCATCATCAGCTTTATAATAATTATGATTCTGAATATGGTTTATGAGAAAGTAGCAATCATGATTACTGACTTTGGTGAGATTATTGCATTTGTAATCAACTGCAGAAATGCCAGCATGAATGGAGAAAAATAGTGTAATCCTAAGAGGAAACCTATCAAACATAAATATCTGTGTAATGAATTTTAGAACTGTCTTGCCATTGTTTGTAAAAACTTCTAAATATTTTGGTGTCCAGGCTTTCTCAGTTAACAACATTCAGCTCCTTGCCTAAGAAATCCTTATGTAGCTAGGACATCAGTTATTTACAGCTGTATTTTTATGAAACTGACAGCGCACAAAAGATTATAATAATAATTCCAACTTTATGAAAATGGATCAGCTCAGCTTAATAGATTCAATTACATTGGCTACTGTTCATAGAGTAGCTATTCTCTTATGAATAAATAAGAAAAAACTCATTGTTTGAAAACTCTATCCTAAGTGAACAGTTAAGCCATTGCAAGGACTGCTGAGTTTTTACATAAAACAAGATGTCCTGTTTTGGTGCATCTAAAGTAGCTGCATTTTAATATTCTTTCATTTGCATCACATCAAAATGTTATGTTCATTATGTATTGAATTTCCTGGAGGCTTTTTTTTTCATTTAAAATTGCTACTTGTTTTGGGTGGAAGAGCACCCCCCCCCTTTATACATATATTACATGGTCATGGAATTAGCATAATGGCTACTGTACACTAGGCAATTCCTAATAATCTTTATTATAAAAATGGAATTTGTATTCAGGTCTGTAAATATGCATATATATTTATCTCCAAAGCTGTTCTTGAGTTAATTTTTTCTCTCTCTCTCTTTTGCCCTATAAACTACAGAACTACCAAGAACACAGACAGATTATGAAAATAGTCTGACTACAAAGATGTTTTTATTCCAATTTGTCAACTATTATTCTTCATGTTTCTACATTGCATTCTTCAAGGGTAAATTTGTAGGATACCCGGGTGACCCAGTTTATTGGCTAGGAAAATATAGAAATGAAGAGGTATGTGTGCACGCTGTGCTCATTTTGTTTTATGTCTTTTCCCTTTTTAATAACTGAAGATTTTAGGGGCAGACTAAATATTACATACAGAGGTATATAGCATTGTCCCAATCACATTTTTAAGCTAAAAACAGTTTTTGAACTGTATTTTCTTGGGGCAAACATGTTTTTGGAATCCAAGTGGAAGGTAAAGCAGATGTGGATACTCATCTGTACTAAAAACTTAATCACCTTTCTGCTTCTGCTGCTGTTGCAACACTCATAGTTATGAAAGTATCATTTATGTATTAAGAAATCTATAAATGTTCTATAGATGTGCACACTTTGCCAGTTTAAAGGAATACATTGCAAGTAAAAATTTCAGGTGGCTTTAACATATCATTTAAAAAAAAAAAAAGAAGCACGCGCACACACATCTCTCCAGGCACTTTAAAATAACTCTCTAGGTAGATTTGTCATGGCAGAGTAAGGGACAGAGCTCAGATAATTGCAGAAGCATAGCTCAGGGATGTGTCCAGAGCCTTTGTGCACCTGGTGTCAGCAGAAATGTGATGGGGTCCAACTTCTTCAAAACAGGGTTAGAAACAGTTTGTTTTATTTTCTGATGCAGGGAGAAGGAACTCATGTTAGCCAAGCCCATTCCAAATCAAGCTGCAGTTCTATCATTCAGTTATTATTTGGGTAAAATCATTTCTAAGTTAAGTCCTCCCAATCATTTTCAACATAATAAATAGCTACAACCGGGGCACAATATTCTATTTAGTTCATGCTGTTGTTATTCTAAAACATTTTTATAGTTTTAGAGTCTCACTGAGAAATTTGAGTTTATTTCTAGAAGCACACAGATATCCACATTTGGATGGTGATTTATTTGAGGGGTAGGCAAAGAATGGTCAGAATACACAAGGTAATTCTGTTACTGGTCTGGTTTATAAGCTCTGTGGTCAAGTGATGCTAGAAACCATATGTAAGTTTTTCTTTCTTCATCATAGAAAAAGCTGAATATGAATTGAGAAAATACTTTTACCTTCAATTGTTAACGCTGTCCATATACATATATGTATATATTTGTACGATTGTGTATATACTCAGGTGTATACGATTGTGTATATACTGGGGTAAAAACAATTGGAATTGTCCACATCCAGGTGTTGGTCCCAACTAAAAATCAACAAGTCAGTATTTGCATATGTTCTATTCTTCAGAGTTAAGAAATCATAAATATTTCAAGTTCTTACTTCTCTGCTACTTTCAAACTTAGTGTGATCCAGGTGGATGTCTTCTTGAACTTACAACACAACTGACAATAATAATGGGAGGCAAAGCAATCTGGAATAACATTCAAGAAGTGCTCCTACCGTAAGTAAATATAATATTGAAGACAGGTGTTGACCCAAACCTTTATTCAAAAATGTGTCTGAAAAGATTTTTAATAAAGTTAAACCTGAAACTGAACTTTAAATCTTCTAACATAGACATCTAAATACAAAACTGAGTCTATTCAAAATTATGGTTTAATTACCCTGTTTCCCCAAAAATAAGACATCCTCAGAAAATAAGACCGAGTAGAGGTTTTGCTGAATTGCTAAACATAAGGCCTCCTCTGAAAGTAAGACCTAGCAAAGTTTTTGTATATAAATATATATACAATATATAATAAATGTGGTTTGTTTGTTTGTTTGTTTTTTGGTTCAACAATAAATGTGAATTTTTCTTCATGGAAAAATAAGACATTCCCTGAAATTAAGACCTAGCGTATCTTTGGGACCAAAAAATAATATAAGACACTGTCTTATTTTCGGGGAAACACGGGTATTAGGAATTTAGGAAGACTTTTTCCATGATAAAAATGTTCTCCAGACCTACCTGTTCTCCAGACCTTAAAGACTGCAGCAATAGAGTATTGTCAAGAAACCATTAGAAGGATACAGCAAGGGAAAGATTATGTTTGGATTAGTAGTACTATCTCTTGCACTTACTATGACATCATGTAAAAATCTAATTCAAGTTAACTGTGTTAATTTAAAATATCACAAATATTGAAGGTTTTGCAACTTATACTTCAATCTGAAATGTGTAGAAATTCAATTTATGGCCTTAAATTACTCCTCTGAGTAATTTGAAAGATTACAAGTCATTGGAAAATCCTCTGACAGTTGCAATAATAAGTGTATTTGGAGCCTTTTCACACTAGCTCTTTGTTCAACTAAACAAGCAGTGGTTTATACTACCACTGTAAGGGAATTAAACGTTCCCAAACATATCCCGGGAATTGAAGGTACGGGAGACAAGGACCAGACCAATTATTGATTTCAACCAAGGTAGGTTTATTAACCGGCCGGGGAGACAGCCACCTAACGGTGAAAGAAAACTGTCCCCCCTTCTTTTGTCTGCACGCATCCCTTATACACTTTTTCAACCAATCAAAGCAGAGAAGCAGAGTTTCTTGCTTTTTGTCCAGCAACAAGCTTCTTCTTTTAACTTGGCTAAGTTTTCTGTTAGCGTAAGCATTTCCTTTCTGTTCCTCTTGTTTCAGCATATTCTGGTTTCTTGCGGTCCGCCTAAACCTTATCTTATCTGCTCATGTACAGGCCTCGTGAATAACTTACAGAAGCCGTTTTGCTACACACACACTCTTCCACCCAGCTGTTGTTTTTCTAACTGAGCTAAGTGTGCCCTGGCTTAAGGGGACACCCTTGGATCAGTTAGACTGACCCTCTCACCACTATGCTCCTGGGATTGTAAAGCTATCTTTCGCACTTCTGTTTTGGCCCCATGACTGTAAATATCATTCCCACAGAACAGGCAGTTTTGGATGGAAGACTAATAGTTCCTCCAAACATTTCCCTGCCCTCGTTTTATGGCCCTTTTGGTTAATTCCTTTGTGGGACCTGTAAATAGAGTAAGTGGAAAGATACCCCACACTTTATTTATCCCCATTGTCCTAATCCTAATGTAAGGTCTCTCATAGCTGCTTTGGTTTACAAGGTCATTGGAAGACCCAGTCCTGGAACTCCTTCAGTGTGCCAGTTTGGGCCATTAGTCATTTTATGTTAATATAAGAACTGTGGAGTTTCATCTAAGTGCTTTTTAAGCTATCTGGTGTGCCAGCAGGTACCAGTACCATATTTGTGCCCATTAATTACTCTTTCTTGCTTTCCTGGAATCTCACTACAGACCAGCAACCAATGGATCACATGCCAGCACTGATCCACTGGCCACTGCCCTGAGTAGCAAGGAGATATCCACTTGGAGATAAAGAATGCCTACATAATCTTTTTTGGATTTTCATTCCAAATCTGAACCTCTACTATAATCTCTCAGCAGAAAAAGTACTGAACCTTTGTAGAATGGAATGGAGAAATGGCTGGAAATAGCATACAATAGAGAGCTAAATTAATTATCTAACCTGGTTATAAGGCAGCTTCCTTTCATCATCATCCTTTTTGATATCCTCTTCCCACCACTGCCCCATTCTCCTGATGAAGCTGACAGATTCAGTAATTCGTGAGTGTACAAAAAGCAAACATCAGATAGAACATACACTTGGTTGTGTATAATGTGTAGTTTTGCCCCTGATTGTGACTTCCAGAAACTATTTTTTTAAAAAAAAAATCACACTTGTTATTTGTGCAAACAGCCCAAACATTGATGTTTCATAAGAAAAAGAAATAAATTTTTACAGAAATTCCCAAGTGTCTAGCAGATAAAATAAACTTTGCTGTTGATCTAAACTCATAGGTGGCTTAAGAATCTGATTGGAAGATGCTGCTCAGCTAATCGTTCAGAAAAGATTCTGCCACGCTGGGAAGATGACTACCATCTGCAGCCCATTGGCAAACTTGGATTATTTTATGAGTATCTCGAAATGGGTAAGCTTGCAGTTTATTTCCTGCTTCATGTGATAATTGCTGGATGTAAAAAATGCACCTATAATTCCATTAAACAGTTATGACTAGTTAGAAAAGGTGCAGACATGTGAAAATGGTGGTGCTTGTGTTGATAGTTCTATTTTTAAAAAAAAAAAAAATCAAAACTTAGTACAAAGAATTTCAATAAAGCAATATGTGAGATATCAGAGCTTTCATGGTCATAAGCTCCACTAAATACAGTAAGTACTGAGTAACTGTGCAAATAGAATGAGCAAATGCTCCAGAGTATTGAGTAACGTGTATAAGACTGCACTTTCACAGTCTTCTAAATGAACTAATGCTGTGTATATATCTATAAGCAAGCATATTTTTTTGCAATAGGTTAGTCTTTATTTATTAAGCCTTCAATGGTTTGAGGTGGCCTACAGTAGCTCTGTTTAGACACAACATCCTCTGAATTGACCTTTGAAAATTTACACAGTGCTAATGTTTCACCAGTGTATATCACATTTATCATTGACAGTTATACAGTTTGGATTTGTCACCTTATTTGTGGCATCATTCCCACTGGCACCCCTTCTGGCTCTTGTTAACAATCTTCTGGAAATACGTGTGGATGCCTGGAAGATTACAACACAGTTCAGACGCATTACTCCCCAGAAAGCTCAGCACATAGGAGCATGGCAGCCAATCATGCAAGGAATTGCCTTACTTGCAGTGGTGACAAATGTAAGTGCAGAAGGGGCGACTTGCTGTCCTTACTGGTACTGGCCAGCTGTTTATTTCATTAGGTGATATCGTCTTCAGTTAATTCTGATGTCTTTGTTCTATGTAATTTTCTCATAAAATTGTACTTTTCAGTAATATAAAATGGGTAGCATTATTAGGTGTTTGTTCCATCTCTTATGAAAAGACAGGGGGAGAAATAATCTAATTAATAATTTATTTTAGCATCAGCTTTTGGGGATCCATGAATGTTCATGATAAAATATAAATCAGTTAGTCTTAAAGGTCTGCTAGATTCCTTCTTGCTGTCACTCTCCTTTTTATGCAGCAACAGACTAACACAGTTATCACTTTGAAAACATCCTTCTCTGACTTGTTCTACATACAGTGTCAGTTCTGGAGAGTTATGCAGTATACAGGATCATTTCCAAAGACTTGTCCATTCTATTTGGGATTAGAAAGCACACGAGACACTTTGTGGTTTTATAGTGACTTTTTATTCACAATAAATCTATATTCACAAATATAGAGCCATTATGAAACTGGACATGGTGTGTCTAAGTTCAAGTACTCTCTAAGTGTGTTCTAGTTCTAGCTGTCCAATATTTGGCAGGTGTGAGCTAATGAAAGTAAATTCCAGGCTATTAGGGACCATCAGGCTCCTTTCTTCAGCTTCTCATCAGCCATCAAATTAGTCAGGGAAAACCATAGATACAGTGCCATTCACAGTCATCAAGACAGCCAAATATAATGCAATATTAGCAAACAAAGCTTCCTTTTTCCTACTCAGAATACTGAACCATTTAGCCCAGTGGTAGGAAAGACCTGACCCTTCTGACTGAGGCTAATTAAGCTTTTACCCTTAACTGGAGAGAATTCACACCTTCATTCTGTATTCCAAGGAAAAAGAACATGGTTCCAGGTCAGAAGCCATCAGCAGTTAAAAAAGAAAGAAAGAGAAGGCAGAAGAGAGTAATGATTTCCCCCTCCTTCCTCTGTTCCCATATACATTAGAAGAAACTGGGACAAAAAGATAACACTGGATGCTGGATTTTTCCTTCCTCCCTCCCTCCCTCCCTCCCTCTACTTATTTCATGCCTCAATGAACTACTCATGGATTTCCCCCACCTCTCATTGGGGAGACATCCTTGTGGAACAAAACCCAGGCTCATGCAGACTCTGCCAGTGCTTTCAGTGGAAGCAAGTACTCGGTTCAGGCCACATGGCCTTCTGTAAAGCTACTTTTACTTCACCTGATCCAGCAGAGGATGTTCAGCCTTCTGCCTGTTATTTGTCTCCTCTTCATCCCTGCAGGGATAAGAGCCAATAACTCAATGATTTTTCCTAAGGCTCTGCATTAGGATGCTCCTGGTGGAAGAGGAATAAGTGAATTAAATTAATTTAAGATTGGGACTGGTTTTAGTGTCCAAAGCTACTAATGACTGACACCTTTTCAAAATAGCCATGTCTCCTTCTTGTGAGTGTTACATCACAAGTTAGTCACCTAAGCAAAACAAAAGGGAAACATTTCTTTGCATTTTAAACTGCTGTTTTCTTCATATGAAAATTTTAATAGAAAAAGATTTTAATCATTTGGCAGCCCTAGTAAAAATATCTACAGTGACTGGAAATACTAAGTACTCCAAGAAGCTTGGTTGTCACATGCCAGCAACAGCGATTTTTCATGTAAAGCTAAAATTACTGATGCTTCACCTCTTTTATACTGTACCCCATTTCTTTCCACTTTATGTATTCACTCTGCTATACCTACAGAGCTAAAAGTCAATGGTGTGCAAAGCTACCTTGGGACTTACATTTCATCAGCACATCTGACTTCACTATACAGGAACATATGGTGTCAATTTTATGACCAATTTTCATTTGTTCTGGAATACATGGAAAGCTCATTATGTCTTGGGAAATGGAAATCAGAATATTTTCCTAATATAATTATCTAAAAACCAGTCTACAAATCAAGGGGTAGATGTTGTATTTTAAAGACTGCGCAGAGGAATTAATTTTCCTGCACACAGCTGAACATGGCACATCTGGAGATCATTTGAATAGAGAGCAAAAGGGAAGAGAGGTGAAAGTTTATGTGAAAGGGAAAAGGCAGAGGAAAGGAGCAAGTAAAACAGATTGAGTTCCAAAACAGTATTGTAGTAAGTAAGTTAATGTAGCCAAAGCCACAAAATATTTTGATGCTGGGGCAATACCAGAAGTGGATAGTGCTGTGTTTAAAAAAAACTCTTTCCCTAATAATACATACAATCTGAGCCTCGTCTTCTTTATTCTAAAATCACAAGTGACCTGAAGTACTTGAACACACCCTTCAAATGCTCTTGCCTTGGAAGTAAGTATGGATCCCTTTTGGTGAGCATATAGGAGTCTTTTAAAGTTTTCTTTTGTTGTTAAAGGCCTTCAAATTGACCTTGACCTATGAAGACCCTATAAATGAGAGACCAAGTCACCGTATCCTCAACCACCCTGCTGAGCTCTTGCAGATTCATTGCTATAGGTTTTCTGATTGTATATATCCATCTGGTGTACAGTCTTCCTCTTTTCCTATTGTCCTCCATTTTACACAGCTTTATTGTCTTTTCCAGTGAGTCTTTACTTCTCATGATATGACCAAAATATAACAAACTAAGTTTAGTCATCTTTGCTTGTAGACAGAGTTCAGGCCTAATTTGTTCTAGCACCCATTTATTCATCTTTGTAGCAATGCACAGTATTTGCAGAACTGTTCTTCAGTGCCACATTTCAAATGAGTTAATTTTTTTTCTGTCAGCTTTTTTCACTGTCCAGCTTTCGCAATCATACATAGAAATGGGAAGTATGATGAAATGGGCAATGCTAGCTTTAGTATTCAGTGATATATTTTACACTTCAGGATCTTGTCTAGTTCCTTCATTGCTGCTCTTCCAAGCCTTCTTCTGATTTCTTGACTGCAGTCTCCACTCTGATTGATGACTAAGCCCAAGTATGGAAAATCTTTAAATATTTCAATATCTTCATCATCTACTTTAAAATTATGTAAATCAGATGTGATCATTATTTTTGGTTTCTTAATGTTTGGCTGTAAAACTGCCTTTGTAATTTTTGCCTTGATGTTTTTCAGATATTTTTTACTCATACAATGGGGTCCTCTCCATATCTTAGATTGTTGATGTCCCTTCCTCCAGTTTTCACCTCCTCCTTCTGAATCTAATAATAATAATAATAATAATAATAATATTTATTTCTAGCCCGCCCCTCTGAGCGGGCAATCAGGGCAGAGTACAAGATCTACTTTTTCTACTACTTTTCATGTGATGGTTTTGGCATACAAGTTACACAGACAGGGTGATAAAATACAGATTTGCCTAACCCCCTTGCCAATTGGAAATCATTCTGTTTCTCTATTCTGTCCTAAAAATAGTCTTTTAAAAACTATTTCACTATTCCTCACTCAGTTTGTTTTGATTTTAACTGAGGTCTTATCTGCTACTGCTTCTTATTTGTTTGTTTGTTTTTATTTTTCATTGCATTTGTTTACTTATTACTGTTTTAAATACTCATTGTATTCAAAAGTAAGCCACAATCTGCTTTATGAGGTTTTTCCCATGAAAAGTGGTATTTTTAAAAAATTAAAAATAATGTTTACATAGTAAACATTTTCTTTTGAATCCCCATCCTTACCTTCTCTTCCAGTGAAATATGTGATGATCTGACATTAAGATAAAAGAGAATAGTTTATTAACTGCAGAAGTAACTTCATCTTTGATGCTAAATAAATCTGGATTTCAACAATACCTGGATGAAAGACTACTTTCAACCCCCTACATAGTACTTTGAGCTCCTTAGAGGAAAGTTAGGATAATTAAAAATAAATAAATCATATAGCTAACTTTCTCAAGTAGCTGGACAAATGTTTTTAAAAGGACAGGAGGAATGGGAAGAAACTGCTCTTGGCTTCTGCTCCATAGAGGAATCCATAATGCTGCAAGTTATGGAGAATAATGAAGGAACTGCAGTCTGACGAGGGGAGACCATAACTCATTGGGACATTATAGTAGATGTCTCAAAATTTTTCATGCTGCTTTTGGTTATCATCCAAGTTGCAGTGATCAGTTTTAAGTTAAAATGTCAGATGGAGCAATCAAGAGAAGCAAAAAGGGGACCAGCCATACGTCACCAGGAAATTTTGGAAGATCCTTCAAAATTTGACAGAATGTTTTTGATTGTCATCCAAGTTACAGTTCCCAGTTGAAAGTTGAAAAGTTGAAGTTTCAAGCAGGAGGCCACCTTAGATGACACCTCTACATTTGACAGTGGCTTTTGGAGAATCATCCAAGGTGCAACAGTTTCAGTTTAAAATCCCGGTTAATGAAGCTAAAAGGGGGAGCCCCATACCTCATCAGTAAAATAATTTTAAAGTGGGTAGATAACAAGAGAGGGCTCTTTAAAGTACTGCTCCTAAGAGTCCTGAGGCAAAAAAAAGCAGAGAATCTAGGGAGGGCTAATTATTTTGCTGAGATTTAAAAAAGAGAGAGAGCAGAAAAATGGGAGAGGGATCTCTGAGGTGCTGCTGCTACTATTCCTGAAGTAATAAAGGGGGATAAGAAAACATCCAAGGTGCAACAGTTTCAATTTGGGAGTGCTGGGCAGTGCCAAAACTCTAGTTCAAGACTATGCTTCTCTCTGTTTTCAAGGAAGATGTGTGGGATGGGAAGGTATAATTCTCTCAAGATTTTATTAAATTTCCCAAATTTCCTCTCTTTTCAAATGCAGGCAATGATAATTGCTTTTACTTCTGATATGATCCCACGTCTTGTGTATTATTGGTCATTTTCAGTCCCTCCATATGGAGATCATAGCAGCTATACCATGAAGGGCTACATAAATAACACACTCTCAGTTTTTGCTGTATCAGACTTCAGAAATGAAAGCAAGCCAGCTTTTCATCCCAGATTCGCCAACCAAACAACATGCAGGTAAGTCTATTTCCCTGTTTAAAATGGCTAAAGCTATGTGTTTTTTGTCTGTCTGTCTAGTTAACAAATTATCTATATTGGTAATAGGAATCAGCATGGCTTTGTAACTGTTTAAAGAAACAGTAGATTATAACAATTGTCAAAAGGAAGAATCAAATACCATGAGATTTATTTTAAGTCCTACAATACATTATTTTATACAATAATTTGAAATTATGTCTTTCAATGTAACTCGAAATGAGATGTATATTTTCTCATACTGTAATTACATTATACTGTACTTATCATAGAAGTGAAAGTGACCATTTTTGCTCCCCCTTCTGGCCTAAGAGTATTATTGCAAAGTCTCTTGACTGGATTGCTTGAATGTCTTTAAATATCTTAGATACCGGGATTTCCGATACCCTCCTGGACATGAACATCAATATGAGCACAGTATCTATTACTGGCATGTTATTGCAGCCAAGTTATCATTCATCATTGTCATGGAGGTCAGTATTGTTAACTTTAACACATTTCTGTCAGTACTCGTTTTCTGTTCTTTCACCAGACCTGCCAAGTTCCCTGTTACATTCCACTCATGGACTGGTATGGAAATTCCTTAAGTATGTCACTCAGAGTCTGCCTAATGCATTACAAGTGAAATTAAGTTATAGAGGGAAATATGAGGATCATCTGAAACAGTTTTGTTTTGTTTTTATTTAAATGAAAATAAAAACTGGCTGAGTGATTGTGATTTTACTTAATGGCGTATATGTGGATTTCTCAAGAAAACCTGTGAAAATTGTAAAAAAAAAAAAAACTGCAAGAAGAATCCACATGGATTTCTTCCATGATAATAAGTTTAATGAATTATCATCCATTCTTCTAGATTTACCTCTTGAGTGGGTGATAAATTCAGAGCAGACAGCTGAATTTTTACTGCTTCTATGTTGGCAGAGATGGGAATGGGCAAATCACAAATTATATATTTTTGTTTTATGTTGTTATTACATTTTTTAAAGACTCAGATCCTGAATTTTTAGGCCAGCTAAAACCTTCCCCAAGTGTCAGAGTTGCTCAATACAAGTGCCCCCTGAAAGAATCACAGCAATTCAGGCTTAATATCTATCCCATCATTGCATTGCAAAGACTGGTATGTAGTTGTGACTGAAAACATATGAAGATGAGAAAGGAAATTGCAAGCTAGGATATTAGCGTCCCACAAAATCTGCACAAACAGATGATCCTAGTGCTGGTTCTTCTTGATCATGTTTCACAAACAATGACCATGACTCTGTGCCTGGAGATGTGTTATAAAGTTCTGCCTGGTTTAATTCCAGTCTTGCTCCTGCAGGACAGATATTTCTCCTGCAGGAACACAGCTTCATGACCATTTAGTGGCCAATGGAGAATGGTGGCATCAGAGGAACATCTAGCTATGGTCCCTGTAGCTGGAGGAACAGTGACATCATCTTGTGGGACCCTCAGAGGACCCCAGGAGGCCTCAGATGATGCCATCGTCATTCTGAATCTGGCTGCAGACATACAGCCAGGCCCTTCTTCAGTGCTTCAAACTCTTTGTTGCTACTTAAAGGTGGGGGACGGGGTTAGCTCACAACGCAGGTGAGCCCTGTGCAAAGTACGCTCAGTGGGTTAGGGAGGTAGTGAATTCCCCACTCCCAAATGACATAAACAGTACAGTATGCTGCTGTAGCACAGGCCTTAGTGAATATGTCACTAAGCTACATTTTTGGTGTGTACCTGTGTGGCCTACATAAAACAAATAGAACAGATTGACAAATAAGCACTTGAGAGAGAAAGGAATTGCCATTCAAACAATATTCTTTGAGAAATTCTATTACAGAAGCATTTCAACTATCAATTAGTAGATGAGACCAGTCTGTGGGTATCCTACTTGAGATTCACAAGACCTGACAGGGCTAAATCTGAGCATGAAGAGCAAATCAGTTCTAGGCAGGCCAATTTGGGTTAGGTGGATAAGCATAACAGGGCATATAAAGCCAGAAACCCTGAAACAGGACCAAGGACAGCTCACAGAGATCTTTGCTGATTGAACTACATCAGTGGTCCGCCGGGATACAAAGCCCCCGGGGAACGAAATCCCTGGGAGCCGAAAGAGCCGGGGCCGCAAAAACGGCCCCGGCTTACGAAGAAAACCCCGGGATACGATTTAAAAAAACCATGCTGCCCCTTTAAATTGGCTGCGCGGTCCGCCAAAGAAAGCGGTCCCCCGGGTTACAAAATTTTCTGGGTTACGAAAAGTAATCCGGAACGGATTACTTTCGTAACCCGGGGGACCACTGTACTTGCCCTACTAGAACAATGTGTGTGCATATGTGCATATGCCTTCAAGTCACATCTTGATTTATGGCAACTCCATTCATTTGATGGGTTTTCTTAAGTAAGTAATACTCAGGTGGTTTGCCATTGTCTTCGTCTGAAATGTAACCTACAGCACCTGATCCTGCTTAGCTTTTAATATCAGATGAGATTTAGTACCTTTGGGGTATTTAGGCCAGTGGAGAGTGTTAACTCAGCAAAAAGGTGAAGTCAAGTTATTCTTAATGTACATTCTATATAGTCTGCTGCACCTCTGGAGGATCTAGCTGGACCATATTATACTACTGGTTTTTTAGTTTAGTTTTTCAGTATATGGCTTATATAAAGCTGTAGAGATGGCCATTGTACATGCCTCAGGGAAGGCAATGACAAACCCCATCTAAATAAAGCTCACCAAAGGAAACACCATGATAGATTTTCCAGAGTGTCACCATAAGTCAGAAATCACTTGAAAGCACACAGCAACAACAGAGGTGCCTGTGTGCAAACAGAATTCTAAATTGGGACATGAGCTAATAACTGGGCAATGTTTTTTCTCTCTAACAGTGTTTAAATATCCTGAGTAGCTGATTGTGTTTATATTACTTTTTCCTCACAGCATATCATCTACTTTGTGAAATTTGTTATTTCATACATCATCCCAGATGTGTCAAAGAAAACCAAAAGCAAAATTAAACGAGAGAAATATCTAACACAGTTGCTGCTGCATGAGAATCCTCTAAAAGTTATAAAGAAAAATATGGGGAGCATCGCTGACAAAATCCTGAAAGGAGCAGACAACACCCTTCGACCAAAATATGAATAAAGGGTTGATACACCAACAGTGGGGGATTTGGTGATGTGTGAATGTTCCCACCACAACAAACAAACAAGGCTGGACCTAAGACATGGGACAACATAACTTCAAGAGAAGAAATGAAGAATTATATGATTTACAGAAAACATCTCCCCAATTTCTTCAGCTCAGAATGATACATGGGATTTAGAGTCATCATTCAGCAGAACTGCCATCTCAAGCCAGCTGCTTTATGTATACACACACAAATATTATTTAATGTTAACTTTTTCCTCTTGATGGAATTCTGATTGATTTCTGTGAACTAGTTTGCCAAACCTTTAAACCAAAGCAGACACTTTCTTTTTTACAAAGTTCTTCTCTATTTGTGTTAATCAGTTCTCTTTATTGTTTTTTGCAAATTCTCCTTTTTTGTGGCACGTAGTCCATTTTGTTTTCTTGTGTGTTTGTTGTGGGATGAATGCCAGGGGAGAATTTCTAGGGAGTTTTCTATCTTAGCTAATACTATAGAGGGAAACAAACAGTCCTAGCAAACAATGTTGTTGTTGTGTGCCTTCAAGTCATTTCCAATTTATGGTGACCCCCGAGTTGAACCATGGGGTTTTCTTGGCCAGATCTGTCCAGAGGGGGATTGCCTTGTCTTCCTCTGATGCTGAGAGAGTGTGACTTTCCAAGTTAACTCCATGTGTTTCCATATCTGAGAGTGATTCAAAACTGGATCTCCAGAGTCATAGTACAATGCTCAAAACATTACACCACACTGGTTCATTCTCCCTTCTTCCTTCCTTTCTCTTTCTCTCTCTCTCTCTTACCATTTTCTTATTCCTAAGAGATTTCTAGGAAAGCCAAACACCTGCCCGAGAGAGACATTCAAAGTGATTCATACAGACCAGGTGTGGGTACAACTGAATAATAATAATAATAAGATTTATTTCTATACCGCCCTTCCATAGATCAGGGCGGTGTACAACATATAAAAACATTAAAACATCAAAATTATATAAGTTAAAAACAAACCAATTACAATAAAACAATAAAAACAATAAAAACAATATTCCCCAGTACAAAGTGCGGTAACAAAACAGTAGGCGGCTTACTACAGGCTAATAATAAAAAGGTCCATTCAACCATATGCCTGCTTAAATAAATAAGTCTTTAAATCCTTCTTATATTGAGTAAGGGAGGGGGACAAGCGGAGCTCGGTAGGTAGAGAGTTCCAGAGACAGGGGGCAGAGATGGAAAACGCCCTCTTCATTGTACTCACTAGTCTGGTCTCCGGAACTCTCAATAACCGCTGTCCAGAAGATCTTAGTGTGCGGGGCGGATTATGTGGAGAGAGACGGTCCTTCAGGTACCCTGGGCCCAAGCCATATAGGGCTTTGTAGGTAATAACCAGCACTTGATCTGACCACTCACCTGGCAAGGAATATAATGTTGATATGCATTGTACCATCAACACAGAGACATCACAATTATGAACTGAGAGGGAATTCTCTGAAAATAGATACCCAGATACTCAACAAGGGAATTTTTGCATACTGAGCATATTATCAATTCAACCAAAATGAGTTCTCCCATCACAATTCTGGATCAGCCAAGCCTCCTGTAGATACCTTTCTTTGGCCTGGTGCTGCACTTCTGACACCAGAATCCAACTCAAAACAATGAACTCTAAAATGCTGAGCAGGAAAAAGTTTCTGGGGATTTGGTTATACTCATGTGCTTCCCCAGCCTTTCCAATGTAGCTATTGGCAACACCACATCAGACACAAAGACTGAAAGATTAAAATGGCAAAGCCATCATTGGTGTGTTAACACCACTTTGGAATCTTTATGTTTTCCTTCATACTGTTTTCTGCTTCTTTACATTATTATTTGCTTAAAATAAGGTTTGTTAATGCAAGTGAACACAAGCACCCATGGAATTATGATGTCTTTCTTATGACAACCGGATACCAATAACATGGGATGTACTGGTTAACATATTGAGATATGATTGCAGCCTACAGTGTTTTATTTCAAGTTCATGAGCGACTTGCTCATGTTGGAGAGGGCACCGGTTGTCACAACAATGAAAGCCTTGGCATAATTCATTTTGCAAAGATTCTGATTTATCTACTAAAGGTTAGAAATAGTGCTGCACTCAGTGTAGAGTATCTGACAGCAATGGTTCCTTTATTAAGCTGCTTTTACAAGAAATGGTTTCATCTGTTAATGATTATGACCAAGTATGATCTGCAGGTCTGATCACTAATTATTTGTTCTGACATTGAAATAAAGAAACTAACAGCGCAGTCCTGTGAGTGTCTACTCAAAAGTAAGATCCCCTGAGTTCAGTGAGTCATACTACCAGGTGAGGGTATAGGATTGTCCTCATTGACTGAGATTCTGTTGAACACTGCTGGTTGTAACTGTCTTCTGGATTCAATAATTTCACCAGTGCTGGGGACTACCCCAGTGGCTGTAGTGGAAAGACTCTCAAGTACTATCTAGCTGCAGCTAGCCACTCCTTTCCTCCCAGCTGCAAAAAGTAAAGACAAATGGTACCCAGGAGTTGTCTCTTCACTACCCTAGTTATTTATTAGATGTGAGAGTGCATTACATGGGGGGAGTCATTGCAAAACAAGTATTTCCTTCCACAATTACTGAAAAAGCATATATGCAGATATAATGGAAGATTAAACCAGCGTTTTGTCACCAACAGAATTCTAGCCTTACACTACAATCCTGTAACACCTATGTAGTGAAAACAATGGATCATACGTCAGTAGAAATTATAAACTCAAAGTTTTTGTGTGCTTCTAGGATCCATTGATTCTCTGGATAACTAAGACAATATGGTTAACTTTAATGTTGTTTATATATATGCAATATGAAGATAATCTGAAAGTGGTTTATTCATGCAAAGTTATCTATTATGAAGTATAGTGAGTAATTAATCTGTTTGGTGCAGTGCCATTTTGTTTTAATCATGGTAATGGAAATGAATATTGATATAATATTTGCATGTAGATAATGTTCCATACTTCTATATGTTCTTTGGGGCAGCTTGATATGTGTATTCTTAGCTTGGGGTAGATAAGATTAAGGAGTGATATGATAATCATCTTTCAAACTCCAAAGAGATGTCAGGTAAAAGATGGAACAAAATTGTTTCTTGCTGCTTCGGAGACCAACAGACAAATTGATTTAAATTAATGAAATTCCACCTCAACACTAGGAAGAGCTTCCTGACAATGAGAGCTATTTGACAGTGGAATTGAAAGTATTGAATTCTCCATCTTTGGATGTCTTTTCCTACAGATTGCATGGACATTGACCGCGGTTTAGCTGTGGATTCCTGCACAGCAAAGGTTTGCACTAAATGGCTTTTGGGATCCCTTTCAACACTGATTCTGTAATAAACAAATACACTATATAACTACAAGGTAGAATAAGATTTAATAATGTTGAGTGCAATGTAGCTCTTAAGATTTCATGTTTGCTCAATTATTTTGGTTCCCAGCATTTCACAGAGTTCCACAGAAACTCATGAAAATGCACATTATGATGACTTTGACTTTGTTTTGCAAGTGCTGTTTACAACAATTTTAAATTTTAAGTGCCATGTATTCTAAACACTGAAGTAAACAAGTTCATTTTGCAATTTGTAGCAAATCTAGATCTCCATCTAAAGTTAAATTCAGTTTTACCTTGATCCAATAAATAAAGGGTCTAATCAGTCAGTCAGTCTATCAGTAAGCTTGGGCTTATTCCAATAAATAAAGGCAATGGAATGTTGTCTTTGTTCAAGACTGCAGCTGATTTACACCATTATGTGCATCATTTGATGTACATCAGAGCCATCGGGTAATAACACCACTTGTTTGGACTCACCCTTTTCTTCAGTCTTTTTTAAAAACAAAAATTAGCTATTCCCTTAGCAAATTATTAAGAATTCTTCTGTAATACATGTGGGTTCTTTTTTCTCCATTTGGGTTTTCTCCATAATAAGTCTGCAGGCACAATTGCTTCTTGGTTATTTGCAAAGATAATACCTTTTATCCAGCACCAAATACTCTGGGTATGAGGTATGTTTCTGTTGCATGAGCAAAAGGGATGTGAGTATGCTGCAACCCCAAGCAAAAAACCAAAATGGCACATCTTGATCCTTTTCTGTCACTCTTGAGTGATGCTACATAGCAAGCATTGATACATTCCATTTATTAATGATACTCTAAATACTGGAATAACGAACCTATTTTTTCATCTTTTCTTATGTATGTTTTGATTTTTTTTAAAAAAATAGGATTACAATTATGCAAATTAATAATTTCTATTGTGATCATAGCTGTGAATAAAATTGTGAAGAGCAAAAACTAAAAAGAAGAGTAGCCACCAGTAAATGGCACTCTATACTGAGTTTCTGTGCGCCTGAGAAAGATGCTGACAATGAGATTGTCTATATACCACTACTAGAAAGATTTTGTAAGAACAAAGATTGTGGATTATTTTGCATTAGTTTTACATCACAAATAAATAAAACAGTAATACTCAAACCAAAGTGGTTTGTCATCTCCAAATACTAGCTCTGCTAGTTTGCTATTGCTAGCCCAAGTCCCCATCATTTCATTGCAATTTGTTTTCATCCTGAATTTGAAGGATCAAGCTGTGAATCAATATTTTAAAGGATTTTCTTGGCTTACTATGTGCTGAGCAAAAACATTGTTTCTGTACTTTTTCTAGTAATATTTTCTATTATGTTTTGGCCTGAGGAATACTATTTATTTATTATCATGGTAATAAATTTGATTTAAAATGTAATCTACTTAGTAGTAGTATCCTTTTTATTAAAAAATGATTTTATGTAATAAATTTTGCTTACAGGATATTTATGTATGGCTGTATCTATTTGAAAAATCTAAACTCTGACCACATAGTTTTCATGTGCAATTTACATTAAGGTAAGTTCAGAAACTCAACAATATAAAAGTTTTAGTATGTATCTAGGGTTTGGTGGTTAACAATGGACTCAATGTCATCAAAATGAAACATGTTAAAGTCCCATTGGTTTTAGCAGAAGAATTAAGCTGAGAAATTAATTCCTATGGCAATTGCACAATTTATAACTGTTGAACATTGACTGGACTGTATATATTGTAATTGTTTCATCATAATATTCTAATGATGACTGGAAATGTTCCCTAAGAATTTAGACAGAAAAATTAATTACTTTTATTGTGTTTTCCTCTTCAGTTACAATCTGGGATTTAAATGTAAAATGCAGTAAAAGATCTTCTATGGAATTTGTTAGGTGGACAAAATATTAGCCTAATAAAAATTACTTTTACCATGTTCCTCTCTGGACTACAGATGGTAGAGGGTGCATAACAGTTGATACCTGCATTAGTTGCTGGCTTCCCATTTCCAGGACTATATCAGAAGTCTTCCACTTTATAAGCAAAAGTGAAATATGTGCCCTGTAATATGTGCCCTGTACAAATTACAGAAGACTTCTCCTCCTGCTCCCCCAAAATCTGTGCCAAGGTAATAGTGAAATATTCTTTCCTCCTGAACAGGAGTAACCTGCTTCAGAGAAGTTGACTGATGCTAAAAGGGGATCGGTATTTGCCATTTTTAATTTAAAGTAAATAATGGGACAAACAAATAGAGAAGACATGTACACTGGTACTGGACAGCAAAGGTACACAACCTAGGTTCAATATATTGATAGCATGGCTCTTTAGGTCTCCAAATTGCCTTAGCCACCAGCTTTGCTATCTAAAGGGGAGTACTGTAATTGGAACTACCCTAAGGCAACAACATGCACTCCCACCAAATGATGAGGAAGACCAAAGGTGAGTAAGTGACCTCTATTATGTTCTGGCCTGAGGAATACAACACCTAGAGGACCACAGTTTCAGACTGCTTTAATTGCCCTGGCTCAGTGCAAGAGAATCCTGGGAATTGTAGTTTATTGTGGCACCAGAGCTCTCTGACAGAGAAGGCTAAATGTCTCACAAAACTACAGTTGCAAGAATTCACTAGGATTGAGCCAAGGCAATTAAAGTGATCTCAAATTGGATTATTTCTGCAGTGTGTTTTGAACCTAAGGCAGGGGCAGCCAATGGATCTGCCACCATAGGGCAAGTAAATACACTCTGGACTTGGCTACTGTGAGGCTGAATGGTACCCAGGGCCAATCTAGGGTTAGCAGAGCTCTCATTTAACTTGGAGTAGTGTTAAGATTTGTTGGGATTGTTCCCCCCCCCCAAAAAAATAAAACTGAAGCAAATATTGCCATTCATCTTCATAATATAAAAATCCAGTTTGTCTGAATGTACAGCCTTAAAACGTTACTTAGATCTTAATCCTAGATAAAGAACAATAGATACCTTGATTAAACAAATGGAACACAAACCGATGCATTGTCAACATTTATTTATCCACAACTGATTCAACAGTCAATACCCATGTGTGAGAAAGTATGTTAACCTTTTGATTCAGTACCTGGTGGCACTCCCTTGAGCAGCAACGACTTGAAGTGTATGTTTCCTGTAACTCTTGGTCAATCACTCCCACAGCATTGACAAGGAAGGCTGGCCCTTTCTTCCTTACAGAACTGCTTCTGTTCAATGGCATTGCAAGTTTTCTTTACATGACAGGTGCATTTCAGACCCTGCTATAACATTCTGATGGAGCTTCTTTCATCATATTGACTAGGTTATTCTAAAACATAGAATTTGTGTGCCTTTATCATCCGTCTGTCAAATATCCCACCTTTCTTTCAATATGGGGCCCACATTTTTCATTAGTTTATATCAAAAGACATGGAATTATTTAATACAATCCCTGTTGGGTATTGACAAAAGGACTAGTATTGATTTTAAAGAGTCAGCATGATGTAGTGGTTTGAGCACTGGGCTTTGACTCTGGAGACCAGGATTCGAATCCCATCTTGGCTATGAAAAAAGCCCACTAGGTGACCTTGGGCAAGTCACACTCTCTTAGCCTCAAAGGATAGTGATGACAAACCCCCTCTGAAGAAACATGCCAAGAAATCCCTGTGATAGGTTCACCTTAGGATTGTCATGTTAGAAACAACTCGAAGGCATACAACAACAACAACTTTGATTTTAAAAGTCTACCATGGCACAGCTACAAAATTTCTGTAGTTATTATTAGGGTTCATAGACTTGTTCTCACTGCATACTTCATATTGTCCACAGTGTAAATGACATTACCTGAACTGGCCACTGGTTGTTTTGTTTTGTTTGATCAAATCCTTTCTTTCTGGTTTTTACATGTAATACAGAACTCTGGTCAAATGAAATAGCCATCTGTTCCGTCTGTGTGCATGTATGCTTCAGAAAAGGAACTGTACTATAAAAACAACAGGGACATAATTTTTACAAGGCTATTTTATTCTCTGTGTTATTGTATCTCAGAGATCCATGGGATAAGTTGTGTAAAGGAGGAGAGGTTACGTTCTTATTGAGTCTCAGATCCTGTGTCATGTTGGTCTGCCAAATGAATGGAGGAGTGTTCATTTCTAAATAGAATGTACCTTAGAAAGAAGCACCTTTGTCATGATTCACTGAATGTAGTGAATTGCCATTTAATTACACCTCTGAAGCAACAACTTCCTCCCTATCCAATGCCTGAAGTTCATTCAAGCAGCAACTATTCTTCCAGTGCTGATGTGATCAGGCTGTGTTTTCTGTTCTTATTGTTGAAACTGAACAAAGTGCAAAGCAGAAGCTGTTGAGATGCACTGAGACTCAGAGAAGAGTAGGGGAAACCTGCTCTGATTTTTCACTGGCACTTATCTTAAATGGCTTTCAGCTGTTCATAAACAAGTCAAGAGCATTCATAGCCATTCCCTTCCTCTGAATGACCTGCTTCTCTCTGGATGCAGAGGGGGCTAGTGAACAAGAAGGCATGCTTTTTTTCCACAACAGTAGAACTGTTTGTTATTCTATCGCCATCTTATTTGATACTTTTATTGGCCAACCAAAATGCACAAAATACACCATATGCAAGCTTTTACACTGGCTTCTTCATCAGGCAAAGATGTTTAAAATCATATAGGAGAAGAAAAGTGATGGTGTTAAGTCACAAGCCTACATTTTGCCTCAGATGTTACTTCAGGGAGATGGTCAGTGTACACCATCTTAAGTAACAACAGAGGTAACATCTGGTCCAAATAAAGGCCTGTGACTCTGTCATCATCACTGTCCTTCTCCTTTATGATTTTTAACATCTTTGCTTGATGAAAAAGCCAGTGGAGCTTTGAAAGCTTGCATGACATATTTTGTACATTTTGGTTGGCCAATACAGGTATCACTGTTCTGTAGATTTTGGATTTTGTTGTATTTTGCTGGATAGCAAACACAACTATCCCAAATATGTTTCCTATATAATGTAGTTTGTACCAGAATAATTTCCGTCTCTTTTTGCCAAGATACATCTGGTGGAAGGAACCAGACTTTATAATGAGTTCTTATGGTAGAAATATTTAATAGAAATACATAGAAATACCCCTTTTAACAGTCATGCTTTTTTGGAAAATCCTCAAATCACGCTGAAAACACCAGTAGTTATTTAATCAAGCAGTTATTTTCCAAACCACTCTGCCTATTTAGCACCACCTAGCTTAACTTATTCATATATTTTTTTTCAACTACAAACATGTAATTCTCTTTCTGTCTCCTCCATGTATTTTTTCTTCTTCCTGGCTACGTCTTAGAACTTGATAGATGATTGAGATTTAGAGTCTAACAGTTCACCACCAACAGTTGTATTGATCCTATATGGGAACTTGGCAAGCACACCAGGATTTTTAAATCATTATTTAGATCTTAGAAAAGCTAGAAGACAATATGAAAGAGTGCTATCAAGAGCCATAGTGTTTCAATTAGAATTATTATTTTTTTTTGAATTGTCAGAATAAATTATTTCTAAGTTATTCTTAGTAATGAGTATCAGTATCCTTTACCAAGGAGCCTCTGGTAAATCTCCCATCATGCTGAATTTTAAGAAAAATGTCTTCTGTCTTCCAATAATTTTTCTCCATATCTAGCTTCTAGCTATAATAAACCTTTTTTTTCTTCAACGGCTTATGAAATATTGGTTCCTTTTTCCCCACCAATTTGAATAACCTATACAGTGTGAGTGACATTTAACATTGCATAGAACTACCCTAGGATTTTTCTAGGAGCCAGATATTCCAGATGTATCAAGGTATGTGGAACTGCTTTAACTGTCATGGCTCAGTGCTGTGGAATGATGGGATTTGCAGTTTTGTGAGATATTTCACCTTCTCTGTCAGAGAGTTCTGGTGCCACCAAAAAAAAAAAAAAACCCTAAAAATCCCAGGTTTACATAGAATGAAGCCATGACAAATAAAGCAGTACTTTAATTCTGTAGTGTGACAGTAACTGTAGTGATCCAAAGGAAACACAGAGAATCATTGGGAAAGGGAGAAAAAACATCAGCATTTAGTGGGTTACTTCCTGGACTTTATCACACCATGCCAGTGCCCAACTAGTTACATTGATTTTATCACGTGGACTTTAACCTCAAAACGGCTTCCTGTTGTCTCCAGTGTTAAATTTAGGCCCCATAAGACACTTTGGTGGCCATTTTTTCCAATTCTGAATCTTCCGATTTGGAAAAAATGGCGGCTGAAGCAACTTATGGGGCCCGAATTTAACAGTGGAGGCAACAGGAAGCCATTTTGGGGTAAAAGTACATGTGATAAAACCAACATAACTTCTGAATTTGAACCAAATTTAGAAGAGGTAAGTTGGGCACCGGAGGCAGTGTGATAAAGTCTGGCTGTTCCAGCAAAGTTGGTCCTGCTCCTGCATCCAGATATGTCTGATACATGCCATCTTGGGAGAAAGGCAGGTTGTAAATTCAAGAAATAAATAAAGAATAAATACCAGGGTTTCACCTTTCTAGTGCATTCCTGCCAGAAGTGTGATGTGGTTGGGGTTTCATCGCCGCCGCCCCCCCCCAGACATGTGCTGAAGGAGGGAAGGTCAGAGAAGAACCTCTGTGTCAAAGGCCTCTCTCCATTCAAGATGTCATCAGAATGCTGTCTGAACATATTTGAGAAACAGCCTATGGACCGGACAGGAGAATTAACCCTACGCTGTATCAGAATTTCCCAGGATTAAAGGCTGAATCCACACTGCAGAAATAATACGGTTTGACCCCACTTTAAGTGCCATGGCTCAATGCTATGGAATTCTAGGAACTGTAGTTTATTGAGGCACCAGACCTCTGTTCTATGTGGTCAAACTAGATTATTTCTGCAGTGTGAATGCAGCCAAAGAAGCCCACTTCCCAGCCTGGGTTGCAGAAAGGAACTGACAGAGAATACACCAGGACAAAAGGTACATAAAATGGATTTTTAAACAGACACAAATCCCTATGGGACAATGCATGCCAAATCACAATCCTTTTTGCCAGTCAAGACAGGCTCTCAGTATAGGGAACAACAACCCAGAAGTGACTCAGCACACAACAATACAGAGACAGTGCAGGAGGGACAGGGTGTGCTAGGAGCTCAACGCCAACTTGTTTGAATAAAATTATTTGTTTTCTTATAACTCCTATTGGAGTTTTGTGGTTAAGTAACAGCACCTGCACCGACTAACAGCATAGGCTGTAAAATACTGTAGATGTCTCCATCCACAAACAGAGAGGGAACCCCCAGCCTCTGATGGAAGAGAGGTCTCTACCACCATGGTTACTTTCTGCTCTTGTTCCACCATTAGGCAGCTTAGTATTGGCTGCATCTACACTGCAGAAATCATCCAGGTTGACACCACTTTGCCATGGCTCAAAGCTAAGGAATCTGGAGATTTGTAGTTTGTTGTGGCATCAGAGGTGTCTTACAGAGAAGTCTTCCAAAACTACCATCCCAGAATCCCATTGCACTGAGCCATAGCAGTTAAAGCTGCGTCAAACTGCATTGTTTCTGCAGCATAGATGGACCCATCATGCTCTCCACCAAAGGCATAAAGAATGCATGCCAAGGAAGCCTTACACCCACCAGGGGTCCATTTACACGACACAATTATTGCACTATATTCCACTTAAACTGCCATGGCAGTAGCCTATGGAGTTCTGGGCAGTTTGCTGGGAGATTTGAACCCTCTCTCTAAGAATTCTAAATGTCCTCCCTAAACTCCAAATGTCTCACATTCGTATGTTTCTTCTTCTGCTGTAGAAGAGTGTGAGTCTTCTAGAGGTCAGGAAGCATTATTTGTACCCTCCAACATTTCATCAATGAAAATAGGGACACCCATGTGAATGTGTAAGGTGTATTGGCTGTGTAACATGAGGATGTGATCCAAAGGGTGCATATAAAACTACTATTTTAAGCAGAGGAACTTCTGGATTTTTGTACTGAATTGGGGGGGGGGGTAATGTAAATCAATAAACATAATATTGTGTGTACACTCAGCATGATTATAAATATTATCTATGTATTGCTCAGAATGACAAGCTTTCTCTAAGGAGTTTATTGCTGGAATCCCGTGCAGAAATTAGATTTAAAGTCTTTTAAAAACCTGCAAAAGCAGGTTGTTTTTCAGACATATATGTGTAAAGGTGAAATAACGTGACATTAACATATGGTGAACAGAAAGTCACCAAAATCCACTCCTTTTTATTTTCAGAAGTTCTCAAAAGTAAAAAGGAGCGGGTTTTGGCAACTTTCCATTTGGGTTAATGTTGCGTTATATCTCCTTCACACAAACGTCATCTGAAAATCTACTAAGACTCACGATCACTGCCAGAACTCTGTATTCATACGCACCTTGTCTGCTCATCACACAAACATATATCCGATTCATATGTATACCAAATTCTTATAAAGCTTATGTGGTCATCATGAGGTAATCACAGGCCTGATACAGACAGCCCAAAAGGGCCATCTGTGCGGAGAGATTAGGGTTAGGGAGCACACAGCATTTGCACGCTCCCTAACCCTAGCCTGCATCATCAGGCAAAGTTTTTTAGACGGCGTGCGTAAGCATGCCACCACAACTGCACAGCTTTTAGATGGCGCTGCACAGTTGCGGTGATGTAATGAGGCCCAATGGCACCTTTTCCCTTCATTGTGCCACAACTGCAACACTAAAAAGGAGTGGGGTTTCCCCGCTCCTTTTTTGCTGCGCAACTTCGTCGCTGCATCTAACTGCTGTGGCGAAGTTCCGCAGCAAAAAGAGGTGGGACCAAACCACCCTTTTTGGGCAGTCTGTACCACTCCATAGTCTCCCATTCCAGCCTACTTCACAGGATTAAAATAAAATTGTGGGTTGAAGTGGGGGGAGGACATATACAACACCTTCAGCTCTAGGAAGTAAATGGCATAGAATTAGTCCAAATACATATAGCTGGGGAAATTGCCATGCAGGTCAGCCCCCCCCCCCCCCAATAAATACAGAACCTGGTTGGAGGAAAAAAGGCCACAATTTTATTAACTGTTCCACACATGCAGAACAACAAAAAACCATAGGGTTGGCCCAAAGCATAAGGTCTGGATCTGGTCATCAGCAACACCCTGGTTGGTTGATGTACGCTTGGTAGCAGGGGCAAACATCGGGATGACGTAGGTGCCAAGCTCCGCCCTGTTGAGCAGTTAGGCAACTGCGCTGCTTCACATCAAATTGCGAGACATCCTAGTCACCGGGTATTAATTGACTGTGACCCCCACAATGGCCACAGCAAATCGCTCCTTACCCGGATCATGAGGACTACCGATCCAGTGCCAGGCCTACCCCAGATCTAGGCCTATGCTGCCACCACACAGGCAGGTCTGAAAGAGCGCCTGCTGCCAACCCTAAGAACCGGAAAAAAAACCCTCCACAAATAACATTAATAGCATCGGCCTGAGCAAGAGTCCAAATCAGGGTGCACATAGCCTCCAAATGCCCTAGACTTCCATCGACCAATTTACTTGATGACGTCAGTAGAGAGTCCAGCACGGGCTGCAGATGTGGCCGCTCCAATGCGGAATGAATGGCCCCCAAATTCAACCAGAGGACAAAATAGGGATCCCCGACATGCAGGCTGGTGCCTAATGAACCTTTTTAGAACCCAAACAGGACAGAGGTGCGAGTCTTTTAGGCACCCAATGTGATCAATGAGGCTCAGCCCAGTTGATCACATTTTGACCTGCGAACTGTCAAACATACAGTATCAACATTGAACAAAACACCACAGCCTACTTCACAAGGATTAAAATAAAATTGTGGGTTGAAGTGGGGGGAGGACATATACAACACCTTCAGCTCTAAGAAGTAAATGGCATAGAATTAGTTCAAATACATATAGTTGGGGAAATGATTCTCATAAACAATTAGAAGTGCTTCAGTGTCCTTTGGGGATGTGATATGGGTCACAGTCTTGTAGACATTTACTTGAGAGTAAGTTCCACCGAATTCAATGGGGCTTCTGATTTGGTATGTCTGACTGCATTGTTAATGTAAATGAACTGCTGCTCTATAGAGGAAGCTCTAATATACTCTCACCCTCCCTCTCTCTCATATACACACACATACAGTGTTCCCATCCCAGAGATACACACCCACTCCCTGTCATGCAAAAAATATTCACAAATCCTCACACTCACACATGGATAAACAAGCATCTCCACAATTTCTTAAAACTCCCACCGGCTGGAAGAAAGACTTTAAACTATGCCTCACTTTCATGCCTTTCTTCCTTGATCCACCAGCTTCTGAACAGGTAACAGAGACCTGTCCATCACCATTCAATTTGGATCTGTTAGTGGGATCTCCCCCCTTCCCTAAGACTGCATCCCACCAAGTCTGGATGAACACATGCTGCAGTTCAGGATCTTGGATCCTTCCAGGACAAGCAATATAGTGGGACCTCTGTAAGCTTTCAGGGACATGCCTGTGATTTTGGTCACATTTGGAAAGTGTGCACCTTTTATTAAATGATGGATTCTCCTTCCTGAATAAGACTGCACTTCCCAATGACATTTCCAAAGAAAGTGGGGATATGGAACCCCTCACAACAGAAAAAATGGATCATTTAAAAACTTTTTTTCTTTTTCTTTTCCTTTTCCTTTTCTTTCTTTATTTCTTTCTTTTTTTCTTTTTTTTTCTTTTTTTTTTTTTTTTTTTTTTGCCTTTCTTTCTGAGGTGAAGTACCTATCTCCCCCCACAACTTTGTTGTCATACTGGAAAATTTTAATATTTAATTAACAGCAAAGCAAGTAAAATACACCTAGGGCTCATTCCTACTTACATTTAAACCAGTTTGGGATTCACCTTCACTCCGTGTTGGTAAATCAATTCCAAAAGGTCTGTCATTCCCACTATGAAAATGGATCTTTTCATTATCCCCTTGTAATTTCTTCTCTTTTTGGCATGATTGTTGTATCCACTTGTTTACACCACTTCAAAATGCATGTCAATCATTTGTGCATTATTAGTGATGTAAGCAGCAGCCCAGGTAGCCTGGCTTGGGAACTATATGTGTGTGTGTGTGTATAAAATAAATTGATTGACGATTCAATTCATTGGTTTTGCAACTACTTGCTTCACTGATTGCAAGTAGTTGCAAAATCAATAAATCGTATGTTCTATCAATTTCATTTTTTAAAAAATCATGTGCCCGTAGGTCACACCACAAGGCAAAGTATGATCAGAACTGATTTCCAATGGGAATGACAGTCATATAATTGTAAGCCACTCTGTAAGCCACTTTAGGGCTGAAGAGCTGGATGGGAACCAGCTTATAAATTCTGGAACTCCTTTCCCAAGACAGCCATTTCTGACAACCTTCCACTGGCACAAGAAGATCTTATTGAGACATGACTGGAGTCTGCTGAGGTGATGTTTAAATTATTATTCCATGCTCCTGTTAGTTGCTATTTTAGACTTAACTGCTGTTTGCTTCTGCTCTTGCTTCTATATTTTAAGTGTGATTTGATTACTGTGTTGTCCTATTTGTTTTTTTAATTTACACATTTCATTTGTACTGTTACAAGATACTAGTGCAGAAAATATGTTACATGTTACATAAACAATTTCTAAGTACATAAACAATTTCTCTACTGCTATCAGTTTGTATTTTAAGTCAAGTGGTGACCATGCAGAAAGGTAGCTTTACTGTTAGCTTTCAGAGTTCTGGATTTTGTGTGATCAGTGAAGAGATATGCCCTATCCAATGTGCATTTTGAATTTTCTAATACTGTTTTTCAATAGAAGGATACACAATGGGAATGTCTTTTCCTTTCCTTTCTATGGCACTGTTCCTGTTTGAATCAATTATCCAGTCCCATGAGTGTGGGCATAGCTATTTTCTATATTAGAGGGTAAAATTGACAAGTTTTGGAAAACCCATCCTGCATGGCCTTTTGATTTTTGGGGTTTTTTCCACTTTCCGGGTCAGGATTCTAGAAAAACTGACAAGGTTAATGGAAAGGCTTGCTAATTTCATAGGTTTCTAGTAAAAGATGTGTATTTTCATTTGTTTAGTCGGTCCTTACATCTGTTTTAATTATAGTCACCTAACACAAGTTGATGGGATTGCACACAAATCTAATTGAAGGATACCATGGGATAGGCAACACTGCTTTGAGTAGATCTGACAGCATGTAAAGTGCAAAGAGCAGAGATTGTGAACTGCTGTTGTGTGTGTTAACTGAAGCAAGAAAACTTCTGGGTGGTTTTTAAAGTGCTTGAGAATGGTGGGGAGGACATACTCATGCACAATATGAAACCTTTATGATACACATATGGTGAACAGAACTAAAACTCACGCAATATGTTAGGAAAGACTGAATAATTGGAAATATTTTTTGTTTATATAAACTGTAACATCATTCCATTTAGGTTTAAAGCCATTTTACATTGCTCTTATTCATGCATGTTACATTGCTCTTATGTTCTATGAACACAGTAACAAAATGTTACTTTCAACATTAACTTATCTCTGAGGTGAACAGGATCCATTTTAACTGAGCCAAGAATAGGTACTTTCAGACTCTGTGTGTGTCAACCTAAAGATTCATCCCATAGTAATTACTCTTAGCAGATGAGTCTCCTAACCCAGTGGTTCATATGGTATGTGATGTATGGGACGGACAGAATTTTTCTCCAATGTGTCAAGGACTAGTACCATTTTGATCAAGGGAAGTAAGAGTGCCACTCTATTCTGCATTGGTCAGGCCCCACCTGGAATACTGTGTCCAGTTCTGGGCACCACAATTCAAAAAGGATGTGAAGAAACTGGAGCATGTCCAAAGGAGGGCAACTAAGATGGTGAAGGGTCTGGAAACCATGCCCTATGAGGAACGACTTAGGGAACTGGGGATGTTTAGCCTGGAGAAGAGAAGGCTAAGAGGGGATATGATAGCCCTGTTTAAATATTTGAAGGGATGTCATATTGAGGAGGGAGCAAGCTTGTTTTCTGCTGCTCCAGAGACTAAAACGCAGAACAATGGATACAAATTGCAGGAAAATGCTTTGATTGGGAGTTCCTGCATGGCAGGGAGTTGGACTGGATGGTCCTTGTGGTCTCTTCCAACTCTATGATTCTATGATTTTTAGACCATTGGCTACAGCTGACTGTTTCTTTCTCGCAAATGCTATAGAGCCAATTATGAAGCCTGTACTTCAAAATTTACCACTATAACATTGCTCCTGAGGACTCTTAATAAATTCAGCCCATGGGCTATTAGTCTTGTTAACTGACCATCCCATCTGTGTGTGTCCCATGTCTACAGTCCATAAATAGGGCAAGCTACAGCTCATAGCTGTTTTCCAAGCTATGTAAACACAAACAAAAAACATGAATGCTCATATGACACATGGTGATCTGTACATACAAAGATGACACATTTCCTAGAAGAGTCATAATAAGTGTTTTTCACAAGATGTTTATTAAGTTTCAACTTTTTTGAATGTCAAACTGACCAATTAACCAATTTCTGTATATATACACACACACACCCCAAAACCCCCAAAACCACCTCTTTTTTTCCAATTTCTGTGAAGGGATTAGTTTCTTGGCAGCTCACTCATGCAGTCTGCAGTCTGCTGATGCCAGACTAAGATACTTAATTCTATAGTGAACTGTTCTCCAGATGTGAATGGTATTATCTGAAAGCCCTGGGCATTCCTTCAACCTGAGTAGAGAAAGGGATGAGGGAGATTGCATGCCTTATAGCCGAGTCAGCATGATAATCACACGTATTTGTATAACATTGTCCTTAAAAGAGGCTGGTCTCACTTCAATCCCTAATGGAGTGAATAACAGCTCAAAATAAGAGTCGCAGGAGAATTTGCAGCCCGTTATTTCCTATTACTTGGTTCTGTCTCTGCAACCTAAGGGCAGAAAAGGGAAGGCCAAGGAAAGGATTAACTAGCTTTCTTTGCAGCATTACTGGTGTGCCAGACTGATTACTCTATTAGCATTGTGTCTGGTGAAAGGCAGGTTTCATGCAGGTCTTCACAGAAACCCATCAGGAATGCAATGGGCCCGCAAGTTTCCAAGACCTCAAATCCTATTTTCGCCTATCCCCCAAATCCCTGTCCTGCCACCCTACTGTGGACTAATAATGGATTACTGTGGTGATTTGGCCTGTTCATAGTTGTGGAAGAGGATTGTCATTTACTCAAAGGCACTGTGAAGTATTTTGCATGTCTTAATTCAGATCAAAATCATGGCTGTGTCCATTTTAATACTCCTTTCATCCAAGGATGTCTCTTTTCTAATAAGCAAATGAAAATATGATGCATTATGATTGTTGTTGTTGTTATGTATGGTATATCTTGCATTGTATTCCTTTATTTCAGTCAATGACCAGTAGAAAACACAGAAAAAGCAAGACAGATTAAAGAAAGCACAATGTGATTGAGACAATTTTAAATATAGAATTTAAAACAACAGTAAGTATATAATATTTGTATTACAGTAATAAAAAAAACAACATAAAGTGATACAATTAATGCTAAGTTAGCAATTATGCTGACAAGCTATTGTTGCCATCCAAATACTAGCTACCTTGCGGAAAATGATTATGTACCTTAAAGTCAACTATGTTTTATGGCGACCTCATCAAGGCATTTTTGTAGCAAGATTCCTTTAGAAGTTTGCCAAGCCTGAGCAAGAGACTTGTTCAAGGTCACCAACTGGGTTTCTATAGTTGAGCGTGGATCTGAAGGCTGATCTCTCAGAGTCCTAGTCTTATACTGAAATAATGATGTTAAACTGACTTCTTATGAACTATGAGGGTAGTGGTGCTAGTAGTGGTGGTGGTTATGTGCCTACAAGTCAACTCCAGCTCATGGAAACTGTATCATAAGGTTTCCTGGCAAGATTTATTCAGATAAAGTTTTCCATTGCCTCCTCTAAGACTGAGAGTGTATGACTTTCTGTGGCTGAGTGGGGAATCAGTCTTTAGTCTCCCAAAGTCCTACTTCAACATTCAAAAAATGACAACATACTAGTTACCTTATGATGGAATGTACAAGAAAAAAATAAAACAAGTAAAGTAGTACTTAAATCTGGCAACTGAAAATAAAATAAAAACATCTTAAAATGGCATTATGGGATAATAGTAATTATACTTTAAAATATCTGTTAAATATCTTTAAAATATCTGTTAAGGAGTTGTTTTTCCCAACTGCCAAAAAGAAGAGAGGCAAGGAATTGACTTCAACCACTTCCAGTTTCAATTGAGGAAGAGTGACCCACAGGACATCCAGATGGGAAGTGGGCCCAAAGACCCTTCAAAGTTATCCAGCTCACAGAGAAGAATACAGGCTTAACCTTTTAAGATTATTCATATTAAACCAAACAATCCTATAAAACAGAATTGAGCTTCATTATATACACGATACAGTGGTCATCAGACAAAGTGGTCATCAAAGTCAGCAGTTGCCCAGAGAAAAGGAAAATCCACTGAAATCACTGCCACTAGGTCTGTAACACCAAAAACATATGGGTGGTCTGATACATTGTCTAACAAAAGGGAGAACTGAGATACCAGTTTTGAATCTCTGCTCCTTCACAAACATCTAAAGATGTTCCATGGTCACTGCAGTCCAGGTTAAACAGCCATAATAATCATGTGGAATTATTTTATTAGCACAGTACAATTTCCCAATACAGGTGAAAAACTGTATTTCTAAACACTCACCTTTCTTAAATGACAAGTACAGCTTCTGGACATTTTTATAAACTAGCACACTAAAGAGAAATATATTGGCGTA
Organism: Urosaurus nigricauda; assembly: GCA_034509955.1. Taxonomy (NCBI): domain Eukaryota; kingdom Metazoa; phylum Chordata; class Lepidosauria; order Squamata; family Phrynosomatidae; genus Urosaurus; species Urosaurus nigricauda. Next base: position 62,645,739 of record JAOEGL010000005.1, on the reverse strand, counting down.
GTTCTCTACTCTGCTAGCTTTCTATGGGCACAGAGGCACTTTTTGAAAAAAAAATGAGAGGAATTCAAAATGTAGTCTCATATCTCCAGTCAAGTACAGTACAATTCAAGTACTATTTTACCATGTGATTACTCTGACTTTATGAATCAGGTTTCAGTGTTAGAAACAAATGTTATTAATGCTGTTGGCACTGCTAAGCACAATCCTCTCCAGTGCAGACACAAGCATTAAAATTTGAAATAGGCAGGCTTCAAAAAAACACATATACATTTCCATCTTTGCAAGCTGAGTTAAAAGCAAAAGATTTCCTCTGTAAGATTATGGGCAAATGATAAACTATTCAGACAATTCAGTGTATAGTTGCTGTCATGAGTAATTTAATGCACATTAATAAAGCCTATTATTCCTGCCAAAACCAGTTATTTCAGAATAAGTCTTCTGCATCTACAGTGTAACTTGAGGTGAGTAATTCTTCCAACTTTCCTTTGTTTGATTTCTCACAATTTGTCTAGAGTCCAAGGAGACTTAAACTAATGCCCTTTTATATCAAGTACAGCCAGTTCATTTACTCTTACTCTGGGGATATTAATCCTGTATTTTTAAAGAGATAAACCACAATGTGTACCTGAAGTACATGTAAAAACAATGAGGCCCGCTTGTTTTGCAGCTTTAGCTTTATTTTAACACACTTTAAATGTATCTTCTGGGATTGCTTTGCTTCCATGAACATAATTTAAGGTTAGTTTGCTGAATCATTAGTCATCATTAGTGATGAGAAAATTGAGGGGGGGAAAGTATCCTAGTTTAATCCCAGTTTTGAATCCTCAATTTAGTATGATTCAGATCCATTATCAGTGTTGACCAAGTTTGAATCCACACCTGCAAAATAGTTCATCTCCCACATGCTGTATCCAGCCTCCGTTCTGCCTTATTAGCACAACATTCTCCTTTTTTAATCCAAACTCAAATTGATTTTAGAGCCACACACTTCCACCACCCCAAGTCATATCAGTATAAATGAGTATGTCTACCACTGTCCACTAAATCTGATTATTTTGGTCATACCGGTTATACTGTCTCAGCATCTCCACTGGGTTTTTTGGGGGGAAGGAGGTTGTTTTGTTTTGTCTTCCCAGCATGTATATTCATATCACCCAATAGCATTTCTTGTTTTTCTGTCAAACCATCCATCTGCACTCCAGTTGAGTGGCTTTACCTGCCCTTCCATTGCCAGGTTCCCTCATCCAGGAAAATTAAAATGCCTTCTCATTCAATTTAAAGAGAAACACTGGCATTGGCCATGGAGGGCATTCTCTAGTCTCCTTCCAGCCCTCTTTCTCCCTCCAAGCACTGCAACAGCTAGACTCCAGACAGCAGTCAAAAGAGAAGCCATGGTGTTGGCTGAAGAGGGAGAGCATGTACAGTCTCCATTACTCCTGGCATTTTCACACATTCAGGTCACAAAGCACAACTATTGCAAATCTCATTGAAATTAATGGGATTCCTAGTTGCTCAAAAGCTTTGAGACAACCACAAGAGAAGACTTCAGTCCTATACTGACTTTCCACTGAATTCAATGAATCTTGTGTCCACAGCTCCTTTTTTCTTCTGCCCTTCATGGGCTTTCCCGGGACTCCAGCTAGTGAAGTGGCTGCACATCAAGGACAACAAAAAATAGTTGGATGCCAAGGTCATTTTTATTTTTATTTTTATTTTGCCAGACGAGGATGCTAGACAAGAATCCCACCAGCCTGTCTCACCCTCCAACCACTCCTTGATTCATGGAGCAGGTCACAGTTTAAAAAACCAAGATTTTCCTAGAAACTGCAAGATAGAAATAATAATATTAATTATAAAGTATTGTTGTATTTTAATTGCTTTAAAGCCCTCAGCCATCGAAAAGAAATGTTTTTACTTTGCATCTGGAAAAACATATTGTGTTCCAACAGCACTAAGACCAAGGTAAGGATGAATCATTTTGCAGGTATGGATTCAGCCCATATGGGCTAAAAAGTACATCCCTGCAGAGTTTGATACAAGGCAAAGTAGCAAACATTTGATTTCACTCCATATCAAGTATTTATTTTATATGCAAGAATTCCAGGATGTGTATTTCCAGATATGGTTGATTTAGCAGCAGCCAATTTTTTGTTTTCTGCTTCTATGCTTCTTCCTTCTCAGCTCCAACATATGGAGAAGGCAATTTTTTTTCATTAGCTTGGGAATAATTAAACACTTCCTTTCCCACCTTCATGTTGATCCTGACCTTGAATTTCAACATTTCACATATGAAAATGGGAGCGCATGTTGCCTAAAAACGACATGTTGTGGTCCACCCACAATGTATTCTCAGCTGTGGCAGCCCAATGGGAATTTTAATCCCACCGCTGCCACCAAAATATTATATGGTGAACCCCTTATCTTTCACCACTACGTTTCACTGATGACAGCACCCTGGGCCTTTTCATCCCACTGTTGCCACCAAATTATGTGAAGGACTCCTGCCAGCCTTCACCCTAACACTGCGCTTTATGAAAAGATGACACAGCCCCTCTGTGTCTCTTAGATTAGGGAGCGTGGTTTGATTCAAACAGAGGCCAAGTTGTATTTCAAACACTAATAAAAGTTTATTATAAAATATAAAAATAAATTATAAATAGATTTCAAAGCTGTTACTAATAACTTATTATTTAGTTACAAGAAGTCCTTTTAAAATAATGATATCAATACAGCCACACAGGCAATCTTATCTCCAATACATAGACCAAAATCCCTTTTAATAACCGGCTTGCTCTGAGCCTCTTCCTACTAGACTCCTGCAAGCCTACACAGTCCCTCTCTGGACTCTTATGAACCTTTCGTGGTCACCAACTCAAACTAAAGTGTTCCCTTAGGAACCCTAAGAGCACACCCTCCCTTCGATGTGACTCTTTTCCTCAAAACCCAGAACTAAAAACCCACTTTCACTCTCTGCGAGACCCCTTTTATAGCCCTGCCAGCCAGCTTCTCATTGGCTGGTCTCATGTTGTTCTGTGATTGGCTGATAGATCAGCCTGTTCACTACACTTGGGTCCTGCCGGGTCCCCTCATCCTGCATGTACATATACCCGGTCATCCATGGAAGATGTTCTCTCTGAATGTGATTGATCTGTGACTGATTTATGATCTCTGTGATTGTATTAAAGCTGTGGCCATACTGTTAGCCCATAACATAGTGTCCAGCCCATTTGTGCCAGCACAAACAATGCAACCTCGCTTACAGCTGGGTTTTTTTCCTCCAATTTGTCACTGGGTTTGGGTGGCAGGGGATTTCAAGGTATGAGAAGCCTCTAGGAGGTTGAGGGAGTGGAACTATAATATTTGCTGATTGTTTGGGCTGTTTTTTAGGAAAAAAATCCATTGCTGGTTTAGGGGGATCGGTGGTCTCCAAAGGGGCCTTGGGGGCCACAAAAGTGAAGTTTGGGGCCTACAAGCAGGCTGAAGGTGACATCTTCCCACCTCTGCTCTGCCCTTTCCTCCAGCCCCACTGTGGCAGTTGTGGCTCTTCTTAACAATAATGACACAAGCAGGCTTTGAGTTAGGCCACAACTGAAAGAACCTGAGCTTAGCACTGGTCTGGATCCATGTATTGGTCAAGCTGCTGGCTGTCTGATATTTAAAGGATCAGAATCAACTAAACTAGCCATAAAGCTTATTTTGTGTTTGGAGGATCAAGAAAACCTTCATCCCAAAAGTGTGCCACTCTCTGAAGTGTCCTGCAGAGGGAGCACCTCTTTCATTTAGCAGTCAAAAGTCCAAATGTAAGCAAAGCATCAGCTAGAACTGATAAATATCTAGGAACTTTTATTGGTGATTTGTCGATATGTGTGAAGCCTCTTCTCCACATTCAGCAGAATGAACTGGGAGCAGAGCTTGGAACAATTACTTTTTTGGACTACAACTTCCGGGACCAGTCGGTTTCTCTGGGCCCTACAACACCACACTGTTATAGTGACATTGTTCCACCTTAGCTGCCATGGTAAATTTCTATGGAATTCCGGGATTTGTAGTTTAGTGAGCTCCAAGAGTATTCTAGCTGAGAATGCTAAACACCCCTCCCTAAATTACAAATCCAGAATTCCAAACAATGTTCCTATGGCAGTTAAAGTAGAATATTAACACTATAACATTGTAGTGTCGCAGTGAAAACTGCTCATCTGAGAATTTGGGACCTAAAGAGAAGCTTACGATAGGCAAAGTAGTTTATCGAACTACATTCCGACAGAAAGTTGATTAATTTTGTACTTGTGCTTCTTGTCAGTGTATTCATAAATGAGAGCTGCTTTCAGAGAGAAAATGCCTGTTCTCACTTCAATACACAAGAGATATCAACACAAAAGTCCCATTAGCAGCTGGTCATGGAAGTTCTCTTTGTCTATCCTTGTGCACTGAGATGGAAATAAAACATCCAGAAATCCCAAGGACGCTTCAGAAATGTGTGAAGATGAATGAGAAAGAGTCAAGATCAGAACACAAAAGAAGATTAACACGGCAGTCTTCTACGTATCTAGTCAGAACTAAGTGCCATTGAGTTCAAGGGGACTTCAACCAAGGCAAGTGTATATAGAATTTTAGCTTTAGGCCAATAGATAAATTTGCTATAGGAGGTGAAAATGGAAACACATGATGGAATGTGGTGGTGCTCACATTGAAGAAAAGAAAAAGAAAGTGGTGGTGATGAGAAGACTGTAATCCACCTTCTGAAGGTCAGCTTTAAGACTACTATTTCTTGAATAATGGCTTTGAAGGGCCCTCAGAACCAAGGCATTATGAGAGGGATCTTAAGAGAAATTGCCTATGCCATGATTATTTGAGCAATTTTCTCCTCAATCACACCAGATTCAAGATATTCATCTAAGTATGTTCCTAATACTGTATGCACAATTTTCTGGCATGATCCTAGCTAAGAATGCTGGGGGGTTTTGTCCCTTTCTGGGCTAAGAGGCACTAAGAATGCCCACCTTTCTCCCAGGTTCTTACAGTGAGAATTCAAATAGATATGAGGTGATGTACACAAATGGAAAATCAGTTCTAATAGTTCAGTCTTTATGGGAAATAATAATGATTCACAAAGAGCATTAACATTAGTATCAATTTCCTCCAGAATGACATTTTCAACAGTATTCAGGACAAAGTGATGACATGGGGAGGGATATTTTCTTCCTGCCCATGACATCCAGTCAGTGCAAGCATGGCCCTACTATTCTGTAGTCATTCCAAAATAAATGCTATCATAATAATGACTTAAAGGATAGATTCCTTGGATCAGCAGTAAACGCATACCCTCCAAAATTTCACAGATTAAAAACTGGGATATTCGTGGCCAAGAAACATCAGAATGTAGTCAAGATGCCAAACGTTATAAATGAGGAAGAGCACACGAGCTAGGGACGGCTGCAGCAGTTTGCTTTTGCCTGAGTCTGCAAGGAAAGACCCCTTCTGTCCTCTCCCCCTTACTGAGTTAATTGAGTACTTTTGCACTTTGAATTCAGTTTACAGCAGTTGAAGTAAGATGAGGGAAAGTGTGAGGAGGAAAGTGAGCAGCAGCGAACTAATCCAGGCTTTCCCTGCCAAGTTGGGACAGCTGGAGAGTATATAAAGAAAGAGGAAAAAATCAAAATGTAAAACTTCCATGGAAGAACACTTAAAGTCAGTCAGGAAAGTAAGTATCACTAAACAAACTTTACAGTGGCATAATATATAAATCAAAGTCATGTTGTATGCAATCCAGTTGAACATTATTAAATGTCAGTCTTTGAGCAAGAAGTCCTAACAGAGGCTAGGAACATACAGCCATTAAAAGTGAACAGAGCAGACAATGCTGATCATGGCTTGGATCTAAAACTCATGCTTCTATGAAACTACATTTTCTGAGACAAGCAGAGATACCTCAAATAGCAAATACTGACAAAAAGCAAAAACGGACAAATTAATTTTATTATTACCTGCACTTCTGGGGAGCTTGTTAGGAGTACTGGACAACTGCCTTCAGACATAATTTGAGTAGAGACAGAAGAATTTACATGAACGTAGTTCTTCTGCAAAGCACAGAATATAGTCTGTAGTGGAGAAACTTGTAGTTGTCCTGGAATTCAAAAATTGAGGTTCTGTTTATAAAAATTCAGCATGTTTTTGTTTCTATTGATTAGAAAACATTGACTTGAAAAAGATAACTCAGGAGGACTTTTAGAAAATAAAGAGAGCTAGTACAGATGCCTAGAGTAATTAATAAACTACTTAAGATTGTGTGTGTGTACATGTGTGTACATGAGGAAAAGAGCTGTAAATGTAGTCGTGCTTTTATCTATTTTTTTATATTTTTATGTTTTTACTATGTTTTAATTGAGCATTATATTGTTTTAACCTTGTGTTTTTTAACTAAATTGTCATTTAATTTTTCTTTAACTTATGTATGATTTTTTTTTAAAAAAAAACAACAACACCTTGTACCTTTTTTATATGTTTGTAAGCCACCTTGGATCATGTACAAGGTGGAAAGTGGAATCCAAATACAGTAAATTAAATATATAAATACTGCATACTGCAGACATGCCACACATAACAAGCATGTGTTTTGTTCAATCCTGGCCTCTTTGATTTTTGAGGAGAAAGCAGCCATCATCATCATCATCATCATCATGATGTTGTCATCATCTTCATCATCATCATCTTCAAAAGAGCCAAATATCCTACAACAGATGAAAATAGAAAAAGTTTAAAGCAAAAGTAGAAACAATAGCTATAGCTATAGCTTTGAAGTTGAATTTTCCAGAAGAATAACAAATTCTAGATGGGATCATATTGGGGATTTATATCTTTGTAAGTGAACTTATGCATACAGGGATTAGAACTACAAAATTGCATAACATCCATACCCAGTAGAGGGCTGCTGTTATGCTACTACATAGAAGAGCGAGCAAAATGCCCAAAGTGAATTGGTGCCAGATGCACAACAGGACTGATGCACAACGGGACCCATGTACATCAGTACATTGGTCACCAGTGTATATTGGACACTCCTGCTGGTGTCTTGTTATGCATCTTTGCATTTCAGTAAAGTGATTCCTTAGCACCTCTGCTACATAGCTAGATATACATAAGGTTATGTGATATAACAGGATTCCTCTTAATAAGGATAATCAATCGCTTAATGTCATTATTTAAACATTAGATAATCACAAGCCATCGAATACACTAAATATTCAGGAAAGAGTACATTACATGGAAATCTCCTTCCAAACCATCAAGGCTGTTGCTTGTTTGAATCCACATAATTTGGTTTAACCCATTATTTAGCTGCTGTAAATTGATTCCAAATGCTTGCATTGGTGGCATAAACTATTTGTAATGGTAAAGGAGTATGTTCAAGCACCATTGGGGATAAATTGGAGGCAGGTCTTATCTCTCCACCCTGCAGACTGTCAGTCAGTAGAATGACGTGTGGTATTAGGGCAAAACCATCTGTTGCATTTAAATTGCAATTTGATATTGTATGATTGAATTTTTACAACAGCAGCAATGGGTGGAAGGCAGGGCTCAAGAAGTGGAACTGAGCCGTGTGAGGAAGGACTTTCCTTCTTTCTTACTGTATTGCAGTATGAACAAATGTCCTAATCCACCTCCCATCATCTTTACTAAGCAGCATGGGGGGATGATTCCATAGACTTAATCCTCCCACTCTCCCTCACGGATGCTTTAAACTTTTTAAAATAATGTGAAGTCAAACCATTTAATTTGACCCTGAGATACCATATGAGATGACAACAGGTTCTTTATGATATTAGGATATGATTCAAGAAGTAGTAATTTAATTTTTTTTAAATGACCTAGAGGCATCTTTCATGCTTATGTCTTTCACTAAGGCAAGGAAGAAAATTGTTTGCCTGTTGTTCAAGACATCTACATCACGTTTAAATATTTTTCTTTTTATAGGAGCTAAAATAAATGTTACAAAGTGAATCCATCCTTACACAGTGGGTTGGATCCAGACTCATTCAGTTGAATTTAAATCCCATTGAAACCAGACGTGTCCTATTAATCTGAAACCCAAGTTATATTGCCCTACTTTAATCTCAGTGCCCTAATACATCCTATATTTAAAACCCAAACTTTTTTTAAAAAATCCTTTGCTCTTGTATTAGTATTTCTGACCCTTCTACTGCCAAAAATCATGGGGAAAGTACTTTTGGACTACATCTCCCAGAATCCTTCAATCAGTAATGCCTTTGCCCATGCTGAGTGGAGAATCTTGGCAGTAGAAGTCCAGACAGTTACTTTTCCAAGCTCACACTGCCTTCATTCTTGACATGTTTTCTGCAAGACACATGTGGTGACTTGTTCTGCAGTTGCTGAATGACACAAAGGTAATTTAGGGTAATGCAACTGTGATGTAAATACCATTGCTATCATGCTTTCAATTAATCTTGTTTATGAAAACAAAAACCAACAGTGATGATCATATGTGAACTATTCATAATTTCCAGATCGGCTTAGTAAATAGATTGCTAGTGGAGGTCCACAGAAAGTGGACATATTAGCTCTAGATAATTTTTTGCTTCTCCACTTAAGATCTTCAGCCAGCATATAGTTTCTCTTGCATTATTGACACCATAAAATTACCTGTTGGTGACAACAGGTGTCAGCAACAGGTGCAGCTGTGCTGAAACAGAACACAGTTGAACAACAAGAAGAGAGAACAGAAAACGTCTTTGTCTCTGGTTTCTTAAACCACATTTTAACTCATGCATAGAGGAAAGGTTAAAATGTACCAGAGGAGCTCGGCATCAAACACACATTCTGGGGTGAGCAGGGAATGAGATGGCACACTTCCTGCTTTAGCTTGTATTTTGAGAAAAAAACATGCTCCTCTAACAATTGCGATGGTAGGGCTCCTCTTTGCAATGGGAACTAAAAATAAACCAGTGCAGCAACGTGTGAGAATCTATAAGCAGCCTGAAACATATGTTTAAAGTTAAAAAGACAGAAGATCAAAGCTGCCAGGCCTGAGGTTCTATTCCTGTTTTTATGAATATCGAGAAAACAGTTCCAAAGCATGTTTTGAGGGCACACGACAAAGTTTTCATGTTGAAGCGATGCAGGTGCAGGCATGTTTTGGTTTTTACATGGGAGGCAACACAGAAACTCAGCTGTGTGGTGCTCTGAGTTCTGTGATAAGCAAAACCATTATTTTAGATCATAAGAGGACCAAATCCAGTATCCCACCGAGTAAAAGAAAGAAAAGGAATCTTACCTCATTGTAAAATAATATCCGTTTTATTTTAAAGTTAGTTTATATACTACTTAGAGATATCTAAAACTGTAGCCATAGCTGAAATAGACATGCTTTTTGAAGGACATTGAATAAGGGGGTATCCAGGACTCACTTGTGCACCACAAACACATACAAAACATTCACAAGCCTACCTCAACAGACCCATGCACATCCCCTTGGTCATTTAATGGTCAGGGGAGAATGGGGGGCAGGCATTTAGTGGCCAGGTGAGGGTTTGGGATAAGTCAGAAGGAAAGAGCAGTTGCTGCATCTCCAACATGCGTGGTGAATATCTGTAAATGGCATATGAAAAATTAAAAACCAATTTTTAAAAAGGGAAGATAATCATTAAAAGTACACAAAGCACACCCAAGACCAGTAAATCCAGAGTGCAATGACACCTAATTATGGGTGTATCACTGCAGCACAATTATTGTGGCTTGATACCACTTTAACTCCCATGTCTATGCCCTATGGAATCCTGGGATGAGTAGTTTGAGTAGTACTTGAAATTCTCTGTTTGAAAGCTCCTCTAGAACGATGAGAGCCAGTGTCCTAAAGTCCTCAGGTTCCCCTGATTTACATTTTTGGCATGATTTTAGGGCAATTTAAGCATCTCAGAAGCCCGATGGGATGTGCAATGTAAATTCCTGTCACTCTTTCAGGAGGAAAATGGAGGCAAGAGTGTCACGGGGGTGCAGATCGCATTAGGTGACATCCTAAGGGAGATGACACCACTGCTCACCAAACAACTGTATTTTGGAAGAGGTGGGCTGTGGCATTCCCCTGTACACCTTTAAACACTGGAAAATGGTGTAAGTGGGGTGAGGCTTAGTGGGAAGAGATTTTTTTAATTTCATTTTTTTTACAAAAAAAATTAAATTGTTATTTTAAAGGTTTTTTAAAAAAAAATATTTTAGCCACATGAAACAATGTACATGTAAATACATTTAGACTGTGCATATGATATTGTAATTTTATTGTGATTTAAAGGTATAATTTTCATTGTGCTTGTTGTTTATGTCACAACTATTGCCATTACGTTCCGTAATATACAGGAATTATGATTTTTGACTAACATTATTACAAAAAACATTACTAAGGATTCCATATGGTGTGTTATGAGAGGAGGTGAATAGGGGCTACTACCAGGTGATGCCAACCCTAGCGACCCTAGTAACACCACTGAATGGAGGTATTTGGATTTGCTGTGGGAAAGGGGTGATGATTGTGGGTTGTTCTAGGTGGTGGAAATTATTCCCTGGATCCCACATGGTTGCCCACCCTGTTCTAGATTATATTGGAATGCACATTCCAGCAGTCTTATCCAACATTGCCAAAGGGAAGAAATGCTGGGAGCGACAGTCCAATGACACGTGGAGCAGTGCATAATTCCCACCCTTGGCACAAAGGGCGCAGATCCAGCCTAGAAATTGTTATCAGTTGCCATGTTAGTCAGTCATATTTTACCAGCAGCTGAAGGCGGGGCGGGGTGGGGGAGATTTGAGCAGTGCTGAGGTCATTGAAGCATGTTCTTGCTTTTCACTACAACCATTTTGGCTGGACTAGATGTAATAAGAGGAATAAAGAACACTTTAAGAGCTTCAGAAGGGAACAAAAGAAGAAGAAGAGACCTGGATCACCATTTCAAACTAGCCACTAAGTCCAGTGTTGCTCAGAGAGATACAGTTAGCTCTCCACATTTGGGGATTTGACTTTTGATGATTTGATTATTCATGGTTCTGATTAATATGTCCTCTCTAGGAACCATTAGGACCTCCAGGAATCATCATGGTCAACGTCTGCCAGAGGTTGTGCTGAAGGACCTAGAGATTCCTACAGAGAATACTTCTGTAGGCATTTGTTGGTCCTCCAGCACAATTCTATGGTCAACGTGTGGCAGATGTTGACCATAGTACTATGCTGGGGGACCTCATTTTAAAAAAAAATTAATGTTTTTTATTTGTGTGTTTTTCCCACTTTCACATTATGTGCCCCTAACCCCAGCAAATGTGAAAGGCCTGATGTACACAAGAATCTAAAAATTACTTCAGTTTGCTAGAGTTTCCAAGAAGGCAGAGAAGATTTAGCAAAAAATGCCAGCAACAGATTTATCAGTTCAAGCAAAAGACTGGAAGAGAAAACAATCAGGTAAGTGCAGTGTAAGAAATGTAGACACATCTAAACAAATGTTATAAGATGGAAGAATAAGACTTTTGTTACCCAGTGAATGATTTGCTTTTGTTTGTTTATTAATTGAGTGGGCATCCATACATGCCAGACTCCTGAACTTGATAACTCAGCACCCTTATTGTGTCACTCTTCTTGTATTGGCTTCCATATGTAGAAGGGTTCCCAGATCTCCAGGCCTGGTGTCTCTTCTTTGGGCCGCAGATAGAGGGAAAAAAATATCAGGGCAAGAGCACAACCCTACACAGAAATAAATTTTAAACATTTTTTTTTTAAATTGGACGCTACTGATCCACACTGCTCCTATCTGCTTTGCAAAATCTGCTTCTGAGTTTCCAGACATTCGGTAGATGTTTAAGGGATTGTTAAAACATTGCCAGGTGCTGTTCCAGGGATCAACTTTTGGCTCTGACATCTCATGGCCTGGGGTGCAATTGGCTAGGCATTCCTACATTCATCCCTCCACATTCGCTGGGGTTTTTCAACCATGCAGATAGGGACGCTGTTTCGTCATAAGCTACCCTGGGTATGACTATGATGGTTGTGGAATTCTGAGAGTTGTGCTCTCAGGAAAACAAAACAAAACATGATCTTCCAAGCTCTGCAGTTAAGTATACACTTGTCCCTCCACATGCTCTGGAGTTAGAGGCACAGTACCCCTGTGAATGGGAAAAAAACCTGCAAATAACAAAAACACCATGTTTTGACATGAGAGAACACCTCTCTAGGAATCTCTAGGTCCTCCAGTGCAGCTCTTTGGTCAACATCTGCCAGACACTAATCTCCCATATAGTTGTTCAAAGGCTAAATTGGTATTGTTAGTTATTAAAAGAAACTCTTAATTTTCACATATCTCAAAAGTAATTTAAATAGTAACTGGAATTATAATAAATTACTTTTTTGACATTGGAATTTTACATACAATTAATTGTTTTGCAAAACTAACTTCCCAAGCTTTGCCATAATTTGTTTGCTCTTAGTATTTTCAGTTTATGTAGTATTTAAACACAGCATGAGCAAAAATATTCCAGAAGTTAAAAAAAATGTGCTTGGATGCCATAAGATAATTTTACATGTAAAGAAAATTTGTAGATTAATCAAGATTGGAGTCTATACAAACTAAGCTGGAAGTTTGTCCCATTTTATTCAGTGGAACTTACTTCTCAGTATATCTGTAATTATTCATAGATTGACAAGAAAGTACAATGAATAAAAATAGTGAATACATTAAGAGAAACCATATTTTAATAGTAGCAGGAAAAAGAGCTTCAGGACACTGGAGTGATCTGAAAGCACTAAAGCAGAACAAAAGGAGCTCAAAGGAATCCTAATCCCTAAGAACAAGAAACAGGGGAGAAAGAGAGAAAATACATGAAAAAAGAGGCACCAGGGTCATCAATAGAAAGCAGAAGGGAAGGGATAAAAACACTCGAGGAGAAACAATATTTGTGAACATGGGCCATTTTTTGGATTGTAAAAATATTAAAAAGGGAATAGCAGTAAAAGAGAATATTTTTCACATAATTGTTTGTATGCAGGAAATGTTTTCTTGAAATGTGTATACCATACACTCTGACACTGAACAGGAGAAGCAAGGAAAATAGACCATGGATCAATATGCATATTTGCCTATAATTTCCTCTACAGACCATGTTCTAGCAATTGGCAGGGCCTGTTTGGTGTTGTCTGCTGTGGAATTCATAGATACGTGAGTATGATTGTATACAACAAACCAACAGCTTTTCCTAACCCAGCATCCTTCAGTGGCATTGGGCAACAACTTCTATATGACCCAGCCGCCTGCTTGGAAACAACAGGAGCTGTGGTCAAATGCCTCTGGAAGATGCTGGGTTGGAGAACTCTTCAAGCAACACAAATGGTCAAGGAAGTGAATCATCACTGGCTTTTGAGATTTAAAAAAGGCTTACAGGCATTACAAGGAGATTCCCTCAATATGCAGCAAAACACTTCCTTAGGAAATGTAGGCCACTTTGCCTCCTGTGCAGGATATAAATTGAATGGATAAATGCATAAATAAATGAATGAAATAAACCCTTGGTCCTCAGTCTAATATTGAAGCCATATATTAATATGGGCTCAGATTATTGAAAAACAGTAGTATCCCCTTTAAAAAAAACCACTGTAATACATGCACACATAATGTGCAAAGCAGCATTCGTTGGTTTTGGCAGGCCTAAATCCTATGGTTAGTCCTGACTAAAGCAGAACCTTTGGGTTAATCACTATTCAAATTAATGAGTTTCCTTGTTGAGTCTAAAGGTGCATCTACACTGGTGCTGTAGCAATATCAATGAAATCTTAGGATTTATAGCTTTATAAGATCTTTAGCCTCTACCTAAGGGTGCTGGTACTTCACCAAACTACAAATCCTAGGATTCTGTTGGATGGAGCCATGGCAGTTAAAGTGTTATCAAATTGCATTATTTCCACAGTGTAGAGGGATCCTAAGTAACAGGATTCCAATCACAGCTAGCCGTGTATTTGCATGTTATATCTATATCTATGTTCCTGCCTATGTCCCTGAATTAGGTGCATTTTTTTCCCTAGGGTCTTTTCACACTTCACAATTATAGTGCTATTATTTCACTTAAATTGCCAGATTCCTATGAAATCCTGCACTTTGTAAATCAATCCTATGGAATTCTGAGGTTTACAAGGCCCTAGAGAACTCTGGCTGAAAAATCTAAATACTCCTTCCTAAACTGCAAATCTTAGGATTCCACATGATGTTGCCATGGCAATTAAAGTGGAATTATAGCACTATAATGGGATAGTGTGAAAGGGCCCCAGGCTATTGTAGGTACATTAAGCTGCCTTGGAAGGAGTAGCATTTTTCCCTACCCTTGAGGCACACACATGTCTTGAGCTGGCCTTGTTGAGCTGGCCTTGTCGGCTGCTCTTGCTTCCTACACTTCCAGTGCTGAACAAGAACCACTAGAATATTCCATCTGCCTATGGCTCTTGAATGTACTGATAAGTGCACAGCAAGAAAGGTAACGGTGAATGTCAGCCTCTAAGATTTATTTGTATTAAAGCAAACATTAAGTGAAGATGGAGACATGTTTACGCTCATGCTGTATTTATAACATAGAAAAATGTGGCTTAATACAGTCAGAAGAGTGAAAGATCCCAAGGAAAGAGAGCAGAAAGGGTTCTCTGAATAGTTGTATCAGCCTTCATCAATGAACAGAAATTAACTGAACATGAATATAAGCAAGTATACTGAAGAGGTTAATAGTATAATTTTCTCCAGTAGTAAATTAATTCATGAGAAAATGTCAAGATTGGTACAATCCCCATATTTTTGAGGTGTAGAAAATTCTGTGCAGTAGGGCATTTGACAAATGTTAGTTTAATTCAATTTTAAGGGGAGGATGGTTGTGTATACTTTATCTTGTATTTTTTAATTGATGTAACCCACTCCGATTGGATACAGAGAAGCGGGCTATAAATAAAACTTCATTATTATTATTATTGTTGTTGTTGTTGTTGTTGTTGTTGTTTAAACATGGGTAGGAGAAACCAATATATAGGGTTGTCACTAGGGGTGCAGATCACATGAATTGACACCCTAAGGAAGGGTGACACCACTGCTTCTCAACCATCTGCCCTTTGGTAAAAGCAGGCTATAATGTTCACCTATTTGCCTTTAAAACACAGGCTCAGTGGTAGAGATAGTGTAAGTAAGGTGAGGTTCAGTGGGAGAGAAAAGAAAAGAATGCTTTTTATAAAACTTTCTGTAAAGACATCACATCTTACTAAATTTTCATTTTAACCACATGAAAGTGTGTACATGTAAATAAATTCAGGCTGCACACATGATATTGTAATTTAAAGGTATAATTTTGATTTTGCTAGTTATTTATGTCACAACCGTTGTCATTACATCCAGTGATATATGAGAATTGTGATTTATGAGTAACGTTAGTACAAAAAAAGTTACTAAAAATTCTGTATGCTACAACATGGGAGGAAGTCAAGGGGGGGGGGTCAACATCATGAGTTACTGCACTGGGTGATGCAATTCCTATTGATGCCACTGCAAATGTACAAGGCTAGACTGATATCATGAGACAGATCAAGAATGGCAAATTGCAGAAAAACATTGGCAGTCACCTAGAAATCCTCCCAAAGTCATGCAAATGTACCACCAATGTATTTATTGATATTCCTCTTGCACAGGTTTTAGGTCTAAGCTTGGTCACAGTCATTCCTCTAATCATAAACTACAGACTAGCAGCAACAGGCCACATAGCACATGGATACACACACAAGGTCTACATCCTCCTAGAACCGACAAACTGACTTCTCTCTGACTTCATTGTCTGCAAACCTATTCCCAATGTATACTTCATATATCCCTTCATTGTGGGATAATACTCCAAGCATCTAAGGAAGTGAGCGTTTTGAACAAGTATAGAGTTTCTGGACAATCTGGATCTGAATGGAATTGGCTCATGGCTTGAGTCACCCTTCACAAAGTGATTAAATGGCCTACTCTACTTGAGACTATCCAGTAGGTTTCGGGATTTTCTTCCCAAAGACTGAACCTTTCCCATATCTCTTATAGAATACATAGTTTCCAAAGAGCTGTGCAGGAATAAGTTTCTGTAATTAATTCCCACAGTTAACAAACTGACAAACACAAAACAGAGGGAAAAGGAAAGAAAAAAGGAAGGCAGAGAGGAGGGGGAGGAGATTACATAACTTGCTATTTGTAATTAGGAATAATGGGAAATGGCAGCACTTGAACAGTATAGTCATCTGTTGCACAATATATTTTTATTACTCCACCCTGTAATTTCAATATTACATATTGTTCTACTGAAGGTGTGTCCAATGAAGCTCGTAGGAAACTCTATGCCACTATTGCAGGGTTTTCTGGACCCATGGGTGTTATTATATTAGTTATAGGTGTAATTGGCTTATTTGTACCTCTTCCTTTGGTTATGGTGGGGAGAATCCATAGTTAACAACTAGTTTACAAACATATTCAAATAGAAGGTGAAAGAATAAAGAATTAATGTATATAGAACTGTTTAATCAGTTGTACATTTCACTGAGATTCATAATCTTGAATACCTGTGAGGTTTCTATATATGCTCTTTATCTCCCACTCCTCCTAAGGACAGAAAGGTTAGTGGCTTAAAAGCAGAAGGAAACCCAACTAAAACTCGTGTTTGAAACCAATGATAGCATTATTTAACTGCTGTTACATTAAACTAGGAAGTACATAGTTACAAACACTACTTTACTTGTAATTAATTCATTTTTCTTAACAACCAAGCTATAACTAAGAATGCATCTACACTGCAAAAATAATGCAGTTTGACACCACTTTAACTGCCATGACTCTCTCCTACAGAATTCTGGAATCACATGGTGGGACACTCATTCCAACTTCAGAGTGAGCAACACATGGTAGGTGCAGCAGTGCTGGGAGGATGCATCGCAAACAGGCTACCCGGCATCACAGCAGAGAGCCCATCCAGAAATATCCTGAGCAAAAGATGAGTTTTAAAAAAAAAAAACATTTTAAAGGGGGATATGAACTGGCTGGATGTCATCCAGACTGTTTGCAACAGAACTGGGGACTGGGCCCTGTGTTGTCAAGACTCCTCACCATGGGAATGGGAGGAGGTTTCATTACGCCCATGCAGACAGGGCCCCTGTTTTATCTGACAATGCACGATCTTGGCCAGAATGTTATGACAACCAGAAAATATATCTCTCCCTTTCTAGACATAATTTTTCCTGCCATTTGGTGACACTCTGGGGTTATTTTAAAAGCTATTACAGCCAGCTCTCCCTATCCATGGAGTCCCTATCCATGGATTCAGCCATCCACAGCTTGAAAATATTCCCCAAAAATATAAATCCCAAAAAATACCCCTTGATTTTGCCATTTTATATAAAGGGCTCCATTTTACTATACCATCATATCTGATGAGACTTGAACATCCATGGATTTTGGTATCTAAGGGGGGGGGGTGTTCTGGAACCAACCCCCAATGGATCCCAAGGGCCTATTGTAATAGCAAGTTAGTCCATGCACAGTCTTTCTGTGTTGCATGTCTCCCATCATTTATTTTAAACAACCCCAAATTGGCAAGCATGAGTAGGATAACTTCCCATCCTTAGTCCTTCACAATATCTCAGGCAACAGATTCCAAGTGTCATGAAAGAGCAGCCAAATGTTAGCTATTTCATTTATTGCTATTGTGTTTTTACTAGTACAGACTGGAGAGTTTTTCTGCCTCCTGGGCCAAAATGACTTGGCTGGTTCAGGGCAGCTAACTTGGTTTTGGGGAAACAGTGATATTTGCTATTCTACCTCAGGCCACAAAATGGCCTGAGCCAGCTTGCAACTCCTCTCCTACACAAAGCAAAACTAATCCATTACATGCAGATTGTTTTATTTGCCTTAGATTAATACTGATACAAGTGTGCAGATAACATCAGGAATTTTTTAAAGCTCCTTCTCCATGCTTCAGTCTTCTAAAGAACTCTATCGCTGAATTCAAACCAGATACTGAGAACCTAAAAAATTTTGAGGAAACATTAGAGTGGGAAGTAGCTGGGAAAAAAAGCATTTACAAGTTCTATTTTGTCACCAAAAGTGTGAACTGGGATAATGGTTTCTTAGCACACTACATGCATTAATAGTCTGAATATCACAACTGTTTGGTATATGACCAACATTAAACTGTCTTCACACTAAAACAGGAATCTCTGTGGTTTCATCTACCTTTGAAAACTAGACCTGAAAAGAGGATCACTAAGGCACACTTTGCTATGTGAGCAAGGCCCACTCAGAGCCATGAAGCTTTGTAGCATCAGTGAATTGAGACGACAGTTTTGCCACAGTAAGCCAGCACCAATGATATACTTAAAGTGACAATAATGCAATTGTAGTGAGCCAACTGAATTTAGACAATACTGTAATGGTCTTTTGTAAATCAGACATGGCTTAATATCAGATATACGAATGGCCAATAATTGACAAGCAACTCTGTCAAGTGAATTGGGTTTGGCTTCTACAGAATGCAAAGATCTTGGCAATTTGTAAAGATGAACTGTGTAGGCTAATCATGTGGAACACACCAATTCTGCCCTGCTCCCAATTCCATAAAGCTTGTTCACATAACTGAAAACTGCACAAATTGCAAATGTCCAAAAGTATACATTTCAAGAGGGCTTCTGCTGAACAAGTGCAAGGAAAAGTAATTGAGAATTCAACAGTTTGAATTAATGCAATCAAAAGGATGTATGGATTTGTCATCTCAGTATTTTTACAGAGACTGGGGCCTGAAATACGGAGGGGGGGGCCGGGGGGGCTGAAATACTTTTATAGGGAGGGGGCCTGAAATACTTTGGGTAATGTCCCAGGCCTCCCAGAGTAGACCTGTACATGCTTCTTGTAGCACATGTTTGAAGACTAGGTAATCCTGTGAAGCTGTATCCACCCTAGCAAATGGGTGCATACATTACTCTAACCAAAATGAAAATAATTGGTTCACCTAGGCATGCTTGGAGGCAAGGGCAGCACTTCCATCAGGCAGGGTAAGTCAAGTGCCCCAGGCAGCAGTTGTTGCAGGGAAGATGCAATCTCACCAATGTTCCTCCTGAGTTGCCTGACCATTCCCTCTGTTTTTGGAAAGCATGCATGCCATGCCACACATCCTGTCTGATATCTCCTAAATTACCCTGCTGCCCTCAGGTGTGCCATGTCATGGAGAAGCGCACTATTGTAACTGTTGGAGTTGATGTCTGGTTCAACTGCCCGTCCAGTCAGCTTCTGTATACTATCTTGTTTCAGGCAGAAAAATGTCTTTGGATAGACCTTGATGAAAGCTTTTTAGGTATATTCACTGGCTACTCAGGACAGCAGCTTTTGGACGAAGTTAAATATTTAATCCCCTGTTATGCAGTAAAAACAACAAGATATGATGTGGCAGACACCTGCAGGAGTATTTTTCAGGATGCTAAAAGCAGGCAATAATAATAACAACAACAACAACAACAACAACAACAACAACAACAACAATATAGCAGCCAGGGTACGTCAGCATCTAGGACACATAATCTGTCTGAATCTAGACTATGTCTCAACTTTTGATAATTTAATATTTGGACTCCTAATTTTGAGAATCTGTAACTATTTGTCATGCTGAGTGGAGATTTGAGGAGTTGAAGTTTAAAACAACTACAGGATCAGTTCTGGAAAACCATTAATCTATATCAGGATGAGAAGCATGTGGCCCATGGAATGCCTGCAGTCTAGAGCAGATCTTACTGCTCCTGCACCTCCTTCTTCTTATCCTGCTTTCCCCCAAAACAGGGACTCAAAACATCTCAGTTTAAAAGAACAATAAACTTAAAAACATATAAAAAGTAAACATTAAAAGAGAATTAAACTATGGCTGTATTAAAACAAATCACACAATAAAAATAATATTTTAAAATATAAAAGCTCTTAAAGACAATTTGTGTAAAACAATACAGCACACACACCCCAGCCAATTTCTTTTTTAAAAAAATCTGTTTTAAATGCCTGTCTGAATGAAAAGGTTTTGTCCTGCCACCAGGACAATAAGGAATGGGTCATTCTGGTCTCCCTGGGAAGGGAGTTCCAGAATCTGAAGCAACCACTAAGACCTTTCTTGTGTTCCCTCCAATTGTGCTTGTGATGGTGGTGGGACTCAGAGAAGGGCCTTCCTTGATGATCTCAGAACCTTGGCTGGCTCATACAGAGATATACAGTCTACTATATGGTCTGGACCTGAGCCATATAGGGCTTTATAGGTCATAACCAGCACTTTGAATTGTGTCCAGAAACAAACTGGCACAGCTGTTTCAACAATGGAATCGTATGGTCTCTCTAAACTGCCTCATTTAATAGTCTGGCTACAGCCCTTTGGACCAGCTGAAGTTTCCAAAAACTCTTCAAAGGCAACCCCAAGTAGAACATACTACAGTAGTTCAAATGGGATGTAACTAAGGCATGTACTACCATGCCAGATCTGGTATTTCAAGGAAGAAGTGCAGTTGGCACACAAGCTTTACATGCACAAAAGCACTTCTGGCCATCCTAGAGACATGGGCCTCAAGATTCAAAGCTGAGTCCAAGAATACCCTCAAACTGTGAACCTATATCTTCATGGGGAGACTAATCCCATCTAACGTGCTGAATTCCAATTCCCAGATCTGCTTTCCAACTGACCAAGATAACCTCTGTCTTGTCTTGATTAAGTTTTAATGTGTTTGCCTCATCCAGTCCATTACTCATGACAGACAGTGGTTTAGTTCTGAAAAGCAATATCAAGTGATGCAACAGTACTTCTGGTTGGCACGTGAGCCACTGAAGATTTTCACACTTACCTGAATCATTCCCCAAAGAGCAAAAATGCAGGGAAGGAGGCAGATTCCCCCCCCCCCCCTAACGTTAAGTTCATGTTAATAGGAATCTGCCTCTTTCCCTGCTTTTCTTTGAACGTTTAATAAACTCTGCAACCAGATCCATTTCCATGATGATTAAGGAGCACTTCCTGGCTTCAGACACAGAGGCTTTTTTGCTCGTTCAGCCACCTTTGGAGGGCGTTTGGGGAATGATTTACCAGTGTTCAGGTAAGTGTGAAAATCTTCACTGTGATGCAGCCCTCTGAAAGTTTAGAACAGCCTGGCATGGTGTGGTATGGCCCTTTCAGTAATCCTTGGATCTGCAGTTTAGAGAGGCATCAGAGCTCTCTGACAGACCAGGCAGAATACCTCACTGAACTACAAATCCCAGAATTCTGTAGAATAGAGTCATGGCAGTTAGTGATGTCAAACTGTGTTAATTCTGCAGTGTGGCTACACCCTTAGTGGATGGTTACACACTTGGAATTTTGTAATTCCCTTTCAATGAATATTAAAATATTTTCAATCTTTAAAAATATACTCATCTCTCCATATTTGCGGCTTTGATTATTCACAGATTTTATTAATATGTTCTTTCTAGGAATATCTAGGTGCTTCAGCACAACTCAGTGGTCAACTTTAACCAAAAGTCGCATGAAGGATCTAGAGATTCCTAGAGAGAACATTCCACTAGGCATTTGTAGCTCCTCCATTGCAATTCTGTGGTCAATGTCTAGCAGATGTTGACCACAGAGTTGTACTGGAGGACCTAGAGATTCCTAGAGAGGTGTTCTCTCATGTAAAAACAGAGTGATTTCGTTATTTGCAGTTTTTCCACATTCATGGGGGTCCTGTGCCTCTAACCCCAGGGAATGTGGCGGGATGAGTGTATACTCAACTGCAAAGCTTGGAAGATTATTTTTTGTTTTGTTTTCTTGAAAGCACAACTCTCAGAATTCCACAACTATTATAGTCATACCCGGGGTAGCTGATGATTAAACAGTGTCCTCTGTGGCCCTGTCTGTACAGTTTAAAAAACCCCTCCAGAACCCCTCACCATGTTATCAGGGGTTCCCTCTACTGCCTCACTGGTTGCATGGACAAGCCCACCCTCCAGAAAAGTGACAGTGTGCCAGGAGGCTTGTCCATGGAGCTCCTGTATGTAAGGGATGTAGCAACAGTGGCTCCAAAGACAGGAGATGGGAAAGATATGCCAATGCAGTGTTGGCCTGGTCAGCATGTGTAGACAGCACTACACCACACACCATACTGGAAATGGCCCGGTGCATGTGGCCACCTTGTGGCCAATCTGGGCCAGTTCCAGATCATAATCACCTGGACTGGCTCCAGACATACCAGCTAGTGCAGAATAGGTTGGTTGCCTTTTCAGCTACTATACAAACAGGGATCTCACAAAACTGCAGCTTACTTTCAGGTTAAGGAGTCTTTGCACTACAGACTTTTGGGATTTTCAGTGGCTTTATATTGAATTTGTCAGGCACAGTTTTTAAAGCCATGTGCACCCACATTTCAGATCTCCTCTTCTAGAAAACAACTGAAGCAGCAGCAGGCAAAAGTGTATCTAAGGGGAGCAATTATCACGTATGATATTAAAGAGAAATAAAGAGATGGTAGAATGTCACAAATGTTCTGTGATAAACAATGTTCCCAGAAATGCTGTCATGTTGAGTATCTCTTGCAGGGAACAGTCATTAAATAAGGAAAATGATGAACAGTTATTTTATTAACCAGCGAGGTTACACAGATTAATGTGGATTTATACCTTACTAAAAACATCACCAAAGAATATATAAAGAGGAAAAACACTTATAACTGATATCAGTAGGCTGTACATAGTTCTCTGCAAGACAGAGATAGCCTGTCTTTTATTGGCCTTACCTTTTTGAATCCCACACCTGCTGAGAGCACTGCTTGGATACACTACAAAAATAGCCGAGATAAGCTGGAATGCCCCAGGAGACAGAACATACTCATCACCTTAGAGACTGATCTCAAAGGTCTGTTTTTCTCAGCAAATGCTGGTTTCCTTCCAAGCGGCAAGGTTCTAACAGATTTCAGACCAACCTGGAAACTGAACCCAGCTGACAGAGATGGCATGCACTCAAAAATCATTTTCTCGGCTGTTGTTTGCCATTCTTGACATACCGGTAGCTGTCTTGTTTTTGAATCTTGTCTGAGTGAACCTACTTGCTCACTCACCTTTGGCAGATTGTTAATTTTAAACAACTGTCATCTCTGTTTCATGCATTTGCAGGGCTTAGTACAATGAAGCCAGGAGCTCTATGTCCTTCTGTGGCACCAATAATCATTTTTAATTGGAAGAGTGGTTAGATTTTAATGTCACATACATCACTTTCCTCATAACAGGATTTTCACAGAAAAACCAAGATAAGTGAACAGAATGTCATCACCATCAGTTTCTGAAATTTAAGAACTGTTTGTTGTTTGTTCATTCTTTGGGAACATTAATATTTGTAAGAGACTTAACTCTTACATCCTTATAGCTCTCTTGGTTTTCTCTGTAACTTTTGATATCATCCTCCTTCTGGTCTGCCTGCCAGTAACAGCAACAAGGAACATTATTTTGCACTGATGCCTACTCCTCAGTCCTGAGAGAGATCCGAATGTGGTACTGGAACAATATTGCTCCTCTTCACTGGAATGTATTTGTGGGGATCAGGAGTGTGTGTGTGTGTGTCAATTTTGTCTCTCATAGTTTTCAACATCAGCATGATACCCCTGATGAAGAATATTTGTGGTTATGGGTTGAATGAGAGGACTGGACAACCTCTCATTCAGCTGAGCACAAATAAACTGAAGTCAGTTGAAACAAAAGAGATGTGACAATTGTCAGATTTGTAAACCTAAGATTCAAGTTAGTTGTGCCTATCAGCAGAACCAGAAAAAGTTACTTTTTTGGATTATATTTATCATGCACACACACACACACACACACACACACCCTGCAGACATGGTAACCATGCTGCCTCCAAGATTCTGGGACCTCTACAAACTTTTCCCAATAAAGCAAGTTTTCCAAGCCCTGACAACAAGGTTTTCTGAAGATGCTTAAGAAATTTCTGGACACCTGAAAGACACCACTCCTAATTTGGTGCCTTTCTGATTTTCTCTTTCCTATGTCATATGTGAATTCAGATGGGTTCTCTTGTTGTTGTTCTTGCGTACTTTCAAGTCAGCTCTTACATATGAGGATCCTTCGGTAAACATAGGATTTTTCTTGGCAAGATGTCTTCAAAGTAGGCTTGCTGTTGATTTCCTCTTAGGTTGAGAAGGTGTCCAAGACCACCCAGTGGGATTCAATAGCTGAGTGGGAATTCACACTCAAGAGTCATAGGAGATTATCGCACAAGGGACGCCGGTCCCTGTCCCATTCTTCCCACACAATCGCAGGAAGGACTTTTACACTGCATTTGTGCTTATCCCATCCAGGAAGCGTGAATAACAGCAATGGTGCTAAAAGCTTTTTTGTGAAGTCATGCCGATCTTGTCATTAATCTGGCATTAACCATCATCTAAGTGACATTAGCCAGCATTTTGTATTAACAGAAGTTTGTGTGAATACAATGCCACTTTAATGATGGGTTAATGGTGGTTAATGACGGGATTGGCACAACAATTTGAAAGTCTTTCACGCCATCAGAGTTAAAGATGGGATAAGGATGGGGGAGTGATTTCGTCCTTATCCCGTCCCCATGTGATAATCTCCATAGTCCAATACTCAAGCTATTACACTATAAAGTCTCTCAGTGTGCTGTTGTTTTAAATATTAGCATTCATATTCACTTGAGAGCTTTCATAATCTTAAATTTGTTTATCAGGAGGTGAACCAGAAATTAACTTGTTCTATTTTCTCATGAATTAAGCGGCAGCATGTAAAATTTGTTTCCGCATATGTGCAAGCAATAGCAACAGACCTCCTTTATATAGTGAACCTCCATGTTCATGTTTTAAACAGAAACGTTAGGTTTCATAGCTAACATTTCCCCCTTTCTATAAAATAATACAGAATTGATAGGTGATATTAACTACGGGACAAAAAACTACCCAGTGACAGTGACATTTTCTCAGTATCTGGTTGATGTCTCAACCATAATAGAAAAGTACCCAGGGTTTCTTTGGTCAACCTGTTGGCACGCCATTAATATAAGATGTAGTAAGGAAAAAGGGGAAATGGTATGCTAATGTTTTGTGTGTGCCATGAAAACAGCATTGCTGCTTATCAGTGTAGTTTGAAATATGTTATCTAGAGAACAGCTATGAAGCTATGTCTGTTTCTGCTGCTAGAATGATGCATTTTTAAAAGAAGTTTCTAAGATATTTTTGCTCAAAGGTATGTCAAATCTGAAGTGGTGTGTATGTGTACAAAAATTTTGTGTTACTCTTGTTGTGTGCCTTCAAGTCATTTCCAACTTATAGTGATGCAAAGGTGAACCTATTATGGAGCTTTCTGGAGCTGAGAGTTTGTGACTTGTCCAAGGTCACCCAGTTGGTTTCCATATCTGAGTGGGGAACTGAACCCTGATCTCTAGAGTCACAGTCCAATGCTCAAGCTATTACACCATCCTGACAAAAATGTTGTAAATGCCACAAAAAAGAGATAGGAAAACTGCATGGTGCATATTGTTCTCAACAGGACTGGCCAACTGGCAGCTCACACTCTTTTTCATATGAGATGAGACGCTGGGTATAAATCTCATGCTTCGTTTCTGGGGTGCTTGGTACTTCTCTTGGCTCTGAAAAAAAAGAGCATGTCCTAGAAGCTGCTGTTTCAACATATTATTCAGCTTCTTGGGAAATCCATAGCAGAGACTAGAAAATTGCTTTGGGGGAATACAGTGCCCAGAGTACCCTAGCCCTCATGGCCAGTGACTTGGGATTTATAGTCCACAAAAAAAGAACTTTTTCTAATGTGACACGAGGCAAGCAACCTACCCAGCCTCTGTAACTTGGGAATACCATAAGGCCCACAGCACACAGGCAGCTTAGTAGTTTTTACATTTCTACTGACTTCCAAAGATATGGGAAATGACTGAAAATAAATTACTAAATTTACCTTAAAATAGATACTGACTCTTACAATATTAAATAACCCCCAAGTTCTTCCTGTGAAGCACTGATGTCTACTAAAGTGAGCTGTCAATAGCACAAAAGCAGTTCCTAACTGACCATTTCTTGAGATGTATGGTTTTCTTAGGCCAGTAATACAGTTATGTAGGCAATCTGTCACATGCTTATAAATTCTCAATAGAGACAGCAGTCACATATAGCAGAGACAGCAGGCATAAATCACTGTTGTAAAATGAGTTAAATAATCTCAAAATTGAACAAAAACACCACCACCATAACCAAGGGGCTTTTTAAAAAATTTATTTTCATCACTGTTAAACAAAGTCACTATTTTTAGAAAAGTTGGCCATGATCCAATTTAACATAGCAGAGCGTTATCAGCAAGACATTAACTTATTTAAAGGCTGGGAACAAAAAGGACAATATATGCTAGTACACTAGGTGTTTATACAAAAATTCTAATCAGAAATTCAGCAAACATATGCAAGATCAGTTGGCTGCCATTAAAGTGCTGTGGATTCAAATACACCTGGTGCTCACTCCACTTTATCTTGAGAGCAGATGCAAAAACACATATGCAACACTCTTTAAAAGTAAAATATTAATACAAAATTCTCAAACAAACTTTAACTGTTTAGTGTCAAAAAAATTTAATCACATGATAGTATTAACATACCCAGACCCTGAGGGCTTCAAGGAAGTGTGGGATACTAATCTGCATAGAAATATAGTAAAAGTTAAATGGAAAATGATATGGAAAAGGCTTCCAATAAAATCTATATCTATCCATATGAGAGGACACATTTTTAAAAAATATATTGTTGGGATCTAACCCCAGTAAAAATGAAATATACAGCCAAACACCTAACAAATGCAGGAGGGACTGGTATGAATCTGCATGTGTGGTGGGAGTCTCTCAATTATTTTTTTAAATTTGGAAAATAGTATTTCTAATAAGTCAAATCACAAACCAAGCAGATTCTATTGACTTCAAAATAGGACCTTATTTTGAGACAACTGTGAGGCATTAAATCATAAAGAACTTATTACATTTTTTTTGCTTTCCTGTAAGATTGGTAATAGCTCACAACTGGAAAAAATTGAGTATCTCTCAACTGAAGCGTTTTATACACACACATGAGATACAAGAGACTGCAGCAACTATAAGACCATAGCATTGATCTTCCACATAAGCAAAATTCTGCTCAAAATTCTGGAACAAAGCTCCAACCATACATGGAGAGAAAAATCCCAGAGGTCCAAGCAGGGTTCAGGAAAGGAAGAGGCACTAGGGACCACACTGCAAACATACAGTGGCTAACGGAAAGCACCAAGGAATTTCAAAAGAAAATCGGCATGTGCTTTATAGACAGCAAAACCCTTGACTGCATAGATCTATGATGGCAAACCTACGGCACGCGTGCCACAGGTGGCATGCAATGCCATTTTGCCAGGCATGGCTGCAGGGAAGAGGAGGAACAGGCACACACACACTCATGGCTCGTCCTTCTCAGCATTTCCTGCCCTCCAACTGTCTCTCTAGAGCAGCTAGAGGCTGGGAAATGGGCTATAGGGAGCAGAATCCTGACTCCTCCTCCCTGGTGTTTCCTTGCCTCCAGCTGTCTCTCTGAGGCAGCTAGAGGCTGGGAAATGAGCTGTGGGAAATGGGCTCTGGGGGGCAGGGGCCACAGGCATGTGCCTCTGACTCCTATCTGGTGGTTTCAGCTGTCTCTCTGAGACAGCTAGAGGCTAGAAAAAGAGAGGACAGAAGTCCCACTCCCTGGAGGGTGGAAGGGAAGTAGAAAGAAAGGAAGGCCACATGCTAGATGGATGGATTCTATTAAAGAGATCACAAGTATGAGTTTGCAAGAGTTGGGCAGAGCAGTGGGGGGCAGGGGATCTTGGAGATGTCACATCAGCAGGTTCACCATGGGTCGAGATCAACACGAAGGCAGTTAACAACAACGACAAATTTAAAAATGGGAAAGAGTGTTCACTGAAAAGCTGACATCGACAACAACAACAACAAATTTAAAAATGGGAAAGACGGTTCATTGAAAAGCTGACATCGACTAGAGGAGAAAATAAAAATGACCAGCCAGAACCAAGCTTCTTTTCAACACAGTTTCTTTTTATTAATTTCATCAATGACAGTGGGGTCACATCTGGACCTATGGAGAGATAATTTAGTTGAAGGATAAATTTATTGTCTTATCAATAAAGTGACCCTATGATCCAACGATTTCCTATAAATATTAAAAATGTTATTTGGGGAGAAAATAATGTTTGCCAAAACACGTGAAAGATAGATTTACAGGTAGCATAAGAATGTAATTAAGGAGGTAGCCAAAGGGATCTCCTGAGGTATGCAGTTCAACAGACAAGACTTCCCATTGTATTCATACAAACCATATCTCAGGTGGGAGTGGAATGTGTAAAATATTATCTCAAACAAGACTGAGTGGGAAAAGATGCTATGTTAGGATTTTACATTTTTAATTTTGTCCAGTTCAGATAATACTGTCCAGAGTTGTTATCCTTTTTTAAAAATTCATACATAATACCTACTTGGATTGATTTTCTAGCACCTGAGATTTAGAGACTACTTAATTTGGCTCCAGTGGCATTTCTGAAGGAACAGTACTCTTATGATGCCTAACATCCAAGCGTTGCATCTATAAAGATTAAGAGTTTTCAGATGGTTAATGATTTCTCAAAGTCTGGGTCATTTTAGGCCAATTTGAAGCTGCTTCAGTGTCTTTCAAACGTCCATGTGTTTCTTATTTTCCTCTTTCCCATTTCATCTTTGATGGCTCAGCTCCTATTCTGTTTCCCTTGCGTTCTTCATGTGTGGCGTCTCTTTTAGATCATAAGACTGCATGCAGAGACGGCTATGTCACCTTCATTGTTCTTTGTACAGCACCTGCTCATTATGACTGTTCATGAATATTAGCTATTATTTCAGCTAGGTACATTTAACCCTCACACTGACTGCACGCACAGCTCTTTTTAGAAACCGGGGGGGGGGGGGGGAGGAGGAACACCTCTGGCCCTGTGCTGGGAGTTGTAGTCGTTCACTCCTGTCCTAGAATGCAAGAGTCAAATTGTACATGACACTATTGGTTTTCCTTTTTGTTTGCTAGAGAATAGAAGGACTATGAACACACACCAGTAATTTAGCAAGGCAACAATTCTGACAGTGCCAATTACAGTATTTGTATGTCAAGACAAAACCTGTTTCTTCCTGCGTCTGCTATCCACTTTAAGAAAATTATTGTTGCTTGGCACATCACCTGCATTCTGATGGTTTGCTAGGAGCCACTTAACTATTACTTCAGATACTTCTCCCATGAATTCATGCAGTATGGTATTCAGCTCAATGACATCCCCACAACAGCAGAGGGCGTTTCCAAGAGCCAACTAGCCAGCCAGCCAAGCTGAAAGGCTGTTCGACTTCTTCCTCACTCTTCCACAAACTTGTGGTGACATGCTTCGATTAGCTGGTGAGTCACTTGGTTGGTCAACTTCAGGAGCAAAATACTACGGAATAGGATTTCCAATACCGCAGGAATCAAAGGATGCCATGGTCACAGGGCCAAGACAAGAAACACATTTTAAAATTTTAAAAATGCAGCCAGAAGTCATCAAATGTGCCAGCAGAAAGACTTAACTTTATAACCAGAAAAGGATATCTTCAGAAAAACACAAAGACAGGAGAAGTTACTTTTTAAAAAACTAAACTTTAAAGTGTAAGGTTTTTAACTGCTTTTCTTTTTTTTAACTGTATTCTGTTTTTTAAACAGGCGATCTGTTTTCATATTGTTATACTTTAATTCTTTGTGAGTGGTCACTTTTGTATGTTTTTAGTTGTACTGTGCTTTTAAACTGTAGGCTGCTTTGAGTCCCAATTTTGGAAAAAAGCAGAATATTCATCATCATCATCATCATCATCATCATCATCATCATCATCATCTCCTAGCCCTAATAGCCACAGGACATAATGGCTGGAAGATTCTGGGTGCTGTTTAAGCCCTACAAAAGCAACCTTTCCAAGCTCTGAAGAAGCATTATAGGAAAAGAGCAAAGAGGTTTGCCATTTCCATTTTTCCTGTCTTGATTCTATGTTCATACAATATCATAGTGCTATGGTCATACATGGGTCCACTCTGTAATAACGATTATTGAGTCCAGTGCTGCTAACACCCAGGTATGTAAGCAGAGTTTACATACTTAAAAGCAAAAACCTTTGATGGTTCATGATACTGGTGGAAGAAAAACTTTCAAACTTATGATGTAAAGGAAGCATCTTTCATTGCCCTGTATAACATAAATGCAACTGCAAAAGCAAGCGTCTGAAGCTATTTTAAGAACTTTCCTCTCAGAAAGACTGGTGAGTCACACAGACATATCCTTCTATAAAGCAAAACCAGAGAAAAGATAATTTATTTGCAAAACTGCTACTGTCCAATTTGCTTTTAATATAAGGAGAGTAGGCTGGCAACACAGTGCCCAAAATAATTCTAATGGGTGAATATTTTAACCTGAAAAACAAAGTACCATTTTCAAAAGATGGTTCCCTCCCACGTAATAAACATCACAGAAATTCAACTGAGAATTTCAAAACAACAAGGCTCAGAATACAATGTTTTAAAGTTTATATTAAACCAAGCAGCATGATTAAAGTGAATTATGTTTAATTAATTACAGTTATATAAGCCTTCTACAGTATACCATCCCTCCACTATACCAGGCTAGTGTTGTGTCTGCTTGTGACAAATGTGTTTACAAACACATGTATTGTGCAGACACACTTCTTCAGGGATCCTGGTTGGCAGCAAATTCCTGTTGATTGCAGACCTGAGTTTGCCTCTGAGTAACAGGGGAAATAATCCTCAGACATGACAGAAAAGATGAGACACAAGCAATGCTTGGCACCAACAATATCTTCTCATCATGAGTTACTGACACAAAGTGGTGCCAGGAAAGCTGTTATCGGGTGGCTATAGAATTTAACATAGTGATATACATAATACTAAAGAGAGTTTTATAAAGTACCATTTTCATTAAATAAAACAGAAGAACAAGTTGTCATGCAATGCAATGTTAGATTTTTTTTCTTTTAATGTTTTCTTTAAAACAGCCAAGGCAAGCCTGATTAGGAATGCATGAGAATGTATGTACTTTTGTGTGTCTATCTGTATGCTACCAAGAAAGGCTTTCCAAGCTATGATGAAGATTAGTTTGGGAAATCTAGTTTGCAATAGCGCAAAACAAAAATGCTACAGAATTGACACCTGTTTCTGAGGTCATGGCTATTGTCACTTGAGGAAACATTATTTTCATCTAAAAGACTGATTAAAGTCTTATCCAGTAAGCCATTTATTAGAGCCTGTAGCTTCTTACGGCTTATTCATGTCTTCTCATAGAACCCAAGTTTGACAGAAGGTACCTTTGGGATAAGATTATGCCATTTCCATTTTTCCTGTCTTGATTCTATGTTCATACAATATCATAGTGCTATGGTCATACATGGGTCCACTCTGTAATAACGATTATTGAGTCCAGTGCTGCTAACACCCAGGTATGTAAGCAGAGTTTACATACTTAAAAGCAAAAACCTTTGATGGTTCATTCCTCTATTATATCAGAGAGCTCAAGAAAGTTTTCTTGAAGATTCCCAGGATGACTTGCAACAAGTTGTGAACTTGCGATGGCCTAAGCACTCACTACTTCTGCTACAAAATCTAGGGCTTTATCTCCTGCTACAATAGTGTAACCTGTAAACACATTATTCAATGAGGGGTTGCTTGCTTTTCTTGCATATCTTCTAAGTAAGCCTAAGTATGCTAATATTGCCATGTGATAACCATGGTGTCTAGAAATGCATATCCAACTCAACACATACAAAGTAGAAAAGGACTCATCATCTGTATCCCTTTAAGGTCTGTGTGTCCATGAAAATCTGGTTGTTTGTGCAACACAAGATGGAGGGGAAGAGACTCTATAAAGGTGTGCTTTCATGATCAGGCAACCTGTCTCAGCTACCGTCTCAAGTGAGTGCATGGACAATCTGGCATCACCCTGTAACTTCCTGGCTCTAGGTCAGTCCCTGGACAATGTACTTGAAATCTGTGAGGGGTTGCAGGTTGCATCTCCGCTGATGTCAACAATACAGTGTAACTTTAGGTTGAACCATATTAATATCCAGCCTGGCTGGCAATGCTTTGGAGCCCCAAGGTAACTGTGAATTATGCAGATTCTAACATATCCCATATATGCCAGTTTACAGCTTTGCAACACTCACCTCTTATCATTCTGCATAGGACAAGGGTTGGTAAGCTATGGTTCTCCAGATATTGTTGAGATCCAATTACCTTTAGCCCTTTCACCATGGCCAATCAGGAATGATGAGAAGTATTATCTAACATTATTTGAGGGGCCATAGAATTCCCCCACCCTGCCTTAGAAAGTAAAAAAGGACCAGAGTTAGTATTATATTCTACAACAACTTTACAACCATCAACGTTCAGGTCTTACTACTTTGCAACCTGCCTTTACCAGACTTAGGGAGGTACCCAAAGCTGCACAATAACCGTGGAGCAGCTGAGAATTTCAAAGAGGCTGGTTTACTTTTCAAATTTTCTTCAGCCTCATTCATAGTGTGGTAAAACCGGTTTGTGTACAACCACTCTACTTTTTTTCTAATGCATGTATTCAATGTAAATAAGCCTGCAGTTTAAAACAGAGAGAGACAATGAACACCTGTTTATACACTAGTACACTTCACCTGACTGTACCCAATAATTGTTATACTCACTGTATCTTGTCAGTTCTCTCCTATGCAGTTGTACTCCTGTTTTCTCTAGCAAAATTAAAATATCTATACACCTTTTGTAAGAACTTGTAAAAACTGAGATGTTTTTCTTATGAAGGTCATTTTTCATAATGTCATTCCAAGAGGCACAATACATACTTAATTTAACCAATTTTTCAACAGATAAAGCTATACAGCTTTATTACAGTATACAGTGGGCCCTTGGTATCCACTGGGGTTTGGCTTCAAGACCTCCCCGGATAGCAAAATCCATGGATATTTGTCTTATTATATAAAATGGTGCAGTAAAATGGTGTCACTTATAAAAATGGCAAAATAAAAAAAAAAATGATATTTGAAAAATATTTTTCATCTCTAGATGGTAGAATCTGTTATATGCTACTGTATAAATGCCAAGTTTATGACATATGAAAGACACATAAACATTCCCTTCCGATTACTATTTAGGATAGCTTCCATCTTTCACAGCATACATCTTTTGTCAAAAAGTGCTGGCTGAACTTTCCCAGACATTAGGTTTTATATATACTTGGACCAAGATGAGTTTTTAAATAAAACCAATGAATATTTAAAGGCTAGTCCCTCACCTACACTGTAAAATGGTACAGCCTGCATTGTACTTTCCAATCATGTGTTCCTCTTTGAAATTAGAATAGAACTTGGGCTTTTTCCAGAGATGCCCAATAGGCTAAGAGAAGAGAAAGCAGATGCATTCTAAAATAGGAGTCAAAACATGCTTACACTGTAATGGTAGGAAAGAGCAGGAATGAAAAAGGGCAACAGATAAGAGCTGTCAATGAAGCAGATACTATGGGTTTGTGCTTATCAGTTGGTTCTATATTTAAGACAGGCCTATCCTAATCTTATATGTTAGCTAACAAAGAGATTTTTCAGATGTAATACTTTATTTAAAAGAAGGAGAGGGTGAAATTCATCTTACATTACTTATGCCACTTGTGGATTTTAATGCAGGGCAGAATGCAGAAGAAAATTTGTATGTACATTCTAGCTTGTGTTAGAGACCAATTAAGTATTCATGTTTACAGGGATAAACCTTGGTACAGTTCATTTTTTGGATTAAGTCCCAACATTTTCCAGTCACTGGCCTTGCTGTTTGGGCATTCTGGGACTTGTAATCCAAAAAACGTATTTCTTCCAAGCTCTTTCTTAGGGCAAGGCAAAGTTCAAATTGAAAGATAATAGGAAATGCCAGGGACAACTGCATCAGTTGGACTTCAGCTTAACACCTGGGCTTAATGTGAGAGACAAAACACCTGCACACTGGAATTCCTGTTGGTTAAATATATTACCCATATAAGGCATTTCAATTTTATTCTGGAAGTGTTTAAAGTGATGTCTAACACAACCCCATGCATTACTGAACAGCAATTCATTACAGTTATAAACTTTCCAGGGGACTGGTTTTCCTGAGAATGGCTCTCCTCAAGTGCAAGCCTCAGGAGAGGTATGAACCTCCAAATATTTTGGGCATTTAACTCCCATTGAGTCAAAACCAAAGATCAATGGGGACTGCAGTTCAAAACATCTGCAGATCTACAGGTGATTACTTGTGTTTTAGACAAATCATTTTAAGGTTAGCATTGTCTTCAAATTATTGGAGCTCAGCAACAACAGTGCAGGAACTCTAACCACTAGCCATTTCACCATCCATTCATTCCCTTCTCACTGTCTGAAGCAGTTACTGTTTCATTCTTCAGTCCTACTCCTTCCCAACTGCCCTTTATGTATAAGACGTCAATGAAACATTGTTATGCAATTATCTCTGGCACTCAACTGAACTGTTTGGTATGCAAGAGATAACAACATTTACCACCTAGATAATTAATGCAGTAGTTCTATAAAAATTTTCTATTTAAGCATGGCTGCACTCCTTCTAATCCTCTAATTCTGTTATTGCAGAAATACATTCACATTTATGTGGCCCATGGAATTGGTCAGCTACTGTAGACCACTTTAAAAAAAA
Source organism: Urosaurus nigricauda (assembly GCA_034509955.1). Taxonomy (NCBI): domain Eukaryota; kingdom Metazoa; phylum Chordata; class Lepidosauria; order Squamata; family Phrynosomatidae; genus Urosaurus; species Urosaurus nigricauda. The sequence continues at coordinate 62,610,891 of JAOEGL010000005.1, read as the reverse complement.
AACATTATTTCTCTAGCATGCGACCCTTTTATTAAATAACCCTCAACTTTCAAACAATTACTATATATACTTGACTAAAGTCGAAAAATGTATGCCCAAATATTGACCCTAAAAGCCTGGGTTGACTTATATATGGATCAATACAGTAATGCTGCTTAGAAAGGTCCTGAAAGAAGCACCACCCCATGTGCCTGGGCAGTGTTTTCTAAAAGAGCTGCCAAGGCAGGAGTGTGTGTACATGTCTGTGAAAGCAATGATTCTCTTCTCAATCTGATGTTAAAACCTTCTTTCCCTATCCTTTTCCTCCTACGGATCTCCCTGCCCACCAAACGCCTCATTTCCCTCCACTTCCTATCAAATGTGTTAAAACCTTCTCTCTCCACCAAACACCCCATTTAGCTCCACTTCCTTCCCTTCAGAATTCAATGTTAAAACTTTCTTTCCTCTCAAACATCCCATTTAACTCAAATTCCTTCCCTTTCCAATCTGATGTTAAAACCTTCTTCTCCAGCACCTGGGAAGTGGTCAGCACCTGGGAAGTTGGTGGCCCCATATTGCCAACAACATCAACAAGAGGGTTGTACAACAGCCCTGAGGTTGTTTTCCTCCCTGTTGTTATTCACAACCTCAATTGATTCTTAGAGTCAACTGATTTCTTTGCATTTTGTCTTTTGAGTTACAAATAATTGTGTTTCAGGTCTCACCTTTTCCCATACTGTAGAACCATATTAAAATTAAAAAATTAAAGATAAAAAAGGTTTCTTCATTGTTTTTGTTCAATGCCATATAGGAATTTCTATTGGAAATTAACACTTCCATTTAACAAACATCCTTCAATGGACCTTTGTTTGATTTTAACGTAGTATAATGAATTTCTCTTAAAATACTAAGACACTTTAAACGTCAACTTGAACACATCTGGAGAATTTTAGTATCAGTATATTTTAAGCAGAGACAGGTGTTATTTTGGACTCTTCATCTTAACATTTGTGAGATTAGGTATCAGTTAAAATATTATTATTTGCTTTTATGAATTTATGAAAATTAAAGCATAAACTTCACTGTCATGCTTCTGACGGAGTGATGAAGTAGTGTTCATCTCAGCCTTGGAGCTACAGAGGTAGGTAATGATTGTCCAGGGAGTTGTGTAACAACCATCCCTTAGGAACATGGTAGACAGGCCATATGGAGACCGGTTCTGAATTGCCAAACACTTGGGGTGCCTTGTACACAAAAAATCAATCCAGTACAACCCCACCAAACTTTCTAGCTCTGAAGCTAGCAAGGCATCCACTAACCTTGCTTGTACAGTAAGTGAAAATTTTAATAAGTAAGAAAAAGGTGAGCAACCACAACCTTTGGTTTTTATGGTTCTTACTGGTTTCTATTAACCGAAAGTTACATGGCTCAGCAAGAACCCACTCTCTTCAAATACAGTTTATGAAAGTATTTGCCCATACATAGCACTAACACCAGCCAGCCACATAAACATTTTGTATTTTGCTGTACTACTCAGCAAAGCTATCTCCTATTTCCAGAACATCCCAATATCTGAGATACAACTGAGTTTTTAAAGAACAAAACTGAGTTACCAGGAATCAGTGTTAAGACATCTGTTTATTATTCATTTATATCTTACTTTTGTCCAAAAAATGTCTCTAGACCAGGAGCCTTATTGCACTGCAAAAGAAAAACAAGAACCAGCTCGATGGAAATGATTTTCTGTTTACCTCTCCTCATACCCGAGAGAGATTATTGTAAAAAGCATGTCTTTTGTCATGCTGGAAAAATCCGTTTAGCAAAAGGCACAATTTTATGACTGTCTCCCTCTGGAGAGAGAACGTAAGTACTACAACATCATACGAGGTAAACAGAATGCCACTTCTATCTCACTATATCTCATCTTACTTTTGTAATACAATAAGGCTACAAATTGATGTAAGAGAGAGATGTGTTCACCTACAACAGTACAACTTCACACGTAACCCATATAGCATATCTGGGATTATTCTCCAACGTTCTGTATACAAAGGAGAAGGAAACACTGTGCATATATGAACAGCATGGTGAAATAACAGGGCCTTCACTTGCTGTTCCAGCTAAGTTGGCATCCAGTCTTAGATTCAAAAGTAAAAGTTAGTGGACACTATACAATCCACTTGTTAACAGTATCTGTACCTGTTAAAAGACTCAGTTGATGGATTTCTGCAACAGTCATCACACTAAGGATATACTACACAAGCTGCATCTGCACTACAGAAAAAAAAAATCCAGGTTAACACCACTTTAACTGCTATGGCTCAAAGCTATGGAAGTCTGGGAACTGTAGTTTGCTGTGGTACCAGAGCTCTCTCAAAGCTGAATATCTCACAAAACTACAATTTCCAGAATTCCATAGCATTGAACCATGGCAGTTAAAGTGGAGTCAATCTGGGTTATTTCTGCAATGTGAATGCAACCCTATTCTTTCTTTAAAAATTCCTCAAAGCAAAGAGGTATAAGGGCAAATAACTATAAATGCTCTGTTGTAAAGCATGGAGAAATCTACATTTTACAAACTGTAAATAGAACTGGTTTGCAAATATACAATATGGAATGTCAGTAACTGAGTAGCCCATTATACATGGAAAGAGCAAGGTGATAATTAGCTAAGAATACAATAATAATGACATGATTTTGTGTCTGTTGTGCCTCTTAGAAATCAGGGTTTTTTATTCAGGTCAAAATTCAGTAAGAATGATTTCTTTGCTTACTATTCTATTCTTTTCTAGACCAGTTTCTTTTCTAGACCAGTTTAGATCCCAAGAGCTTCTTGCACCTTTTCTAGATTTCTTTGGTAGCAGTTCACAAACGAGGAACAGGGTTACTTCAGGTGCATGCTTTGATATGTTAAATTCATACTTGCTTCTCATGTTTGATCATTTCAACTGCTCTAGAAAACTGACAGTAGCCTGCTTAAGCAGAAATTAGATACAAGAAAAAAATATAGGATGCTGAATTTCTAAAAATATAAACAGTTCTCTTGTCATTTGGTCACAATGCAAGTAACACACATCACTGAAATGTAGGCAAGTTTAGTTCAATTTGTTACAGTGTACAGACTCCTATATGCTAAAATACCCCTAAGTGACCAATCCACGTCAGTTATTCCATCACAGTACCAGTGTCATGTTTGGTGGCCAGAAAATCTCCAGAAAACATGAAAGGAGAAGCTGAACAATCTATCCTTAATAACAAGAATAACACCTTTGATTTTGTACAGAACAGAACTCTATAAAAATGAATCATGCTGGGGAAAGAACATAAGAGGGGAATTTCCAGAGAAGACTGTTTTAAGAATGATATCATGCAAGGAATGCAATAATGTCATCACTACCTTCCGATTTGCACCATGAACTGGCACAAATACATTCAATGGGCTATTCTAAATGCTCAGTTTTGTATTTAAACACAACTAAGTTTTGTTTTAACTAGTATTCACTGGCTAATAAATACAACTCTGTTTTACTCCTTTCAAGCAAATCCAACAGGAGTATACAAGTATGGTGGAGCTCAATCTACTTCACTGATCTGTAGAACTTTTCTGCATCTGTGTGTGATGAAGATTCATGAATTACATTGGCATTCTGTCTTTCCACTAGCGCTCTTAATCTGGCCTAAAGGCAAGAGTTTAGCTGGGAAGGACGACTAGATGAGGCCATTGCGCCCTAATAAAAATTCTTCTCCAAGTAAGAATCCACACTTCAATTTTCCTTCAATCCCATATTTCTAGCATTGAGCCACTGAAAACTTCAGTTGAGCAAAATTTGGGGACTTAAAAATTTGAGGGGAAACTCATTTGGCAGGCTGAATTCTCATTTGGGGGGCAATGCCCTCATTTTATCCCCTCATTTCTATACCTCTAAATACAGGGCTAACTCCCACCGTGTAAATCAATAGCTTCCTCTTGAGATTTTGGTAAAAATTGGAACATGATATAAACAGTATCTCTCCCAGTAATTATGATGGTAACTCAAGGAGGCACAACTTTATTTTCTGTATAAGTAAAGGTGTGGTCTTGTTAAATTATGGAGGTAAATATCATACTGCAGTTAATTGAAGTTATGATAATGCTATTATATTCATGTCCTGTTTGTGGACTTCCCAGTGTGTGAAGAAAACAGTGGGTTAGAGATCCTAGACTAGATCATTTGTTGTAAGCTGCCATGGGATCTATGCTGAGGGAAGGGCGTGATGCAAATAAAATAATAAAGTCTCTTTTTCTCATCCAGCAGAGTTTTTCTTCCTGTTGTTGTGTGCCTTCAAGTCATTTGCAACTTATGAACCTAAAATGAACCTATCATGAGGGTTTCTTGGCAATATTTATTCAGAGATTTGCCATAGCCTTTCCTTGAGGCTGAGAGCATGTGACTTGCCAAAGGTCTCCCAGTGGATTTCATGAATGAGTGGGGAAATAAACCCTGTTATCCCCAGTCATACTCCAATACTTAAACCACTGCTCCACACTGGCTCTCATAAGAGCTTTTCCTATGTTCTTAAAATCATATTACTGTATAAATTGTATTTTTAGTATACTCCAAAAATTACAGTTCAGTTTCATGAAGTCATCAGATTCTGTCAATGAAAGATTATACAGTAGTTAAATGCAGCAATTTACTCTAATTTTACCCATCTAATCTTCTCCCCATTGTACAATCTGCAGCAAATGTCACTTTGCACAAGGGTAACAAACGCTGAACACATTTTAACTAAATGTGCTTTGCTCTTGATCACATACAGGCTCTTCAAAACTGTAGCAACATTTCAAACTGTGTTAATACACCCATTTGAAAAGGTGTGAGCCAAGACTATATATATTTTAAAGAGTTTGGAAGAGATACTATATTGTTGTTTTTAAGCATAGAGAGTAATTAAATGGCTTCCACTTGGAAGATATGAAGGACACTGAAAAAGTGTCTAGGGTTTTTAATTCCTCAATGTCAGATACAATGAGTGATCTTTTAGTTGGGGGTTCCTCTGGTAAAAGTAACCTGCAATGTTGGCACTGCTGTAAATGATTCTGTGCTAGAGAAGAAAGCAATGCCGCCCCTATGTTTTGAGAAACTGCAAGATAACTATAAATTATATTCCTGTAATTTGTCCTTGGGAGCTGTTGTTTTATACTGCCCACTGTGTGTGTGTGTGTGTTGTCCTTGGCTTTTCTATGTATTTCTACTGTAAAATGGTTAAAAAGAAGAAGAAGGGAAGATATCCAAAAGGTAACAGCAGCAGCAACAAAAAATTCTCCAACTGCCACATACAAACAACATCATCCCTGCCTTATTCACTTTCCTGGTGCTGTTTCATACTATTGTAGCACTATGATTCCACTTTAAATGCCATGGTTTCATTGCACTGAATCCTGGGATTTGTTGTGTAGGGAGAAGTATGTAGGATTCTCTGCCAGAGATCTCTAATGCCTCACTAAACTACAAACCATAGGATTCCACAGAATGTAGGCATGACAATTAAAGTGGAATCATAGTGCTATAATTATATAGTATGGAACAGCCTCTGGTCTTGGTGTGACTATTTGGCAAGAACAAGGCTATTTTTGTGCTTGTCCCTCAGGGTGAACCAACCATAGAAACTAGTGTCCCTGATATACCCTCTTTTAGCCTTTCTATGGGAAAGATATTAAAGTGCTTTCTAAGCAATTTCTCAGCATGATGAATGTTTTTAAAATACCAGCCTGAACATACCACCGGATCTCATCTGAGTTTGGAATATAAACAAGATTGTGCCCAGTTAGTACTTGGATAGGAAACCACCATGAATTTCTACATAAGACTAGTAAAGAATTCTGCCTACAGAGCAGATGCTTGTCAGAGCTGAGAGTACTGCATTAAATGAACCAATGGTTATTTGGTTCATATAAGGAAACTTCCTAGGGGTTTAATATAAGAAACCAGAATGCCATGTCTGAGTAAAATGGTGACTAAAGCAGACAGATGGAGAAACAAATGAATGGGACAAAAGGGAGATGAAAGCCAACTGGTAAAACTCACACAGCTTCATAAGGGTTACCCCTGTAAGTGGCCTTCTATACTCCTTTAGCATCACAGTGTTCATGTAGTAAGACTATATGGACAATTCAACCTTAATAAGCTAAGGGAAAAGACATCTGAAACCAAGTCCTCTTTTTAATTTCCTCAATTTCTTTCTGAAAAATCTTTTGGGACAAGACATTTATCATTAATAATTCTTCACTTTCCCTCGACAATTTCTGTGACAGGCTTTTGGGCCTCATTTTCTTTTTAAATTGCTGCTTTTCGGGACTTACTCATCAGTTTATTTGGCCTGGTCTAGCAAAGGTCTGAATACAATCAGGAAGACAAGTTGCAACAACTGACTAATTTTTGTATTATTATTCATATTAGCCTGGTGGAAACTCATGGGCATATTATATATTAAGTATTAAAAAATGAGACATGTTGTTGTATCTGAAGAGGAATAGTTTACTGTAGCACAATTAAGCAAATGAAAATTTCACCAGTTTCTACATCAGTTTTACAAACCCTGATTCATTTTATGGGATTAATACAAGTCAGATAATCAGCTACAAACAGGACCACTACTCCCACCCCCATGCATCATACAAGTTGTCTATTATTTATCCAAATACCTAATTTCAAAAGAGCTTGCATCAAACCTATTGCTGCTTTCTTACACACAGTAGATCATGAATTTTCTTTGAATTCTTAACAAACTATCCATAGATTCAGCACAGGACTCCAGAAAACATTTACAGTGATACAAAGACTAAAGTCTGCTGGGCATGGGCAGTTTTAAATTTAATATTATGTAAAATTTGGAGTGAAGACCAAATTTCCCCAAATCCCCATACACACAGACATCTGTGAGAGCAGCAGAAGACAGCTGACAAGTAAACCAAACTTTTGTCATCTGCACGACAGATTTTAGATCGCTGGACAGCTGCAACGTGTGCCTTCAATTAGTTTCTGACTTATGGCAACCCTAAAGCAAACCTATAATGGGGTTTTCTTGGCAAGATTTCTTCAGAGGTGGTTTGCCCTTACTTTCCTCTGAGGCTAAGAGAGTGTGCCTTGAACACTGTCACCCAGTGGGCTTCCATGGCTGAGTGGGCATTCAAATCCTGATCTCCAGAATCATAGTCCAAAGCTCAAACCACTACACCACACTGTCTCTCTCTCTCTCTCTCATCATTTTCTAATCCCTAAATGATTTCCAAGAGAGCTGGCAGCTCCCAGAGAGCCATTCAAACTGACCCATCCAGGCCAGGTGTGGATGCAAAACAACTGTAAATTATATTCCTCCAGCGGTCGAATTCAAAGCTATGTTAGCCTGTAGAATCAGTACATAGATCTCGAAGCACCTTTGAGAGTAACTGAAAGAAATTGGCAGCCTGAGCTTTCGTAAGCTTCAATCTACTTTCTCAGATGGTGGCCTCATTTGGTGGCTTCCACTCCACCAAAGGCATCTGAGGAAGTGGACTGAAGTCTAGGAAAGCTCACGCTGCCAATTTCTTTCTTTCAGTTAGTATTAAAGGTGCTACAAGATCTCTCTATGTACTATACTCTTCCAATTTGTCTTTGGGAGATGTTTTATACTGCAGTACGCATCTGTGTGTGTGTGTATATTGTTCGTGGCTTTTCTATATTCTTATCTTTTCTACTGTAAAATTCCTCTTTTTATAGAAAGAAAAAAGGCATCCAAAAAAAGTAGCAGCAGCAGCAACAACAAAAGATTTTTAAATTGTCACATTGTCAACCCTGCTTTATTCACTTTCCTGGAGCTGTTACACACTTCACTATAGCACTATGTTTCCACTTTAACTGACATGTTCATAGCCTGTGACTTGCCCAAGGCCACCCAATGGGTTCCCATGTCTGAGCAGGGATTCGAACCCTGATCTCTAGAGTCATAGTCCAACACTCAGCCATCACCACCACCGTGGATCTCACAAACAGGGGCACAAAACTCCAAATCCCATTATCTGATATTGGTTCAAACAAAGCTTAGTTCTAAAGAAGCGCTTTCGAGTAATATTTTCCCCCAAAGGACTTTAATTCCTTCCCAACGAAGAGACATTTATTCATTACCCTCATTCCTTCAGATAACTCTTTTAACACAGACTGGCAGTTAAGCATCTCTTTCCACTTTTAAGATTGACAGTTTCGCTCTTATACCTTTTCTAAAGTGCTTTACACTATGGAATAATTGGGGGGGGGGGGGGGAGATAGGCTCTTGACACCATTTTTTCCCCCTGTGTAAAATAGCTATTTAGAGTGAACTCTAAAATAGCAAAGGAAAAAGGTCTCCCCAGGGACATAACGATTTGTTTCAATAACACACGAATCAAAGAAAAAGTGATCGCCAGGAATTACAATGATCCGATGATAATTGATGACGTGGCAGTAGACATTTATAAAGACCTCCCATTTCATGTACTGAAACAAAGGCAACAGTACAAATTTCTAACTGCGGCTCTTCAGAAAAACGAAATTAACTACAGATGGAGTAATACAGAAGGAGTTATCTTCACATTCCAGCAGAAGAGATTCAAAATCAACACAACTGAAAAAGCAAAAGACTTCTATAGAAAATTTGAACAACTCCAGAAAGAAAGTGAAGAAAGGAAGAGGAGGAACAAGAAAGAAGGATCTAGAGGACCAAGTCCATTAAGAAGAGACATATTAAATCAGATTAGTGAGAAGGAGAGACAAGACCCGATCTTGAATACATCGGAAACTGCCAGTGACAACGAAGAAGAAGGGGAGATACATTTAATAAGAACTGATCCTGGTGGGATAAAGGACTAATCTAAGACACCCCTGAAATTATACTGGTAATATTTGTTCCGTCCTGTTTTTGCCTTTCTCTTCTACCCTTGAATCTCCCTCTTTGATTATACTTGTCAGCGATTCAGACTATGGAGAAGAGGGGGTAAAGAGGGAGGGAGGGAAAGGAAAGAAAAGAAAGAAGAAAGGAAAAAACAATAAGCTTAACAATAATATCCCGCTATGATTAAAATAGCCTCTTGGAATGTGGGGGGGATTAATAGAGAAAAGAAGAGAAAGCAAATTTTCCATTTATTGGAAAAGAGATATTATGACATAATTTGTTTACAGGAGACGAAAATCAAACAAGGGGACCAAAAATATCTGCGAAATCCCAAATTAGGCCAATGTTTTGAAGTTTGTAATAAAAAAAGGAAAAGAGGCTTAGCTATTTTCACATCTGGAAAATATACATCCAAATTGCTTAAAAAAGACCCAGAGGGTAGATATTTGATACTGGAGGTAGATCTGGGGCCAATAACTTTAGTTGTAGTTAATGTATATGGACCTTTGGAGAAAAAAGAACTTTTTTACAGAAAACTAGATGAGGAGTTGATGTTGTATGATAATGGAAATATATTGATAGCAGGGGACTTTAATGGAGTAATAAACCCCAAAAGGGATAGAAAGACAATAAAGAAATTAAAGAAAGACCAAGGGAAACTCCCTAAAGCATGTATTAATCTCATACAAGAGCATGACCTAATAGATATTTGGCCATACAAATATAATGATAAACCAGGCTATACCTTTTTTTCACTGGCCCATAATTCTTGGTCAAGAATTGATCTTTTCTTGATCTCAAGGAATTTGGCAACCCAAATTAATAGGATGGAAATAGATCCCAAAACCCTTTCAGACCACAATTTGATTGACTGTTTAATTGCAGAGGGCTCTAAGAGATCCCCGTCCTGGAGGTTACAAGACATTTTGTTACAAGATAAGGATTTTTTGGAAACGATGAAGTCAGAAATAAAATTCTTTTTTATTGAGAATAAAACAGAAGGGGTAAAAACTAAAACCATATGGGATGCAAGCAAAGCTGTGTTTAGAGGTTATTTCATGAAGAAGGCAAGGGAAATTAAGAAATCTAAACAAGAGAAAGAAAGGAAATTATTAGAAGAAATAAAAAGGAAAGAGGAACAGCTAAGGAATAACCCATCAAACACGAAATTAATTAACGAATTACAAATACTTTTAAGACAAAACCAAGAAAGAATGGATGAGGAAATTTTAAATGACTTGAAACGTACTAAACAAAACTTTTTTGAAAATGCCAATAAAGTTGGCAAATGGTTAGCGAAAAAACTAAAAAAAGAAAAGGACAAGAAAATAATTAGTAAGATCAGGACAGAGAATAGAACAATTACAAGACAAGATGAGTTACTAGAAATCTTTCATAAGTACTATACTGAATTATATGATTTAAAAGAGAACCCAGCAACCCTACAAAGGAAGCTAGATGACTACCTAAAGGAAAAAGAAATTATAAAAATTTCTGATAGTCAGAGAGATTTTTTGAATTCCAAAATTTCAAAACAAGAAATCACGCAGGCCATTGCTAAACAAAAGAAGGACAAAACGCCTGGAAACGATGGATATACAGCAGCTTTTTACAAAGTTTTCCTACAGGAATTATTAGATCCTCTTTATGAATTGTTTAATTCTATCAGCAGAGAAGGTATACCAGAATCCTGGAAATCAGCTAATATAGTTTTAATACCCAAAGAAGGAAAGGATGAAAATCTATTGGAAAACTATAGACCAATTAGTCTATTGAATAATGATTACAAATTGTATGCATCAATCTGGGCTAATAGGTTGAAAAAAGTCTTATCAACATTAATTGGGAAAGAACAAAATGGTTTTATCCCAGGACGTTATATCAGAAATAATATCAGAACGGTGGTGAATAGTTTGGAATTTTTCTCAGTGCATAATGAAAGGAAGGGGGCCTTTTTAGCCATTGATATGGAAAAGGCCTTTGATCGGGTAAATTGGGACTTTTTACTTTATATACTTAGAAAGATGGACTTAGGAATAAATTTTATAGGAGCAGTTGAAAAAATATATCAACACCAAGAAGCTTCTTTAATTATTAATAGGGAGAAAACCAAGGGATTCAAAATTAAATCAGGCACTAGGCAAGGATGTCCGTTGTCACCACCCCTATTCACCATTGTGATAGAAATCTTAATAACATCTATTAAAAATAATCAAAATATCAAGGGTATAAAAATCAAAAAGAACGAAACTAAAGTAAGAGCCTTTGCAGACGATCTAGCGGTGATATTAGAGGATCCTAACCAACACATTGAAGCACTCATACAGGAATTAGAGGAATTTGGCCAGGCCTCAGGTCTAAGAGTAAATAAGACGAAATCTGTTATGATAACCAAAAATATGACTAAGGAGGAAGATGAGCTTTTGGTAAGACAATCAGGCTTTGAAATAAAGAACAAAATTAAATACTTGGGAATTTTGATAACTAAAGATAATTTAAAATTATTTAAGAATAACTATCAGAGCATTTGGAAAGAGATAAAAGAAAATCTGGTAAGATGGAACTTTCTGAATCTCTCTCTATTGGGTAGAATAGCTGTTATAAAAATGGTGATTCTTCCGAAACTGCTATATTTAATGTTGAACCTCCCAATTGAGATTCCAGATAAGATATTCAAAGAATGGGACGCAGAACTCAGAAAATTTGTATGGAAGGGGCAGAGGCCAAGGATAAAATGGCAAAGTTTGAAGGATAAGAAAGAAAGAGGAGGATACTCACTTCCTGATTTGAAATCATACTATTACGCATGTAGTCTGATCTGGATCCAAAACTGGATCAAACTGGAGGATATTGAGCTATTAAACTTGGAAGCAACTCAGGTTAGATTTGGTTGGCATGCTTTCCTGGGTTATAAAAAGAGGGATTGCAATAAGGACTTTTTGAATCACCCATTTAGGAGAGCCTTGCTGTTGGTATGGGAAAAAATTAAAACAAAATTTTACACTAACATACCACTTTGGATATCAACACAGGAAGCTTTTTTTGGCAGATGGCTTGAAAATGAGAAATGGTTAACTTATAAAATACTACTAAAAAAAGACAATGCGGGAAATATGGAGATGAAATTGAGGGAAGAGTTAGCATCCGAGGGATATAATATATCATGGTTTAATTACTTTCAGATTAGAGAACGTTTTGTGATAGACAAAAAAACAGCAGGGATTGAAAAAAATATAAATGAACTGGATCATATTCTAGCACAGCCAGAGAAAGGAAAAGTATCAAAGTTATATAACTTACTATTAGAAAGGCAAATGGAACAAGAGGTAATAAAAGATTACATGATAAAGTGGGCAAGGGATATAAATACAGTGATTTCATTAGAAGAATGGCAAAATGCTTGGAAGAAAACTAACAAGTTTACCATAGCTCAAAACTTGAAAGAAAACCATTTGAAAATTATGTACCGATGGTATTACACTCCTTGGAAACTTAAGAAAATTTATAGCTTAGAACCAGGAGTATGTTGGAGATGTAAAAAGGAGAAAGGCACACTTTACCATGTTTGGTGGCGCTGTACACTAATCCAAGTATTTTGGAAAGAGGTTCATGAAACAATTCAACAAATATTTGAGATAAAATTCTTAATGAGCCCCAAACTGTACCTATTGAATATTACATCCATATTGAAAGCAGTAGATGAAAGAAAACATTGGAGAGTAATATTATACTTAATAACAGCTGCAAGGATATTAATAGCAAAACTATGGAAAACAGATGTAAGACCTAAATGGGATGAATGGATGCAGAAGGTCAATGAATTTAGGGAATTAGACAAGATTTCAAGACATGTTGAAGAACAAAATCCCAATGATGGGAAAAGAGAGTGGGACCCAGTCTTGAAACTATGGGAATTGAAATGGAATTTGAATGTTGATCTAATAGAGAATTAAGAAATTTGAATTCTTCTGCCCTCTTATTATTCTGTTGGTAATAATTAATGATAATTTGTTTCCCATTATTATAGGTCGGATACAATCCACGGTTACCTCTGACAAAGCATACTAGTTAGGCTAATGTGTTGAGGCTTTATATGTAAGCTTGTGTATTAAGAGTAAATTTTATGTTAAATTTGGATATATATGTATATGTGTATATACATATAGTAGTAACATATATTGTAATACACATTGTAAATAGGCGAGGAACAATGAAGGTGCATCTCAATGGAGTCGCTCTCCCATATACTGACGCATTAAGGAAGCCAGAAAGAAAAAACAACAATAATAACTTGAGGATGAAGAATTTTTTAAATTTATTTTTCATTTTTCTCTTTGTACTTTGTACTCTACTGTACCTCATCGAGAAGATATGTTTCAATCCTTTTTCATTTGCTAAAATTTATAATAAAGATTAATTTTAAAAAAAAAAAAGTAAAATAGGTATAAATTCTATAGTAGAAATTATCGTTCCTTTCAGCAACAATATATTAAACAACCATCTTTACCACCCTTTTGGTGGGTCAAAGTCAGTGCTGGATTTGATGGCCAATTGATGTGAAATAAAATAAGTGGCTAAGTGAAGTCTGGCTGTGATTAGAAAAGCAAGAAGCTTGTTCGGAGGTGGCTTTTTAAAAAAGGGAGGAATGGAGGAAGAAAATAGAATTTTGAATGGAAACTGTTCCATGGCAGTTGGGATTGACCGTTGAAAGGAAAAGTGGGGGGGAACCACCAGGTGGGGATTGGGAGCATAATTTCTAGCTGGTGGGAAGGATAAAATTTAAAAAATTCTGCTCTGGAGATAAAAATTAGAAGACCTACACCTGAAGTGAAAATCTGGAGGGAAAGTCAACAGCTGAGCTCGAGACCAATGTGAGTATCGTGCGATTTAAGTGCGTCAAGACTCAAGACCCTCTTTTTTTTAAAACCAAAGTATTAATTATTAAACTATCTGTTTCATCTACGCCATTCCTCTGCAAATGCTCTAGGCCTAGCATCTGCTATTTATTTCTGTAAACCTCTGGCTCCTTGCTATTATCCAAAAAGGATATTCCCTCATAATGCATCACAAATGAGAGAATCGCTACACTTGAAATCAGCATTATTTCAATCAATCTAGGCTGCCTCTGCATTGCAGGAATAATCCAGTTTGACACCGCTCTAACTGCCATGGCTCATTGCTATTGGATTCTGGGAACTGTAGTTTTGTGAGACATTTAGCCTTCTCTGTCAGAGAGCTCTGGTGCCCCTGACAAACTACAATTCCCAGAATTCCTTAACAGTGAGCCGGATTAGTTAAAGTGGTGTCAACCTTGTTTCTGAAGTGAGCATGCAGCCCTAAGTCATATACTGTAATAACTAGGGTCCAAAACACAGAAATAATCCAGTTTGAGACGGTATTAAAGCTAGGTAATATTGGGAATTGTAGTTTGGTGTGGCACCAGAGCTCTCTGACAGAGAAGGCTAAATGTTTTACAAAACTACAGTTCCCATAATTCCCTAGCACTGAGCCAGGGCAGTTAAAGCAGTGTTAAACTGGATTATTCCTGCAGTGTGTTTTGGACCTAAGAAGCAAACGTAAAAGGGAAAAGATGAAAGATTTATGTTTTGGTGACCTTAATGGGTAAAGAATCCCTTTCTTATCATAACTACAGTGCTCAAATTTATTTTTTTCCTTTTAAAGAAAATTTATAACAGCAGTAGACAACTACAGTTTTTACTATACAGACCTCAGCATACTTTAAACTGTTTTCACAGTTAAATGTTCTGGTTAGCCTCTAGTTTTATTGATTTAAATAGCCCATTAGGGGCAAAATCCACTTCTTATTCTCAAGGACAAGCTCAAGGTGCAGAGGTGCGTAATTCACATTTCCCCACAAAAGAAAACTAGCCAGAAAGGTTCTTAATAGACAACCTGATCACAATGATAAATAAGGATGGGAAAATCTGCCAGTTTCAGCTTCATCTGCATTCAGATTTTTATGAACTTCAAGCTATCCCATCTTAAGCATGAAAAATTGGGAGTTCTTAGAAAGTCTCCCAAATCTAATTTAAATGAAACTCTGCCCGCATTGCATCAATTGGGTTTGACAGAAAACAGCTACTGTATTCCCAATGTGGATAGGACCATGCTGTACCTGACTCCCCATGAAGTACAGTACAGCCATTAAAAATGAAACTTTCAGGAAAAAAAATTGCACTAAATCTTTTTAAACGCTGTGTGTGCAATCTGTGCATGTGCTTTCAAGTCGCCTGTCGATTTACAGCAGCCCCATGAATTTCATAGTGTTTTCTCAGGCAAGGAATACTCAGAGGTAAGTTCTGCTATTTCTTTCCTCTGAAATATAGCCCGTGTTTGATATTGATGAAATAGAGGGAATCAAATCAAGTGTATTTAGTTACTCAAAGCCTGGATGGACAAATTTGCCAGTTTTGGTTTCTCCCAAATTTGGACTGTAAAAATATCATTACCTCCATCCAGATTATGACAAAAAATTAAAATGTTTTAAATTTATCAGAGGAAAAAAAACATACAAATGTCTCCATAATCCTGTTCATATGGAAAACAATTTCTGAAGGCACCGCTCCCATCATTGCTTCAGCATCCTCTTAGTGTGCAAGAAGTTGCTGAAACAAACCTTTGCTTCCGATCAGGAAGTCAGGTGATAGAGCTGCAGGCGATAAGGATGGGGTAACATGCATAGCAATAGTTTCTCTTCTTTCTTTGAGAACAACATACTTCATAGTGCAATCCTATACACATCTACTCAGATGCAAGCCTGACTGACTTCAGAGGATCTTGCTTGTAAATAAATGGGGACAAGATTGCAATCAAAATATATTAGCCAGTTTTTCTGAACTTCTGCTTTGGCTTGTGCTAGAGCCACTTTACTTCCTTCCACTGGATTTCAAGGCATCCTTCAGATAGCTGATAATTATTAATGTGTGAAACAGCACTGTAGACTATGTAATATGTAGCACATCCCTTTTAAAGTTGTCTTCCCATTCTACTTGGCTATAACACAGGAAAAAAAAACCCCTAAAAATCCTTCTATTGGCTTATTTATTTACCCTGATAAAAGTAAAGGTTTTCCCTTTGACAAGGTTGTCAAATCATGTCCAACTGTAGAGGATGGTACTCATATCCATTACTAAGCTGAAGAGCTAGTGTTGTCCAAAGACGACTCCGCTGGTCATGCGGCCAGCATGACTGCACAGAACATTGTTACCTTCCCACCAATGTGATGGCTATTTATCTACTCATACTTTAACATGATTTCAAACTGCTAAATTGGCCGAAGCTGGGATTTCTTACACTCTGAATATTTACATAGGTGGAAGCAGGTGGAAGCAGCACCAGCACAGCCCTGGTGGCGCAGTGGTTAAATGCCTGTACTGCAGCCACTCACTCAAAACCAGAAGGTGGCGAGTTCAAGACCAGCAAAGGGCTGAAGCTTGACTCAGGCTTGCATCCTTCCGAGGTCGCTAAAATGAGTACCCAGATTGTTGGGGGCAAATAGCTTACAATTGTAAATGAAGCTGTTTGTTTAACAAATTGTAAGCCGCTCTGATAGTCTTGGCTGAAGAGCGGGGTATAAATAAAACATTATTATTATTATTATTATTATTAGTGAAGTGGGCTCACTTCATCCTGAAGCATGTGGGCCTAGAACTGCTGACCTGCCAATCTTGCAATTGTCAGAGTCAACATCTTAAACACTGAGCCACCACATCCCATTTAACCAGACAGTTTGGCTCCTCCTCTCCTGGAGCTATCTCGTGCATTAGCCCTTTTGTAAGACTTGGCATCTGAACTTCTTCACTCTTCTTGCCAAGGTCTTTTTGCTGTTTCTATCATGTCTTTTCACTTTATCAGGGCAATTATTCTAAATGAAGATGATTTAATTCAATGAGCAAGGTTGAAAAACAGTCTATTTAAATTAATGGTTTAAATAAAGATTCTCACTTTTATTCGATTCATTTTCCCTAAATAATAGTGCAAACCTAACCACTAAACCAGGTTGAATATCCTTTATCTAGAATTCCAGAATCCTCCAAAATCCAAAATTGTCCTCATGGCTGACTGAGATAGTGATACCTTTGCTTTCTCGTTGGTTCCATGTACACAAAATTTATTTCATGCATGAAATTATTACAATATTATGTATAAAATTATCTTCAGTCTATCTGTATAAAGTGTATATGAAACAAAAGAATTCCATGTTTAGAATTCCATGTTTCCCATCTCCAAGATCTCATTATGTATATGCAAATATTCCAAAATCAGAAAAAATCCAAAACACGTCTGGTCCCAAGCACTTTGACTCAGGGAGATTCAATCTGTATTAATACCATTTCATTGTTACAATCAGATCTTCCTTCTCTTTGTTGCATTACACACACACAAACACATAGTCAGGGCTCTCTAGTAAGCTTATGAGGTTAACTATGGGGATATAGGGACTCGCTGAACAGTTTGTGATCTTTTTTCTTTTTTGTGTTTTAACTTTCTGTTTCTTGAACCATCTCTTATAAAAACAAAAAATTAAATGCCTATGATCAATAGACTGAATACGATTTGATAGGTATCAGACAAGAGAAGAGAAGTCAGATTTCATGACTTGAAAATGAAATTGACAAATGATCACACCAATTCTCCCTTTAAAATATTCTGATGAGTTATCTCCATCCAGATGTTTTAATTTGTAAGTTTATATTTAAATACATGATGTTTACTATTTTAATGCAGACATCCATTTAAGTTCAATGGAAGACATACCCTTGTATAGGACTGAAATCTATTTTTGTTTAACAGCTATTTCATTGTCAGCACTACTTAACAGAGACGTCTATCCACAAACCAGGCAAGTGAGTACTTAAATCAATAGTCATTTATATTTGGAATCTGAACTACCCCAGTCCTGTCATTTTCAAAGATGCATGAATACCTTCAGAGATAAGCAGAAGTTGAAATATCAAAAGTTTTTTTGCATTTTAATAATGAGATGCAGTAATTGACTGGTAGGGTGGAGTAGATAAGTGCACTTGCTGGGTTTTCACCCTATTTTTTCACTGAAACAGCTCCTGCCTGTATCAGGATGGAAGAAAAAAAATGTCCACTTCATAAATGAAGTTAGCTTTCCTTACATCAGTTACATGTTCTCTCTCTTTTTAAATAGCTGTCACCCTGGATATCTGCACTTGCTTTATTGACACTGTCCCCTTTAACATCACTACCAGAACCAACAGACCTTCTCATTAAGGAATACAAAGCACTGCTTATTCACAGTATCACAGTTAACTGCCCCTAAGGGCTGTTTCACAGTAATAAAGAAAAACAAGCCAGCACAAGCCCCTCTGCAATTTTATATTATTTGCTGTAAGGATTAGATCAACTGTTTTAAGTTTGCCAGATTCCTGAAATCAGGCAGTGCTTTCTCTCTCCCCTCATTTCTCATATAACTCCAACCTTCATTTTGAACCCAATAAAATGTTGACTGTGAAACACAACCTAACTTATAAAAGACAAGTTATATTTCATAATAAAGAGCAAGTACTGCTTCCAGATTCATACCCATCTGCCAGAGTCTGGAAACAGTGTTATATATGCATCTGTTGTTATGTGCCTTCAATTGTTTCTGTCTTATGGTAACCATAAGGTAAACTTATCACAGGGTTTTCTTGGCAAGATTTGTTCAGAGATGGTTTTCCTTTGCCTTCCTCTGAGACTGAGAAAATATGCCTTGCCCAAGGTTACCCAGTGAGTTTCCAAGGCCAAGTGGGATTTAAAGCCTAGTCTCCAGAGTTGTAGTCCAACACTCCAACCACCACATCATGCTGGTTCTCTATATGCATCTATAATAAAACAATCACAACCATCTGATCGTAGAGACTATTTCCCAAAATAACAGCTACCTAAGGATTTCTTGATTGTGAGTCATATGGCAGATTGTTATAAAGTCTGCTTTAAATAACTTCTTTGATAATGTCCATGTGATTAGTGTATTGTTAGAATGGTGAACTGGAGATTAAAGAACATGTTTAGAAGCAATTCCTTGGGAGTAAATTCCAAAAGGTTTATTGTGGTTTTTGAGCAAGTATGTTTAAAATCATATCGAAAGCCAATCTAACTGAACAGTAAGCAAATAAGATTTCATTGGCTTTCCTGGGACTGTTCTCTTACATTCATTCATGGGCACAACTTTAAAGGTTTATCATTTAAACTAACAGCCAAATCACTGAAAATTTAGAATTTTAAATTATCTTGAACAGAACCAGGATTTGCAGTGGTAGAGTTATCACCTTATATCACATATCAATTTAAAATTGTAATGGAAAGGGGCAAGACTTCTGTGGAATAAAGCAATACTTTAAGAAGCTGCTTGTACAAAATTAGATAGCCCAAGTATAAAGTCATTAGGTAGAAGAACTATTCACCATAAGACGTCTTGGCAGTTCAGCCAGCATAATTATTGTTATGAAGAAAATTAATGAATTGCTAGAGACCTTGAACATTTACAGTATATGCATACTTTAAATAGCAATTGATCTTAAGTAGGTCTTGCAACTTGTAAACAGTGAGCACAAGGAACCTTTTATGAATTATCAGTAGTCAGGTTCTACATATCACAACATTTTAAAAATATTATTATTATTATTATTATTATTAACCTTATATAGCACTGTAAATGTATGCAGTGCACTAATAAATATTAGTGTACTGACTGGGTATGAACATACTGCTCCATTCTAAATTAATGCAACTTTTAATGCAGTAATATCCATTTAACTTTATTGCAGCCATGAGGACTAGAAATGTTTGCCTTAATCCTAACATTTATCAGATTCTAGATAAGGAGTACCAGCAAGTAAAACTGCAATCATACACACTGTAGAGTGACTTTAAACTCAGTTGGATTTATCTTTCCATACATATGAATTCCAGGTGTACCAACTGAATTCAATTTTTTACTTTATTATGTATGTGTGGGGTTAGCTTTCTGAAATTAACCTTTATTTATATCCTAACAAAAGAAGGTGCCGAATTACTTTCCTAGTGTAAGGCTATTCTATCACTTGAATTTTATTGTTTTGCTGGGATTTCAACCAAAATACTGAATTGCTGATCTAAAACCAGTTTGCTGTTATTAGGCATTGTGGAGTTTGAATCTACAGTAGCTCTTTAAAATAGAATTTAACAAAGGAAGGGACCCCATGGAATAAGAGATGCTTTTCCTGAAGACATTCTAGCATTCAGATTTTACTGTTTACTGTCTTGATGAAAAAATACACAGTATGGAATTAGAACTGCTAGGAACTAGCACAAACATTTATTGTTTGAGATAATGAACTAACAGATTACGTTTACAGAAATATAAAAGATAAAACACATGGCTCTTTAAAGCACAATAGCCCTTACATATAATTTCTTGAAAGAAAGCCCCACGAAGACAGTAGAATTTACTTCTAAGGATGCACAGACTCAAGCCACAAAGTAAGGTTGAGGTTTTTTTAATTAACAATAAGCACTAGCTTCTATACTGAATGGCAATAAGGCACAAAATGATACAAAGCCAGCTATTAAGGAGCCATTCCTCAGGAAATATGGAGGTGCCACAAAGAACCGCCACCATTGCATGAAAAGATAGCATGCAGAAAGAGAAAACTGGGTGCTTACCGTTCAGGATTAAGGAAATGGCTACAGTGGCTTTGTTTCATAACTGCTTTTTAAATTATGCTGTGAATAAGTCTGCCTATCGATACAGCCTCTCCGCATTTCGATGCGAACACGACTTCAAAATTAAGAGACAGCGTTCCATTCCAGCTTTTATTCTACTAAATGAAAGCCAATGGATTTAGTCCCATGTTCACACACATATATAACATACCTTTATTTTAAAATCTTCCCCTTGGATCTCTTTCTCTCCCTCACACACACACAAAAATTAGTTTGGCAACACACGAAGCCCTTCTTGTCTGATAAAAAGGAAAGCAAGCAAAACAAAACAAAAAGAAATTAAACTAAAAGCAGTGCGTTTCACGCCATTTGGACAGCAGCAGACCAGGCAACAAACCAGCACAGTTTCTTCTCCTCTTCTCTGTTTTACTTTCTGCACAATCATTTCCACCAGGCTGACATCAGGTTTCCTAGGGAGGGGGAAAAAAAAACCAACCATCAAAATTCAAGATTTAACAAAAAACAAAAATCCCAAGGCTCTTACAGAACTATTTTAAAAAGCCAAAGAAAATCCTTTTAAACATAAAAAAGAGAGAGACAAGATGTCACCAATGATGACAGAGGCTGAGAGATGGAGTAGTTTTGTACCTTGCAATAAGCTTTGCAACTGGAAGAGCAAAGAAAAAACAGGGTGACCCATTAAGTGACAGCTCTCTTCATAGAAAAGGAAAGATCTCGATGGTTTTGCTTCAAACTCAGGAAGAACAACAACAACAAGGCAGAGAGAGGAAAGGAAGGGGAAGAGGAAGGAAAAGTATAATGTGGGGAAAATAATAAACAGGAGCTGGAGCTGTCTCTGATCATCGTTGTGGCCAATGGGGCGGAGACCAGCGGCGGAAGGGGAGGAGGAGGAGGCTGCTGCATCCACACTGGAGGGATATAACCCGGTTTGGGAGCGCTTTAACTCTTTGTTTGGTTCAGTTGCTATGGAATTCTGGGAGTTGGAGTTTGTTGTGGGCCCAGAGCGGAGCGGAGCTCCGCTCTGGGCCCCACAACAAACTCCAACTCCCAGAATTCCATAGTAATTGAACCAAGCAGTTAAAGCGGAACCAAACCGAGTTATATCCCTCCAGTGTGGATGCAGGATGTGCAATAGTGTTATTTTTGGGACTTTCCCCCTTTAATAATAAATAAATAAATAAATAATAAATTTCTGGCTCCACCTCCTTTCCTTCCCTTTTCGCCCCTCTCTTCAAGCCTCGCCTCAGGTTTTCAGCCCTCCTCCTCCACCCCTCTTTCTCTCGTAGTAACATGAACCGGCCGCCTCCCCCTCTCCTCCTCCTCCCGCCTCCGAGCCCCGCTGACGACGAGGACGACGGCGGCGGCGGCTCCAAGGGCAACAAAATGGGGGCCGCGCTTGCTTTTTTCTTTTCTTTTTTTCCGGGGGCGCCGCCATTTTGTGTGAGGAGCGGCCTACAGTCGCCGCCGAAGCCTGGCTCGAGTAGTTCTGGGCTGAGGAGGGGTAGTTGAGGAAGGAACACATTTTAGATAGGCCTTACGCTGGCGGGAATCCCCAGACGGCAGTTACGTAAGGGAAGGGCGCGCAACGGCAGCCCCTCCCGGCCGCCCTACGCAACTTGCGTAGCCCGCCTGGCCTAATGAGCGCCGCTTTACTCTGCCAACTAAGGCCTTGCTGCTGTGACTGAGAGGCAGCAGAGGGAGACCCCTAGTTTTGTTTTTTATATATATTTTTGAGTCATCTGAGGAGACTGTTTACAACAAGTGTTGCTGTGCTACTTGCTTCCCTCAGGCGCTGTGGAAACCCTGGCTCCCATCCTGTGTGTGGAGGGGGTTATTTCTGCTGCAGTGTTGTGCTTTTTTTGTCAAAAACACACACAAACATACAACAAACCCTTTAAGAATAGTATATTTTTTTCAAGGCGCTCCACTTCAGGAGTCTTTCTGACTAGGCAAGGAGGTGTGTGTGTAACTCCTTCCCTGGAAAAATCCCCCTGAAGAAGGGCAGGACTTGATCTTTAAGACACCAAGGTCCAAAACACACCTCAGAAATAATCCACTTTGAGACCTTGGGAGCTACTGCAGTTGATTGTGGCCCCAGAGCTCTCTGACAGAGAAGGCTAGTAACACTCTTTTAGGTCCAAAACACACTGCAGATATAATCCAGTCTGAGACCTCTTTAACTGCCCTGGCTCAGTGCTAGGGAATCCTGGGAATTGTAATTTGGTGAGATATTTAACCTTCTCTGTCAGAGAGAGTTGGTGCCACAATAAACCATGATTCCAGGATTCCCTAGCACTGACCCAGGGCAGTTAAATCAGTCTCAAACTGGATTATTTCTGCAGTGTGCTTTGGACCACAGTTTCACCAACAACAACAGTGCAGTCCTGTGCTTAGTATCTGTGCAGATTGAAGCAGGGGAACAACTACTGCATCTTCCTTATAGTCAAGTGTGTATAGGATTTGTAGTTTATTGTGGCACCAGAACTCTGACAGAGAAGGCTAAATATCTCATAAAATTACAGTTCCCAGAATTCCCTAGCATTGAGTAGGACAGTTAAAGAGGTCTCAGACTACATTGTTTCTGCAGTGTGTTTAGGACCCAAATTATCCCAAACAGTGGGGTTTTGCCCTCTCTTCCCAACCATGAAGATGACTTGGAGGGCAAACTAGACTCAGTTAATACATTTTTATCTCTCAGGGTTCAATCTGAAACTGCAATCCTGAAGCTGAAGGAAAAAACACCATCTTCAAATTTTTAATTTCCTGGCTTAATTTAGTGCCTGGCATAAAAGGGGATATGGATTTCCTCGACAGGCCTGCTGCTGGAGACTATAATGTGTCATCGATTTTTAAGCAGGGCTCTACTAACTTTGGTTATGAGGTCTCAGAATTGATAATGTGATGATACAATTCCTGGTTATTACTTGGAACAGAAAGGTGCCCTTTTTTGTTCCCACATCACAAACATCCAGAAGCCCAGCTGTTCGAAGGGAAGAAGGACACAAGTATCCACATTACCATACAAAAAGTAACCATGCCAGTGACAAATATTAGCAGGCACTCATCTCAGAAATGTCATTTGTTTTATGGGCCTACCCTCCACTCCACTTTCAATAGGAAAAGAGCCATGAGTGAGACACATTGATTTGAGCTCCCAGGAAAAGAAAAGCATGTATCTGCAGTCCCATTTACTCCATGGTTGGGATCTCTTTGTTATGTAGATAAGCCTTATTGCCTGTTACCTTGTAGGAACAAAAGTAAAACATCCCCTTTAAGAGGCATACCTAGAGGTTTAAAATTCTGACTAAAGAGTCAGTAATTGTGATGACCATTAAGTTTTATGTCTCTCCTTGCCCTTTCCTTTTTTTAAATGGGCTATCTCTGGTCCAAAACACACTGGAGAAATAATACAGTTTGAGACCACTTTAACTGTCCTGGCTCAATGATTGGGAATTCTGGGAACTGTAGTTTGGTGAGACATTTAACCTTCTCTGTCAGAGACAGCTGGTGCCACAATAAACTACAGTTCCCAGGATTCCCTAGCACTGAGCCAAGGCAATTAAAGTGGTCCCAAACTGGATTATTTCTGCAGTGTCTTTTGGACCACAGTTTCCCCAACAGTGCAGTCCTGTCCTTAATATCTGCACAGAAACAAGGGAACTACTGCATTTTCCTTCTAGTCAAGTGTGTGTAGGAATGCAACCTTAGGAAAGTAAATGTGGGTGTTATTATTAAATGTTTGCTTGCTTACTTTGAACTTCAGTGCTATGTTTAAATATGACACCAGAAATTATAACAACTATAACATGGCTATGTAATTCTATGCACAGCATGAAACATGAACAGAATACATTGTGGGGGGGGGGGGGGAGACAAATAAATCCTGCAAAAATGGGGCAAGTCTTGCCAAGTGGCATCAGCAAATTTCACATTTTATTATATCTGTCCTTTTCTACCTGCCAAGCCTAGATGTTCTACCCTTTGAGCCCCCACACATTCCTATCTCCTGTGCACACACATTTCACTCCCTTTCCTGGTAGCTATAATCCCTCATGGCATCTTTCATGGCTCCTACAAAGCGCTTCTTCCATGACATGATTTCCAGATTCAGGTAGATAGGCCTGCAGAACTCCAGGTGCACAAAACTATCGTATTACTCTTTGAGAAATCCCAGGGACCCTCAGCCTACACTTTGGATTAGAAAATCCAGCATCCTGATTTAGTTTGTTAACAGGAATTCCTGTAGAATTACTGGAATTCTCCCCTTCTGGTATTCCATAATCTCTGATGGGTGGAGAAACCGTGAACATTCATATTATAAACTCCAATAAAGTATCAAATATATGTAGTGTATCAAAATGATATTTGTATATGAGGTATAGGTCTAGTTACACTCTTAAAGGAGACCCACTGAAATCAACATGAATTAGTCATGACCAACATAAACTTCATTTGTGTCTGCATGTGTCTAAACATGATTAAATGTGGACTGAACCCACAGTGAGCTGTGACTTAATAGCAGGAGAGTTTTTTCCCAAGGCTTGCCCTGCTCCTGCATAGGTGGTGTTCCTTGATAACATTACTGTTATGGGCTTAAATTTACCCAGTTTATGGCAGTCTTGAGCCCAGTAAGGTGTAGTGGTTTGGATGCTGGCCTACGACTCTGGAGACCAGGTTTTGAATTCCCCCACTTGGCCATGAAAGCCCACTGGGCAAGTCACAGTCTCTCAGCCTCAGAGGAAGTTAGTAGCAAGCTCCCTCTGAACAAATCTTGCCAGTCACACCTCATGATAGGCTTTGCGTACACTGGGAACAACCTGAAGGCACAAAACAATGACAGGAATCCTATCCTAGGCTTTTCTCAGATTTAGTCAGAGTAGGTTTGCCACTGTGTTACTTAGGCTGAGAAAGTGTAACTTGCCCAAGGTCACCTTGTGAGTTTCTGTGACTCAGTGGGGAGTTAAGCCCTGGTCTTGAATCCTAATCAAACACCGAAAGTACTAAAGCAGGTTGGCTCTCTTGAGAATTAAGTGTATAGTGTATTTCTAGTGTTTTGTGTATAAAAACACACTGCAGAAATAATCCAGTTTGAGACTGCTTTAACTGCCCTGGCTCAATGCTAGGAGATTCTGGGCACTGTAGTTTTGTGAGACATTTAGCCTTCTCTGTCAGAGAGCTCTGGTGCCACAATAAGCTACAATTCCCAGGATTCCCTAGGACTGAGTCAGGGCAGTTAAAGCAGTCTCAATGTGGATTATTTCTGCAGCGTGCTTTGGACCTTTGTTTAGTGAGACAAAATTCCCATAATGTAGGCTGGTGTATTCCCCTTCGACCTCCACAATGCTGTTAGAGGCTTGCCTAAAATCAGCTGAACCCATGACAGAGCTGGCTTCCCAATTTTGCTACTAACTTTCACAAACCACATCTAGCCACAGTAACCAACAAATCTTTTCTAGGTGGCTTCTGTTCTCATTCATCATATTTAAATTCACAACACTGCAGACCATTTTGGTGACTCTCCCCAAGTCATCTGCTGGCTGCTCCATACAATGTTTAAACCTCTCTCTCTCTCTTTCCAGATCACCTTGAACTGCAGGGGTCAGGAACCCTCACAAAATTACTTTCAAGTCCTGCATAACCAGGGAAGCTTAAGAGTATATGCAGATAGGGCCAAGTTCACTCCAGTTCAGGCCTTGATCCTGACATATATAGATTTTTTAAAAATTCAAACTCCATTCAAGATTGAACCAACACAGCCTCTACATTCCTACAAAACACCTTCAGATTCTCTTTCTTGCCACACAAAGATTCCTCCTTTTCCTGGAGGAAAAGACTTTCCAAAGTTTTGGGAAGGAAAAGGGAACATTCCCTCTTCCCCTAACCCTGGAACAAGGGCTAGTAGTAGTAGTAGCAGCAGCAGCTCTTTTTCTCTCTCCCTGAAACCTCCCTGTGCCTGTTTTTTCTTTGTGTGAAGCACATTGCAGATGAGCCCTTAGCCGCCGCCAGAGAGAGAGAGAGAGAGAGAGAAGCCTATTGTTCCCCAGCCAGGAACTGCTCGCTGGCAAAGAAGGCTGCCTTTTTTTCTATTATATATTTATTTTCTCCTTGGAGCCATTTGCTGCAGTGCCTCTGCCGGCCTCTGGGGCGCGCTGTGTCGTTCTCTCTCCCAGGCAGCAGCGCGGCGGCCCTCAGATCTTTTTGTCTGGAGAGGAGAAGATAGAAGTGAACCCCGCCGCCGCCGCTGCTGCTGCTGTACAGTCTGTGAGTGTGTGTGTGTGTCAAGGAGATTATGAGGAGGATGATGATCAAGATGAGGATGATTTTGCCACGGATTTTTTAACCACACTGTCAGCGCAGTCCCTCGCCCAGGCCTCCCTCCCAGCCCCCACCTTTCCCTGCCACACACACACACAAAAAAAACACTAACCCAATTCATTGTGTGGATCCAGCAGCAGCAAAGCAGCAGCAGCACCATGTTGAGTCTCATCATGTGCTGCTGGGCTGAGAGAGAGAGAAGAGAAGACTAAGAGAGAGAAGCCTCCTCCTCCTCCTTCTCCCTCCTTACTCTCCTCCGGCCTCCCTTTTTATCCCTTTTAAACTTTTCCCCCTTTCTTCTTCTTCTTTATCGGGAAAACAACAACAACAAGGCACCCTTCTATCTTCTCTCTCCAATGGCTGATCCCAGCAGCAACACAGGAAGAAGAACCCTGCTCTGAAAGAAGGCGAGGAGGAGCCACCACCACCACCACCACTACAACCGACCCACTGTTGTTGTTGTTGTTGCTCTTTTCCTGTTGGATTCTTTTATTTTTATATATATTTTTTTGGAGACAGAGACCTTTTTTTTTCTTTTAGGATTGTGTCCCCCCCCCCTCCTCCTCCTCCTTCCCTTTGAAACAATATGGCAAACCCGACTGGTGGTGGTGGGAAAAACCCTCCAGACCAGAGGAGGAAAGGACTGGCTTTCCTGGATGAGCTGCGGCAGTTCCACCAGAGCAGAGGGTGAGTAAGGACTAGGAGGAGGAGGAGGAGGAGGAGGAGGAAGGGGGAGATATGGGGGGGGAGGGTGGTAGTAGGGGAGGGAAAAAAAGGGGCTTTTTAACTTCCAGCTGAAGGGAGGGGAGAGGAGAAAATCAAGGGGTCCTGGGATGCATCCACATTGGAGGATAACCCGATTTGGGAGCGGTTTAACTTGCCTTGGCTCAAGGCTATGGGATTCTGGGAGTTGGAGTTTGTTGTGGGGGCCCAGAGCGGAGCGAAGCTCCGCTCTGGGCCCCCACAACAAACTCCAACTCCCAGAATCCCATAGCCTTGAGTCAAGGCAAGTTAAACCGCTCCCAAACCGGGTTATCCCTCCCCAATGTGGACCTCTACTACTACTACTAGTAGTCTCCTTCTTCTCTCTCTTTGGCAGGTCGCCTTTCAAGAAGATCCCCGTGGTGGCTGGGAGGGAGCTGGACCTCCACGCTCTTTACACCCGGGTCACCACTTTGGGAGGCTTCGGGAAGGTGAGTAGTAAAGTAAGAGTAGGGCTGATAGGAGTTGTAATAGGAGTAGCCCCCTCCGAGTTTTGTGTGTGAGGGGTCCCAAACTCTGGCCTGGCCCTTGGAGTAGGGACAAGGTGTAGTAATAATACTATTAGGAGTAGTAGTAGCCTGTCCAAGTTGTGGTTTTTTTTTTTGGGGGGGGGGAGCAAACTCTGCCCTGAGGAGGCTGAGGTACAAGGGACTTGGGGGGAGTAGGACAAGGAGTAGTAATAATCCTGTTGTTATTAGTACTAGGAGGAGTAGGAGTAGCCCCTCAGAGTTGTGGTGGGGGATCCCAAACTTTGCTCTGAGGAGGCCTGAGGTACTTAGGGGACTTAGGGGGTTAGGACTAGGAGTAGTAGGAATAGTAGTAGTAGCCCCCCTGAGTTGTGGTGGTGGGTTCAAACTCTGCCCTGAGGAGGAGGCCTGAGGAAGGGTTGTTGTTGTTGTTGTGTGTGTTAGTGTTTCATGTCGACCCCCAAATTGTGAGCCCAAAGGAGGTCGAGGAGGGTGGAAGAAGGGAGAAATCGAGGCTGGTTTGTTTGGGGCCTTGTCTGTCTGGGAAGCCTAAGAGTAAAAGGGATTATTATTATTATTATTTCCTTTAAGGCAATCCCCCCCCCTTTATTTTTCCTGAGGAGAAAACGAAGGGTCCAATTAAAGTGTTGTGTGTTTGAGGGGGGAAAAGGAAGAAGAGTTGTTGTCGTGGGTTGTTGTGTGTGAGGCTCAGCAGTCGTAGTAGTGCAGCAGCAGCAGCAGCGCCAGCAGCAGCAACTCAAAATTAGCGGGCATGGCTTTAACGTCGATATAATATTAAATCGGGGGACGCCGAGGAGCCTGGTCCTGATCCGGCCGTTTTTAAGGGAGGGAGGGAGGGAGAGAGAGCCGCCTTCACAACAAAAGCCCATAGCCATCTTTAAAAGGCTTCCAGGCTACTACGGGAAGTGTAGGCCTCAGAAACAACAAGAGGCAAGGCCTCAGTCTCTCGGTGGCGGATCCTCTCCAAGGCCTGGCTCCCCCCCCCCCTAGGCTGCATCCACACTGGGGCAATAATAACCCGGGTTGAGACCGCTCTAACTCTTTGTCTGGCTCGCTGGTATGGAATTCTGGGAGTTGGAGTTTGTTGTGGGCCCAGAGCGGAGCGGAGCTCCGCTCTGGGCCCCACAACATACTCCAACTCCCAGAATTCCATAGTAATTGAACCAGACAGAGTCAAAGCGGGGCCAAACCGGGTTATTGTTCCAGTGTGAAGCGTTTAAAACGAGGGCCAGGCCGCCTGGGGATCCCTGGTTGGGGTTATTGTCCAGGAGGAGGGAGACAACAACAAGGAAAAGACACACAACCACACAGAATCATAATAAACACACACACATAGATACATATATATATTTATCCACACACACACACACACACACATGCATACACACATACACACATCTCTCTCTCTATATATATGTATACACACATATACACACGTATATGTATATACACACACACATATATGTATATACACACATATACATCTATATATATATATATACACACACACATATATGTATATACACACACATATGCATACACATATACATCTATATCTATCTATAGATATACACACACACACATATACACACAACCTCCTTCTTTTTGGCCTCCTCCTCCTGTTCACTACCCCCCCCCCCCCCCAGTAAAGAAAAGGGAGGAGGAGCAAGACTGACTCAGTCAGGGAAAGGTAACACATCACACACAAACACACACTCAGGGAAGCCCAGAAACAAATGAATGTCTTCCCCTCTCTTCTTCCTCATCCTTATTGTGGGTTTGTTGGGATTCCTATCTCTAAGGCAGGCTTCTTCAAGCTAGACAGGTTGTGTGTGTGTATGTGGGGCAGGGGGGTGATGTGGACGTGTGTGGTGGGTTTCTTTTTTTGTATGTGTGTGCCCATCTCCCAGTGTGTTGTCTTTGACAGGTCTCAGAGAAGAACCAGTGGGGAGAAATCATAGAAGAGTTTAACTTTCCCAGAAGTTGTTCTAACGCTGCCTTCGCTTTAAAACAGTATTACTTGCGGTAAGTGTTTGAGCAGCAGGGCTCTTGCAGCACTAATGTTGGCATTTGGAGGGCTTTTTTATTGTGCAAAAAAAATAAAATAAAAATTTACCAGTAATAACCTGGCCTTCACAAAACCCATTTTATCTCAGAAATGTATGTGTGTGTTTTTCTTCTCCTTTCCTCTTTTGTTTTGGGCTGTGATATTTCTGGATTTGCTTGGTATTTTCTTCCCGCCACCATGAAGCTCTGAGGTGCCCAGTGTGTACAAACAGGAGTTGTAACAAGCTGCCTCTTAGTTATTTGCGATTGTTGTCATAGTGAGGCGATTAATATGGCTTTAGACCTTTGTTCATTTCACCATGATGGAGTGGCCTTGTTTGCTTCGTTTTGGAGATGGGTTATGGATTTGGGGAATTGTGTATTTTTATATGAACAAGAGATTTACAATTTTTCCCCCTTTCAAGAGAATGCCATTGCTCCAGTTATGTGTTTGTATGTAAATAGGGGAGAGGCTGCATTTTGCTGTTTTCAGTTAGTGACTATTGAAATATGTTGTGTTTTGACTATAGGAATCCTAATTCATAATTGATGTTGTGTATTCCCTGGTTTTGAGGGCCTATTTGATTTTTGTTTTGTTTTAATGTGGCTGTAGTATAGGCAATCTACTGGTTTTGTGCTTGTTTGTTGTCTGCAAATAACAAATAGGTGTCTGTCAATAATGCAGCAGCCTATATTTGTAGGTATGTTTCAGTGCTTATACCAAGGGGTCTGTGTTTGTGAATTTTAGATATTCTAAAATAAAATAAAAAACCTTTGCTTTCTTTGGTTGACAGCATGGATTTAGGATGTGAACATTCTCATTTTTCTGTCAGTGTAGAAGGATATTTCCTGCTTTGTGACAGGCAAGTTATAATAAATTTAAAGCCTATCTGTTGGACAGCCAGCTCTCTGAATTAGCCTGTGTGATTGCACAGGTGCACTTGCTGTTGGTTGTTGTCCTAGACTGACTTCCAATTTTGAAGCTGTAGAGTTCACTGCCACCGTATAGAAGTGGCTATTGAGTTATAGGGAAGTCTGGAAATCCTTAGGCAAAAGCAGTTGTAATATAAATTTGTAATATATATTTTTGTGAGTTTTCCCAAACCTGGCTGTAACAACATTATATTTTAAGAGTGTATGCACACCTGTAATTTCACATATTTATTTCTAGAGATTTTGGGTGGGGGAATAATAGATTTTTGAGAATGTTTTTGCTAATCACAGTGTTGGTTAAACTTGAACCATACCACATATTTGCCT
The DNA here is from genome assembly GCA_034509955.1 of Urosaurus nigricauda. Taxonomy (NCBI): domain Eukaryota; kingdom Metazoa; phylum Chordata; class Lepidosauria; order Squamata; family Phrynosomatidae; genus Urosaurus; species Urosaurus nigricauda. The sequence continues at coordinate 62,579,458 of JAOEGL010000005.1, read as the reverse complement.
TGAAATCTTTTATTAAAGTTTTCACTCTGTTTATCTGAGGTTAAAATGATACTGCAGTCAAAAGTACACTGCAGAGTTTAGTCCCATTGGGGCTGCAATCCTATACCCGATTTTTTGAGAGTAAGTCTCATTTAATTCAGTAGGATTTATTTTTGAGTAGACATGTATATGATTCTGTTACAAACTATGGGATACAAGCATTCTGTATTTCTAATGTTTATTACAGCACTGCCCCCTCCCATTTGAAAATTTTGTTTTGTGTGATTTTTGCTTAAACCTTCTGTGCCTATGTTTATCAGTGATTTTAAGAGGACATCTAGGAAGTGAAGATTTTTAGAAACCAAACCAGATTATATATTCAATTATATATTCAGTTACTGAGTTTTTAATGTACCTTACACATGTGTATTTATGAATATTCCCAAAACAAAATGGTGATATCTTTATAATATTCATATGACTTTTCCCTAAAATGCTTCACAATAATTAACTTAATTCTTCATGACAGTGTAAGCAAAGTCATAAAGAGCAAGGACAATTGCTCTTCTTAAATTTATAATGTCAATCTGACAATATATATATATATATATTATATATGTAAAAAGTCTGAAGAATCCCTGGTTCTTTGTTGTGGTCTCTGTGAATCACACAAATGGCTCTGCACAGGCGCAGGAAAACCCATATGTGTGAATTCACAGATAACCACTTGAAGAACTACAGTTACAGGTAAGGAACCTGTCCTTCGTCTTGGTCTCTGTGAATCACACAAATGGGTTTTCCTGAGCAGAGCCATTTGTGTAAATTTACAGATGACCCCTCAAAGAACTACAATTACAGGTAAGCAACCTGTCCTTATCGTATTTTGGAATAATTCTAGCTAACGATACCTGTAGTTTATACAATTATTATTTATACTTAATCATCATGTATCCATAGTGCAAGCAACTAGAATTTAAACTTCAGGGCCTATCTTATTATAGTGTTGCCCTCCCCACATCAGATACATAGTATTGCTCTTGGTCATGGCTGTGCCTTATGCTGTTATATATGTGTGTGGCTTAGGACCATGGTGAATGGGCATGCGTTGGTCCATAACAGGAGAACCTTTGTTTTAAGAAATTATTCATAAAAAGTTGGAAATGGTTTCAAGAGTAACCCCCCTTTTTTTCTTGTTAATCTGAGCATCTTTGAAGCAACTTTCCAGATAAAGGGTTTTGCAATTTCCAGGTGTACTGAATCAGTATGCTTAACACCTACAAGCCACAAGGGGACTATACCAATCCCCATGGCGATTGCTGCTAATCCAGCCAGACTAGTAGAATCAACAAGGTTCAAGTAAGTGGCTGCAACTTGCCATTCTGCTCACAAGTATGGCTTTTCTGGAAATTTTTTTTCACATCCCACTGTGCTACAGCCATTGAAGAACGTAGTAATTGCAGTAAAATTTACTGTAAGTACATTGGCTCTTGAGTCTTCAAAGTGTTTACAAGCTGATATTAGTTGTAGCCATTCTTATTGACTCATGAAATGGCCTTCACAAAGACATTGTAAGTACACTGTGATGATATATGCATAGGCTGACATTGTCAGCTATTTGGAATGAAGTGGGAATAGAAGGCGGTGGTTTACATGTGTTACCGGTTTCCCCAAGGAGGCACAGGCAGTTTCTTAGGGAGTGCAGTGGAAGTAGAGAGTGAAGGTAACAAAGGAAAGGGGGAAAGAATCATGACAAATACAAGGAGAAAGATTCCACAATTTGTAGTCATACAAATATTCCTTTAAAAATTGTCTCTAGAACACTGCGAAAGACTAATCAAAGCTATTTGTGATCAGTTGCCTGAGTAAACTTTAAAAAAACTAGATTTATTTTTTACCAGATTATTAATTAAATTAAATTAATAATGTAACAAACTCCGTGAAGAGTATTATTGGATTTATATATGAGGTTAAAATTTCTGCATAGTTATGCTATACATTAAGTGATTCTAAGCCAGCTGCTACATGTAAGCAGCAGGTATACAAATGTTGGCTTGCATGTTCACAGAGTAATCAACTAGTTGCCTGTGGAAAATTCAACATGAGTGCAACTGCACTCTCTCTCTCTTGTCTTTCTCAGCAACTAATACATAGAAGCGTATTGCCTCTGATTTTGGAGGTGATATGTAGCCGTTCTGACTAGTAGATATTAATGCCTCTAACCACAATAAATTTATTTAACTCCTTTTAAAAAACTATCTAACTTGGTAGTCATAATTATTTTTTGTGGCAGTGACTAACACACTTTAACTATGCATTATGTGAAGAAGTATTTCCCTTTTTTCTGTTCTGAGTTTTGCAGCAAGCTTAGTTTTATTAATGCATGGGATGGTGAATGTAAGACATTGGCTATCATGGATGTTTCACCTACTGATTCTGCTGAGGTGTCCCCAGGATAGGTAATTTCTGATCTGATGCAGTGACTAACTTAGTTGTACAGAATCATTTTTGTAGAAGTTGATACACGATGGCACTGGCCTTTGGAATTTTTGGTAAAGGTTTTACTGTGGTAGCTGAGGGGAAAACTTGTCCAAGATCTTCCAAATATATCTCAAGGTCATTTGGATTGATGCAAATAGTGATGTGTTGCTAATCAGTGTAGATCATGGATGGAGAATGGATGACCTTCCAGATCTTGTTGGATTGCAGCTCCCAATCATCCCTCACCAATGTCTGTGCTGGCCATGACTGGTAGGAATTGTAGGCAATAGCATCTGTGGAATAGCATCTTTTATGTAACATAGCAAGAAAAGATATATAAGTGCTCTAAAATAAATAAATAAAAGTGTTGTGTGGAATAAACAAAGTTTACTGTAAGGTGAAGAGAGATGGTATAATTGTGAACTTCCTTGAGTCATGTCTTACCATTGGTCAAATGTTTAGTATATTAGTAGTATATCTGAAGTGTCAGTAGGATTAAGAGCTAGCTAATCAGAAAACATAAGTCACATTTAGCTAAGGAGATAGTGGCATGTGTACCTTACATGCACCCATCATAATATTACTTCTTCATGTGATATATTTCTTAGTTTGAAATACTGTATATACTCAACTATAAGTCAACCTCATGTATAAGTCAAGGGCAAGTTCTGGGGCCAAAATTATGGATTTTGCTCTGACCCATGGAGAAGTCGAGGATAAAAGTTAGGGACACAGAGGAAAGGATATAAAGGATGAAGGAAAGTAAAACACTGTCAAAGAACTTACAAAATTTCAGCAGACATAACTCTTTTTGCTTACTCTTAAGACTGAATAGATGAGAGAATAAAGGGGGTCTGTACTTCACATACATTGCTTTCCACCAGGAAATGGTTCCTTCTTTTAAATAAGATAGAGCACTTATATTGACCCATGAATAAGTCAACTCAGGTTTTTTAGGTCAGCTTTTTGAACTAAATTTCTAGACACACAGGAGTATATAAAATAGTATGTAAAGATGAAATATGAACATAATGAGAAGGCAATGACTCTCTTTTCCTCTCTTTCTGTCAGGAATGGGTGCAAGATGTTCTGTTGCCCACCATCGCTAGGATGTTTGTAAATAATGATTCTATTTCCACAGTTGCTGAGATGGTTTCCTGTGGAAGTTCTTTAAGAGAGTTAAGTTTGTTGAGGAAGTCTGTGGTGTCCTTTAAAAAGCTTGTTCTGGCAACAGTTATGAAAAACAGTGTTTCAACATGTTTTGTGGGTATTTTTCTCTTTATAAAATCATCTCTTCAGAAATTAAGGTGTGTCATCTCAAAATTAAGATTTTTGTACATTGTTTTAGCATGAAAGCGCTATTCCTCGATCCACTTTAGCATCTGTCAGACAATCCTGTAGTCTCAGGACAGTGGCATCTAGTTTACAGCAGTGCAACATCAGTATATTGTAATCATGATCCTATGCAGAATTAATAAGAAAACCACAGCAGGACAAAAGGCAGTATTTCCTTAATCTCCACAGCTGGTGTCACCACAAGTGTTCCATAAGCCAAGCACTTCCCCACAAGCCGGACCAAACCCTGGCAAGAAGAGTCCACCCATAGAAAATCCGTATTAATTCCAGCATAAACCGATATTTATTCCAGCAAGGAGATGGATTCCTTTATGCAACACGCAGAGGGTTAATAATAATATTTTTACCTTCACAGTCCAGTGGAAAGGAACTACAATGGATGAACCTCTCAGAGAGTTGTCTTGGGAGAAAGCTAGGACAAGGGTTTTAAGGCCTATTGTCCTCCAGTGAGACAATGGTAGTAGAAAGAGAGTTTTCCCAAGTAGAGAGAATCAGGAAATTCAAGAACTGCAGTTTTACAGGCGCTATGTGCACACGGGCACACACATGCCTGTATTAGACTTGAACTTAATTAGTTTACAGAATGAGGATGTGAAACAGTGCAAGTACGAATGGGGAATGGTAGAATATAGGCCAGACTCTCATCTTGTATATTTGGTATGCAATAATTGTATTGGATACAAAAATAGATTAAAATCCATATTGGATTCTAGTTTCCATAGACAAGTCCTTTCTCTGTGAAGGCTAAATCCCATAGAGTTGCCTTTTTGCCAATCAACAGTAGGCAGAAAAAGCAACCAATTGCATGAGTTCACAGATGATCACACAGATGATCACACAAAGAACTACAGTTACAGGTATGAAACCTGTTCTTCACTGGCCACCAGCTCACAGACCCAGTCACATACATATCTTAGGAAAAAGAATATTGCATCATAAATCCTAAGACTTGTGCCATGAAGATTTCACTTATAGAAGGTCTCAGACATAAACTTTATGTCTGATTACTCTCCAGATGAAGGTGTTGAAGATCCTTCTTCTCCCACATAAACACTACTGAGAAAGCCAGTCATAGGGACTACTTCATGGCCCATATTGTATTTTCCATTGCCAAGCTACTGCAAATCCTGTAAATATTTCATTGGTTGTCTGGGTTTCATGATTATGCCATGACAGACCTTGTTGATCGTACTTCTACCCTGTGCTGACTGATGAGCATTGATTCGCATGGAAGTAATTGTGAGGCTCCTGATATATTGGAAATAGATCTTGGTCCTCTCTTTGGAATTTAAGTGACCAGAAGAGCAGAGACATGGCAGACATTATTAACAGGAAAACCTTGGCCTTCAATCCCTTTTAGAGTATCCCTAAGGCTAATTGAAGTCTGAAAGAAATAGGGTACAGGGGCCAATGCTCTGTCTGCCAACAAATAGCAGCTATGATAGAGTGAAAGCCTTCATTTAACACCTTTTGTAGTGAATAGTGTTGTAGAACAAATGAATAGAGTTGCCAACCTTTTTATCCATGAAGGCTACTATGCTTTTGTTGGTGTTGTTGTTGTATAACATACAGTGGAGTAACACATGTTGTTTACCTCGTTGCTTCATTGTTTTGCAGGATATGCTGTTGCCTGTTAGATATGTGTCTGCTAGAGGCCTTGAAAAGCTAGAGGCGCCCATTTAAAACATGAAGGTTTGCAGTTCCACAGAGGAATAGCCAACATTATACTGGTCATTGGTGTTTTCATAGCACTATGGGCATCTTTTCATCTGTACCTTTTAAGGGCTATTTGTTGAAAGTGTGAGAGACCCAAGGATAGGAGGAACAACAAGAAAGTTTTGTGGCACTTTGGAGATTGAGATATTTATTATGTTCTAAGCTCAAATTATTATAAATTTGTTAATGTTTAAGGTACCATTATCTTTAGACCATGCACAATGCTGTTCTGGAAATTTTAACAAGGATAAGAATAAGTGATAGCCAGCAGCTGTAACACACAAGTCTCTAGCCTTTAGATTTTCATTTGATGGTTCCAGTATGCAAGAGCTTTAGAGAGAGTGTTGAGTGTTGCTACACAGGTTTTTCCATTATCTTTGCTTCGGCCTCCCTCTGACTATTTAAGAGTAAGATAGTGACTGCACAAATACTACCCTCTCTCATGTGATTCTGTGTATTTGTGTGTCTTCTGAGTCCTGGCTTTGAGAGATCAGGCAAAACTTTGGTGGCATTTCTAGAAGTAACTGTATGAATCATGGATTTTACCACTACTTTCATGCCTGTGTGGATCAGTTTGTCCCTGTGTCCTATCTTGGAAAAATGAAGTTCAGGATTCTTTTTACATTGGCCAATATGGCTGAGGCTTCTGGGATCTGAAGTGCAAAATCTCTTAAAGGGTACAGTTTGGGGACCACTGATCTAAAAAGTTTCAGAAGGATTAACAATCTGTTTTTCCCTATATTGGCTTTGGGTTCAAGCTGTTTATGCAAAGCACTCCTCTAGAATTTCCCTTTGTGTGTTCTAAGTGTGGTAGAAAAGAACGATCATGTAACAGTCAGTGCTGCACATCATGTTATGCATTCTATGGCAGGGTTTGTGCTGTGATTGAGGACACATTCTAAGTTAGAATGGGAGAGGCAGTGTGTTTTGACTCTCCATTGAAATCTTGTCTTTTTGTTGGCCTAACTGTACAGAAGCATAGGGACCAGAAATGGGGCAGAAGGTGTTTAGAATAGAGTATGAGTGTGATTCTCCACCAGCATGCTTCCAGAGTCACAATTTTTTGTTCCATTCATTGGTAAAATTGTTCTGGGATTTGCTGATGTATCTCTGATGTTGTGTCTGTATCAAGACCTCAGCCATGGCACATCTCCAGCCATGGGAGATAATTGTATAATTTAAGCATAAATTTGTGCCCTTGATATACAAAACATGATGGTCTTAAAGTAAATTAGTCTTTAAGGTCTTCCAAAAAGGCCTGGAGCTTTTTCACGTTGCAGAATTATAACACTGCAATTCCACTTTGATTCCCATGATTCCATCCTACGGAATCCAGAGATATTTGGAATTCTCAGCTAGAGAACTTTAGTACTTCTTTGGATTACAATTTCCAGGATTTTGTAGGATGTAGCCATGACAATTAAAATGGAATCATAGTGTTATAATTGTGTAGTATGCAAGGGCTCTGGAACTTCTAAAAATAAGAACATACGGCTCTGAACTTAAATGCTTTCATTGGTGTCTTGTTTGTTTCAGACAACTGTTTTTTATAACTTCCCGCATTGGCAGGTGCCTAGAATAGGAAGACTGATCAAGGCACCTGCATAATATCAAAATCCTCAGCCTTATACTGCTATTTAAGGCAGATGTTCTTGGCTGTGTGTGTGTGTGTGTGTGATGCAATCAAGTTTTCACCAAGTTGGAAATTTGATGCAATTTAAGCAAACCCCTCTCTGAAGTTTCTACACATTCCTGAATGAGACATAAAGTGTATACCAGCGGTCTGATATGGGAGACTGGCAGGGTTTTTCCCCTCAGTGTAGCCCATTACAAGTGTTTCCTGCTGTCTTGAAAGCTTGACACAGACTGGCAATCAATAGTTTGTGGACCACCACTTTGAGTAGCATTGGTGCATAGGATAGCAGATGTAGATTATTTTCTTTTTTCACTTCTTTTCATGTAATTGTGCTATTATAAATAAGCTTTTTACTGTGACAGTTGTATTATCACAATGTGATAGTATGAGTTTAATTTTATTTAAAATCACACGCAGAAACTTCTTTTCTCAATCATTAGGAGTCTTCTCCCCCCCCCCCCCGGCATAAGTTAAACAAAGCAAATCATAATTTTGAATATATTACTTTGAATTGCCTGACAGATATGGTAATTTTATTATTTGTGGATTTGTAGTAAGCAGTCAAAAGCCAAAATGCCAATAACCATTCATAGACTTGACTTGTCACTGTAGTGATGTGAGTGCCCAGAGCAGCTGTTATTATAATTCCTTTAGACTTTACTGCAGGTTAGATGTTTAATCTTTACTGAGTTATATTAATAAAGTGAATTCCAAATACTTCCCTATGGATATTTTACAGTGTTAATGAAATATTTCAAGGGAAAACAAGGAGCTTGTATGTGGATTGAGAAGTACACTTTTACTCTTTTGTATGTTAGCTGTTTTTTGGTCAAATTTTATTGGCATGGAAGTGTAAAAGTTGGCAGTGTTAACATGTGTGTGTTTAATCTGATTAGATTTGTACTTTATTTGTGCATGACTCGTGGAACTTCAGGTGGGAATAAAAATGGTTAAGAGTGTATCTGGTTTTGATGTACTAGTCATATATTTTAAATTAGTTTTTTTTAAGGAATTACTGATCAGTCCTGTAAATGTGTGTATTGGCACATCAGTAATACTCTGAGTTTGGGAATTACATTGTGGTACCGGTCTGTCCATAGTCTTATTGATGTTCTTAGTTGCCTGTGCATGAGAACATGTTATGCAGTTACACTGATGCTTTTCTACTGCCATAACATATGCCAGTTTGATGTCACAGATGTTTGTTAGGTCACTGCTAGTAAATTCTAGCTCGTAAATTGATAGAGAGAGACCCTTCACTGAAAAGGTCTCTCTATCTGAAACAACCCATCTAGTATTGGACCATTAGCCTGAATTTATCTCCCATAGAATTTGTGACACAGTCAGAACAACAAATCCTACGGGATCCTAGGAGAGATAATTGTGGTTGAATTAAAGAGTTCCACCCTGTTTGACTAAAACAACCCAAAGGGCAGTCCTAGGTCCCTAGCTTCTGGTTTTAGGTTTCTATAAATATTGGAATGCAGTAAATGGCTGACTTTGTTCCTCCTCTAAAACAGTTTTCATAGATCATCTGTACCAAAAAAGTGCTGTTCTTCCACCACATATCTCAAAGCAACAGTGCCAGTGACTCCTTTGCTGTGTAAAGGGTGGAACTGGCTTTCAGTGCCAGAGGAAGCAGATGTGAATCTCCTTGTGCTATATATGCTCTCAGTCTAATCCTGTGTTCTGCAGAAGCACTGAGATGGGAGTTTGAAATTTAATGGAAAAACATGAGTTTTTCAAGAGTTTTAGGGCTAGGAACATATGAAATAGGCTATACTGCTTTGTTATAATAATAAAGGTATTTCCTTTAGTTCAAAAGAATGGATCAGTAAGTACATTTTTTTTTTAGAAAAATAGCCTAAAATATAGTTGTTTGAATTATTATGGTTAAAATTAGTAGGTTACTAGCAAGGACAAAGGAGATCATAGTGAGAAGGTGGTAAGGGGGAGAGAATAGTAAAATAGGGGAGAGCTAAGTTGAGAAAGTTGTGATAAAATTCTTCAGTTAGAAAGATGTATTTGGACTGTTAAAAACAGAGGAATGTCTTGTCAAAGAATCTTCAAATGTATAAAGTCTAATCTACAATGAATCCTCTCTTATGTGAATACCCACATAAAAGGTATTATAGGCCTCTATTATTATGGTGTATGAATGAAAAATAGTAGTGCATATTTAGATTTTAGTAAATTGTTTCTATAACCATAATGACGTGGGAATACATACACAGTCAGCCATCTACATTTGCCGTTTTGACTTTTGAGGATTTGATTATTCACAAATTGGATTAATATGTTCTCTCCTCTAGCATGACTCTGTTGTCAATTTCTGCCAAAAGTCATGCTGGAGGACCCATAGATTCATAGAGAAAATACTTCCCTGGGCATTTGTAGGTTCTCCCACACAATTTCATAGTCAACATCTGGCAGCTCATGACCACAGAAGTGCCATGGAGGACCTAGAGATTCCTGGAGAGGTATTCCCTGAGATTTTTTTTTTAAAAATAGTGTTTTTTATTTGCAGTTTTTCCACTTTCACAGACGTCCTTTGCCCCTAACTCCAGTGAATGTGGAGGGTCCACTGTATATTTTTGTTTGTTCCAGAGGTCTTTCAGTTGAGCAATTATGGAGTTACTTTCATTATGTGATAAAATAACACCCATAATTTTCTAGTAGAGGGACTACAAGAACCAACAGGAGATTTGGCAAAACAATGGAACAGAAGCTGTTGCTTAGCTGTTATGGTTGCGAGCATCTCCTCAGTGTTTTCCATCTCTCAAAAAGTCTACGGAGTGAAGATCACTCTGCTGACCTGGATCCTAGTCTCCTGCCCTAGACTAGGAAGTCGGGGGTGGGCAGAAGGTAGCTCTCTCCAGTGATATGTAGTAGATCTGTTAGGGTTTCTAAACCACAGTTGTTTCACAATATCAGAAAAGAAAATTCCTTTCTTTATGATTTTCTAAATTAATATGATGAAATTGAGAAAGCTTGAATGGAAACATGGATTTCATTTGTATATGAAAGACTTTGAAACTCCATTCTAGTACTGAAATGTGTGATCTGAGCCATGGCTCAGAAGCAGGTTCCTTCATTTTACCAACCACAGTCAGCAACTAGTAGTCATTGAGGTTCTAGAGAAAAACCAAAGGAGATCCTTAAAGCCTTAAATTCTTCTAAAGACCTTTCTTCTAAAGATGTCTGCCTTCTGAAGTGTGTGAACGTGTATGCATACACTGATGGTATGTGGTTTCTTTCCATGAATTGTTCTTCCATACTACACTCTTTCTCCTCTCTGATTACTCAACTGTTCCTACGTCTGCTTTGAAAGCTGCACCAAACATCCCTGGAAGTGTATTTGGTCTCCTAGAGCTCCCATTTTAATTTGCTGTCTCCTACATGCCATGTTTAGTTTCAAGGTGTTTAACTACTTTGTGGAAACATGTTTGCTGGCAGTACATCTGAATAACCTTGGTGGCAGTGGTAATTAACACTGTTAATATTGCTTCTGAATATCAATTGGAGTTTCTGTCTCAAAGTGAATGTACAGCAGATAAACAAGATGTGATAGTAGTGCTACTGTTCTCTTAGCGGCAGTAATATTTGGCTATGTAAAGGATGTAACATCACTGTGTTATTCTGCTAAAGGCAGTTGTTTTATGTTCAGTGCTACATTAACATTTTTGTACATAAATATCTTTGGACATGCTTTAGAGTGGTCACCACTACTGCTAATAAATGGTAGTGTTTGGTCTTACAAATATATAAAGTTTCAAATACTGTTGTTGTTGTTGTTGTTGTTGTGTGCCTTCACGTTGTTTCCATGTTCTGTTGACCCTAAGGTGAATCTCCTATCATGGAGATTACTAGGCAAGATTTGTTCAAAGGTGGATTGCCTTTGGCTTTCTGTGAGTCAGATGCTGTATTGTATTAGTTTTAATGTGTATCATTTTAAATATATTGTTAGCTGTTTTGAGTCCCATTATTGGGATAAAGGTAGGATGCTAACAACAACAACAACAACAATAAATATTTCTGTTGTCAGAAGTTGCCATATTTTGGAAAAGCAGCTAAAGATCAACATTTTCCTCTTATCCTATTATTTCATCCTTTCCTTTTTATTCAGTAATTTGAGCCCAAAGAGACAGGCCAAAATAAAGCTGCTTTGGGTCACTTTGAAGGTATGCTGTTTAAATGATACCTGCGTTTTAAGAGGCCAGAAGCTGTGCCAAAGCTGTGCTCCAATCCTTAGGACTGAAGCATGGCTTTGGCACAGTTTTTGGGCTATTAGGACACATGCATCATTTAAACAGCATACCTCCAAAGTGACCTGATGCAGCTTTATTTTGCCTTGTCTGTTTGGGTCCTTTGTTCCATTTAGATTAGGGGTGAATAAATGTGACCAAATGGATGTTGTGAGAATACAGCTCCCATGTGCCATCACAAGTAATTCTGTTGCACAAAGCTGGTGGGATTGCTGTCTATCAATATCTGAAGTGCCACAATTGCCCTTTACTGTTTTAGAGTATAAATCTGCTGACAGGGTCTTGTCTTTGATTTATATTCTTGTACTATCATCATAATCTTTAAGTATTTAAAGATAATAAAATTTATGCTAATTAGTAAGATGGTATGCTTTTTCTTCCAAATATGGCATAGCAGAAAGGAAAATGTGATGAACGTCTACAACGCTTTATTTAAAGTGTTTATTTCAGCTGATAAAGTCTCCTAGAAGATGGCAGCCACAGATGCTGGCAAAACATCAGGAATAAACTCTTATAGAACATGGCCACGTAGCCTGAAAAGCCCACCCAAAACTTCTAGAACTGCTTACAAAGTTTATTAAGATAGTTCTTGCCTCCAGCTTTTGATACTACAGGAAGCATTGGAAGGAAGGAGAAAAGAAGGAAATACAAGTATAGTTCTTAAGTTATACAGCTGCTATGCTTGTTCTTTCTGAGAGTGAAACATGAAGTAGGGTCCTTGGTTCCATTTGTGGTGGATGTATGGAGCCAAATTGACCTCCGTTTTCTGTGATATTCTTCCTGAGAGACAAGAGGGGCACAGGGCTTCTGGTTCTCCAGCTGATAACCTGGGGAGTAAGCAGGATGAGACAGAAGAACTTGCATCAAATGCTAGTAATTTCTGCATAGAATCCATATATGTTGGAACCTTTGCTGAAATTTCTCACACTTCCAATTTTTCCCATTTAGTACATCTCACTTGTTTTCTCATGCAGTCCTTGTGCAGGTGTTACATAAACACATGCACTGTAACATGAGTAAAAGTAAATACAGTTTAAAATAATGTTCTAAGATACATTGTGTTGTGAATCAGTGAGAACAACACTTTTCCTGCAGCTCTTTAACATGTCTAACATTACTAATTTTTAATCACAAATATGACAGACAAGCAAGTTACTAAATCCAGATCCCTTGAAATAAATATATAGAAGCTAGAATATAATTAGCATTGCTGTATTGATCATGTTTAAAGCAGTGGTAGTCATAATGCAACTCTCATTATAAATAATCAATACATTTTGGTCTACAACTATGCTGATTTGTATTGTTCTGAAAGCATTTTACACAGTTATTTGTGCCATAGTTGTAGATTTGGACAGTCTCCATGTCTACATATTGTTTTTCATAAGATCAAAGTCTTAGTTCATGGAACCTAAGCACTGAATAAGATCAGGCTAAATGAGCTTGCATTTGAGTCAACAAAGGCAATGAAGTTGAGACTGAACTTACTCTTTGTAAGTAAGTATTTTTAAACCAAAGATGGCAAGAGCAGCTTATGTTCCTTTGTTCATGACTGCCCTGTTCATGACTAAAGCAGGATTGAGGATGTAGTGTAAAGTATTACAACAAAATGTTGTTGTAGGTGAGGGACATGACACCGCACCAATGCATAGGAGTCTTACCTTGTTTTCATTGTATCACACAATTTTATTCCTAGTCTGGTTCATTTCTTGTACCAGTGTGGGAATATGGCATTGTTCAGGGCTTGTCAACTATGTACACATTCAGAGATAAAATAATGGGTTGCATTGAATATGGCAAAGATATGCTGAATAATTCTGGCTGCTCTCATCTCATTTAGTTTTACCTTTGCAAAAATAGGGACAAAAACTGGCATATACTGTAGTTTATTTTCAGTACTTTACAAAAACTTTGGGAATGTAAAAGTTAAACAAGGTCATAGCAGAAGAACAAAATTATTAGACATACTAAGCATTAATATGAGTAGCTGAACATACATGGTTATTAGCTTGATAACGTTTTATACAAATGTGTAAAATAAAGTGTATTGAAAGAAATTAATTATAATATTGCAGGTTAGTTGTAGTAAAGATCAGTTTAACAGTGGACATATTAAACTGAAGAACTGTAATAGTTTACTAGGAGGTTCTCCTGAATTTGAAAATAAAATTGTCAACAAATTTTGTTGCATGCCATTTTGCATGGGATATACCGTAAATACTTGACTATAAGTTGACCTCATGTATAAGTTGAGGACAGGCTTTGGGGTCAAAATTAAGGATTTTAAAATGACTCATGGATAAGTCAAGGGTAAATTTTAGGGTCATGTAACAAAGGACGTAAAGAATGAAGCAAAGATTGTAAACAATAAAGCCAAGGAAAACTATGCCAAATAACTTATAAAATTCCAGGAGGCATAACTCTTTGTACTCACATTAATGGCTAGATGGATGAGAATCCATCAGTATGGATGGTACTTTCAAGACTCCTGCCTTTTCCAGGAGATGATTTAAATAAAAGTTAAAGTGCAGTACTTACACTGACTCATGGATAAGTTGACTTGGTTTTTATGGGTCAATTTTTTGACTAAAATTTCTAGACTTATACATGAGTATATATAGTAAAATCATAAACTATTTTTGCATGAAAATGGGCTAGAACGCACAGTTTACAGGACTGATGTAATTTCTTATTTTGCATATTTTTGTTTAAGGCTGACTCTAAAACAGTGTAATTTGTTTTACATGCTTTGGAAATATCTGTATGGACTAAAAATGAATGTACTACCTATGTAGTATTTTAATGAAGACTCATGCATATCTAATCCTAATAAAAGATTTGACTCGATGCAGGTTTTCTTTTCTTTTTTGAAGTAAAAAAAGGATGAGGGAGACCACAAAAAATTGGCATAGTTTCTAGGTGTATGCAATTTTTAAGATGTTTCTGGAGATAACAGTGAAAGGCGTTCATCATAATGCTGTTGACATGTATCCTTGATGTTCATGAAAGTACTTAGAAGTTAGGCTGAAGAAAATAATTTCTTGGCAGACAGTAAATTATAGCCCCTTAGTCCTACTAGAATTTCAATCTGTATTTTAATCTGTTGTTAAAAAGTGAATTGCATTCTTTCATAATTAGAGCTTTGGGGAAAAAGCATTGAAAATCTATCCACTACTTTGTGTAGAGGTCAAAGGGACTGAGCAGATGGTCCAGGGAAGCACGGGCTAAGTCTGTGCTTTTCTGGCCTGGGAACTAAACCAGGCCAGTTCGTGGGCTAGTGCAGGAACTAGCTACTGCTGCATGCTCCTCACCTTCTCCCATGGAGCAGACTTCCACCAATGCATCTAATGTGAAAACAGGGCACCTGGCCACTTGGGTGCAGCCAGACACCCTGTTTTCATGTCAGACATGATGACAGGGTCTGCTCACTAGCAGAGATGCGAGGAGGATGTAAGGAGTACACACAGCATCCAAACAGCCTGCGTTTGCTGTGTCGTTTCCAGGAAGCTTTGCAGCAAACTAGAGGGCAAATTGACTCACATTAAGGGCTGTTTCCCTTGGGATCAGATCCACTGGATCCATATCTGATCTGCCAGGATCCGGCCTGATCCTGGCCCTGGGGTTTGAGGCCAGGGGAAAAAATTGGGGTTTTGGCCCATGTGGACAGCCATAAAAAAGAATGAAAATTAGTTCCAGTTCTTTGATTTGTTGACTGGTATGTTTACTTGTGAGAGTTGCAAAATCTTTCTGCAGATTACTCTAAGCTATAGACTTTAATTCTTATGGACATGCTTAGTTGTGACTTTGGACTTGAACACTTCCTTTCATTTAGCACAGTTATGAGAAGGTCAGACACTTTTGAATCACCTTTAAAAACTAACCACTATTTTTTATCATGTCAAGATTTGGATAGCAGAGCAGTGGATGGAATGAGCAACTCAAGTTAAACTCTAGTTTGTTAACAGCCCATAGTATTAACCAGAGTGTCCCTCGCTTGAATATAGTTAGTTTAAAGCTAACTAAATCTGGTTAGTTTAAAAATGTAGGTGCATTCTTCCAGTCTCCTCACAATCTTGGGGTTAGGAAGAACATACAAGCCAATGGCTTTCTGAGTTTCATATCCTTAAATGGTTCAGTTTTTGCCTCCAAAACAGGACAGTATCTCATAAATAAAAGTGTTTTTGAGTAAAATTGGTTGATCGGACTGCAACTGTGGTTTCACAGCTGCTATTTAAATATTGTGTGTATTATGTCATTTGTAGACACCTACATATACAAATTAGCTGTGTCATGATTTGTTTCTAGTTTGATCCTGGATACAAAACATATTTCCCACTCTAGTCTGTAGTGGTAGCTCCCATCCTTAATAGACATCCAAGCTATCATTCTTCCTAAGCATAATGGAAAAGGAATACATTGAATCATATAATGTTTTACTTGCCTTGACTTTTCTTATACGTTTTGAATCTTGAATGGTAAATTTCATCCTTAATTAATTTTTGGAGGTTTGATTTTTAGAAAGGCTTTAAGTGTCTTGATATTTTAAAATGTCAACACAAGTTGGGTGAAAGATTTATCTTTGCTGTCTAATAAGCATTTGTTTAGAATAGCTGATGATGAAGAAACTGAACCAACTTAAGGCTACAGTTGTATTCACACTTATACAGAAGTATAATTTCTGGAACTCAATGAGTCTTAGTTCTGAGTAGACGTTCATAGGACTGCCCATATATTGATCTGGGCAGAATGACAAGCATGCTTGCTCATGGAACTCAAGGGAGCTTACTTCTGAACAGATATGCAAAGGATCATAATGTTAGGATTCTTTCACTGTACAGTGGACCATTGGTATCCGCTGGGATTTTGGTTCCAGAAATACCCCCACCCCCACCCCCACCCCATTGTACAGTATTGTTCAATTCCATTGTATACATTGGGGTAGTAAAATCGTGTCCCTTATATAAAACAGAAAAATCAAGGGTTTGGGGTTTTTGTTTTTTGTATTTTTAAAAAAATATTTTCCAACCATAGATGATTGAATCTGTGGATGTGGAGGGCTGGCTATATATTTGAAATCAATTAAAATAAGAACATTTTCTTGGGTATTGTTAACTGATTAGATTAAGGATGGGTTATTAGATGTATCCATAAAACACTAGTCTGGTAAAGCCTTCTCCAATATGGTACACTCCAGATGTTTGAAATATAGCTCTTACAAGGTGGAGTTAAGATATAATAAGAGGTTTTAGTCCAAAACATCTTAAGCTGTCACTCCAAGTTTTGGTCTCTAGATGTTGTTCTTCTATAGTCAGCATGGTCAGTGGTTAGAGATTATGAGAATTGTATTGCAACAACAGCTGGAGATCTAGGTTGAGAAAATGATTTAGAGGGCACAATGTAGGAGAGGGCTACTGGGAAGCAATCCTATACAATACTTGTATTGTGAATGTACAGTGAAATATAGATTCAGTTAATTCACAGCTTGATTTATGTTTAGATTTACAGTGTACTACAATAATGTAACTTGGAATGAGTAAAATATTTCTTTATCTTAATTTTTTTTAGGTATTCATGTGGGGGTGGGGTAGATGATGTAGGACTTGTTCATAAACTTTTCCTGTGATTTCACAGTTGATCCAGGTTGTCAGAAGCATTGTACAATATTGTACATATTTGCAGAAGTTTCTTATTCTAGTAGAAATAATGGAAAGCAAGTTTGTTTGTCATCTGTGGTGCAAATTGTGCAATTTCCTGTGGTAGAATATAAGTGGCTGCTCCTAAAGTTTCTTCACAGATTATGATCTGTTAATTGAGATGCTTATTAAGGTCGAGCAATAAGTATTTGCTTGAAGATGGGACAATTCACAAGAAGATGCCTATATTAATATATATGTGGTGCCAAATCCCATGGCCAGCATACCTAATTTATCTAGATATGATTGGGGATGGATTAAAAACATCTCTTTTGTCATTGCAAAGCCAAAAATGCTTAATTATCTTCACTTAGTTTATATTCTCAAAACTATGAGATGTTAAAAAAATGTATAGTATATCTCTTCATGAGAAAGGTTTTCCTTCATGACTAGTTTTCCTTCATGACTAGTATAAGCCCATGCCATCATAGAGCTCTGTTCTTTGGTTGTTAGTTCTGAATAAATGGACTTCTGCTGAGGATTTTAATTATGCAAATTGGAAAAGATTATTGATCTTACCAAAAACATTCTGAGCTGCCAACAGATCAAGGACACTTGCTAATTCCAGTAGGGTAACTGGTTTCATCAGGTGCCTTATACTGTCTTTATATTAGCTGCAGATTGAGAAAATTATGTGTACACATTTAATTATTTTAAACTATGTTGTCCTCTGCTGGATGTACAGTAGAGGTGGACAAATATGGAAAGGTAGAGGCTGCATTAGTGCCCCAAGAGACCTTGCAGGACTGCACCTCTCCATAGCATCCCCTCTTCCTACAGAAAAACAGCATTTTATCCTTAAATGCCCTGTACAGGACAAGGGGGAATTACCACCATGTTTTAGAGCCTTCCTAGGTCATTTTAGGCTTTGGAGAGGGTTTAAAAAACAGCAGGAAGAAAACATATATTTCCTGTTCACTTCCTGTTTCAAAAAGTTTCACTTCTAGGTGTGAATTGGCCCAGGGTAGGCCCAAAACATGATGGCAGTGCTCCTCTCCCCTCTGTAAATGGCATTTTCGGGGGGGGGGGGGGGGGAATTTTGTTTTTTTAATGCCAAAAAATTGTCTCAACCCTAAGGGGTTCAGGGGGCCTCCAGATATGGTGGAAATGCCTTCTACGCCGTATAGAGCACATTTGGAACATATTGGAGTGAATTTTCCCCCCAATTTGGCCACATTAAGCCTTTGGGCCATATTTTGCCAACCCCTGATATATGGGAAACATCTAAACCAGAGGTCCTCAAACTTTTTCAACCTGCTGCCCTTTCTTCTTTGGTGACAACCCTCTGGCCTATTTTTTTTATATTAAGTCTACAATTCTAAACAACCAATCTAGCATGAAAAAAATAAACAAGTGCCTGTATTTCATGAATAAAACTTAACTCTGAAAAACAATTTATTTTGTATTTTTATCAGTTGGAAAAAATAAATTTACTTCTCATCTTTAAAGCATAGTCTTCATAGTTTTAGTAGAATGGATTTACTTGGTGCAGAGATTAGTTTTCAGGCTGGAAGTCACTGAAGAAGTTTTAGATCACCATGTTCAGTAATTTTCAGTCTCTTTCTTTGAGTGGAAAGAAGCTGGGCAACTACACTGAAACCTCACTATACTCAATGTGATGTTCGGAAGGCAATAAAGTACATCTTGACTTTATTCCAAACTTCAGTGATGTGCTTTTCTGAAATTTGGCATCAACACTGTAATTTTGGAGTGAAATCAGTTCGTCTTCCACTATTTGTGTTTCTTCAGTGGTGATATCTAGGAATGGATTGATTACCCAGTTTGGTGTTTTAAGCAAAAAAGATTGTGAAATCTATCAGGCATGTCTTTGTGCATCTCACCAAGTTTCTCAATAAACTAAACAGTCATTATCTGTTATTCACTTAAAATCATAGACTCATGGAAGTCCTCAAGGGCCAGTCCAACCCCCTGCCATACAGGAATATACAATCAAAGCATTCTTGACAAACAGCCCATCCAGCCTCTGCTTAAAAACCTCCAAAGGAGGAGACCCGACCAGTCTCTGAGGGAGTGTGTTCCTACTGAATGCCTCTGACAGCCAGGACATTCTTCCTAATGTTTAGGTAGTTTGAATCCATTGCTCTGTGTCCTAGTCTTGGGAGCAGCAGGGAAAAAAAGCTAGCTCCATCTTCAATATGACATCCCCTCAAATATTGAAGCATGGCTATCATGTCACCTCCTAACCTTCTCTTCTCCAGGCTAAACATATCCAGCTCCTTAAGCCACTCCTCATAGGGCATGGTTTCCACACCTCTCATAATTTTGGTTACCCTCCTCTGGACATGTTCAAACTGGTCAGAAGCCTTCTTGAATTGCGGTGCTCAGAATTTTTCTTTCTCCAATTTAGAGAGGCTCAGAAACTGGAAGAATTCCAGTTCATTTCTGCAGCCTTTCCTGCAGGATTTAAACACAACCCTTTGTGTGCATATATGTGTGTGTCTGCAAGTTACTTGTCA
Source organism: Urosaurus nigricauda (assembly GCA_034509955.1). NCBI lineage: Eukaryota > Metazoa > Chordata > Lepidosauria > Squamata > Phrynosomatidae > Urosaurus > Urosaurus nigricauda. Next base: position 62,559,858 of record JAOEGL010000005.1, on the reverse strand, counting down.
ACATATGGCAACCCTGTGAATTTCAAATGGTATTCTTGAGCAAGGAATATTTAGAGATAGTTTTGACAGTTCCTTTCTCTGAATAATAACGTACAGCACTTAGAATTATTGCTAGTTTTCCATCCATGTATTACCCAGTGCTGACCCTGCTTAGCTTCCATGATCAGACAGCATCTGGTGCCTTTGAGAGTACAGTGGTCCCCCGGGTTACGAAGGTAATCCATTCCGGGATTACCTTCGTACCCCGGAAGTCATTTGTTACCCGGGGGACCGCTTTAACCAATGCACAGTGCGCTGGAAGCGTGCTGTTTTAAAGCGTCCGGGTTGCGAATTTTTTTCGCAACCCGGGGTTTTCTTCGGATCCCGAGGGCTTTTTTCACCCCCGGTGGTTTCGGGTCCCGGGGATTTCGTTCCCCGGGGGATTAGGATCCCGGGGGACCACTGTATTTTATGTATTACTGATCTTGATATAGAGACGATGGAGAAACAGAAAGCAAGGGAATAACATTATTTTTAAGCATACATAATCTTTCAGGCAAATGTGTTGTAAATCCTGAAAGGCTATGAGTAATCACAAAGACTGCATTTCTTGCCCAAACTACTGTAGTTTAAATATTAAAGTGAAACATTTCTGCTTCTAAACTTCTTTGGACACAACTTTAGTTAGAAGCTAAAATGAGTCCCTTGAAGACTGATATTAGTCACTTTGGCAAAAAATATACAATATATCTATTTCCTTTCATCTCTATCTCTACCCCATGTATCTGTCTGAGGCATACCAGCAAGGTGAGCAACTACTCTCGGTAAACTTCTCAAAGCAACAATGAAAGCATCAATTCCTCGCCTCCTGAGGGACTGGCAACCCCACAGAAATTTCTGTGGAAGATGCTGCTGCCGCGTGCCAGCAATAGCAGAAAGCCACCATGAGATACTGCCATGAGCCAGACATGCATGTGCAGCAAAGTTGTTGCCAGGTGCCATGGAGAGCTGCCCTCCTTTTTGCCTTCCTCTTTTTCTCCCTTACTTCCTCTATCAATCAGTGCCATTATCCCCACTTGAGACAGGTGTCTCCTAACATTGAGGAGGGGAGATGTGGCGAGAGTATGGTGGTGAGAGCAGAAAGGTGGCCTCAAAGGAGGCAGCCACACAAATGATGGCACTTCATTGAGCTTGTACAAGGTGCTTCCTTGTGCCTGCATGCTCCATCCCACATTCCCCCTTCCCATCACTGGAATTGTCAGCGTCTTCACTTTCACACACACTGTACCTATTTGTGGCGGTGGCAGCAGGAGCTCCTGCTTCTCAAACTTACCTGGCTTCTGTACTGGCACAGGCTCTCTTTCAGATGCCAGTGTTTTGAAAACCTCACTGGCACGAGAGAATCAGTGGGGTTGGTGAAGGAAGGAAGTGTGGCTCTTTAAAGCTAGGCACTGCTGCATCCCCCCCCCCCAATTCTCTGTCCTCCTCCTGTTTCCCCCCTTTTTTCCTCACCCCCTCCCCACTGCTCCTTTTTATTCTCAGTGCTCCCCTGGATCTTTCTACTGTGTGTGTGTGGGGCGGGCTGTACTGCTCATGTTGGGAGTCACTGATCTTAACATTACAATGTAATTGTCTGAGTTCATCACACTTTAAATTCATATTATTTGAGGGAAATTCTGACTCTTGCTTCCATGCATGTTGTATGCTTTCATACTCAGAACAAACTTGCACTGATAACAGGCCCAAGTAAATCTGCACAAGATCGAGCTGTAAATGTTATAAAGTTGCATGTTTTCAAATGCTGTCTATTGACCCACTCATTTCATTTTATTTTGATGTGAAGTTAATTTGACTTTAAGATGTGTCATATATGTGGCTTTTAGCTGGACTTACAAATGCCATTATACTTACTAATGCTAAATTATCACTTTTTCTTTAGAGGAGTACTTAAATAAGTGGTACTAAGTTGCTTCATAGTAATTTTATGTTATATTATTTAGTATGGCCATTTGCCCTCCCAAAATGATGGTAGCTTCATATTAGAGAGAATGTTGTATTCAAACAAAATGCTACGCCATATTTGTTGAGTTTTTAAATAATTGGTTGCATGATGATGCTTGCTGCTTAATTCTTCCCATCTGGTTCCTCCTGCAAGCAAGAATAGGTAAAGCAGTCATTCATTTCCCATGATTGAAAAGCTTGGTGTTATGGCTGAAACCAGACCCCGTCTCTTTGCTCCTCTAACAAGCCTGAATCTGATTGGTTAGAGAACCGACAAGACAGAAGTTTGAATGTAATACTGCACTTTTCTGCCTTCATATGTTGATGGTTATTTTAGCTGCTTCTGTTGTTAGGAGCCAAGTGGGAGCAATTCTCAGCAGTTCTGGCTTAGCATTTTGTGTCAATGAGACTATTGTATACACACTTTTTGCAACTATTGTGAAACCAGTGGAATCTTAAACACCCTGGAGAGGGAAATACATTCTCCAGTAAAATTTTCATTTCCCACCCCCTTTATTGTTTTGTAGCTTTTTTTTCTTATTCTGTTAAAAGAAATAATGTGCATATTTGCATAAGTGTTCCAGTGCAATGCTATGCATATCTGCTTTTTTCCTTTTCTTGTTTTCCTAGTTGATATTACTTCCAGTTGAATTTATATAGAGTTGCAGCTTTAATGTAATATTAAACCTATTAGTGATGTCAAATGTGATCTCAGCATTTCCAATCTTTCCACATTCCTTGTCTGTGTTTTATTGTCAGGACCAGGTAAAATGGGACTTCATTCTGCAACTGCAGAGGTATATTATATCACCATGAGTGATGCTTCTTTCCACCTTTAACTCTTCCTCTTTTTCATATTTATAGGAGGTAAATTGTTGGATTGGGTTGATTCTGCAGCCATTCCATAGTACAGTACATGGTTGCAACTAGGAAGTGTTAGTTACAAGACATGTTTAGTGATTTCTGAGTAAGCTAGTCAAAAACTGCACTCAGTTTTCCAGGCTGGATTCATTTTTTTTATCTTGCTTTCATTTTCTTTTAGAACAACTCTGATAGTTCAAAAAAAATGAAAACATACCATCAGGTTTCTTCTGTGCCTTGTCCTTCTGTAACCCCCCCACTTGCCAATGGAGGAGAGAGCTGAAAGTGTACAGAGATTATTCTCTCCTCCCTGTCCCTCCGCTGGTTCTACTACATCTGACTGAGCAACTGTTTTTAGAAATTGCAGAAATTTGCTGCACTGCCTATGCAGGTACAGGCACCCCCCACTTATTTGACAGGTTCGACAATGTCAAAAAGTGGAAATGGAGCCCTGATGGTGCAGTAATTAAATGCCAGTGGTTAAATGCAGCCAGTATTGCAACCACAAGGTTGTGAGCTTGATCCCAGGGCTCCAGGGTTGACTCAGCCTCCCATCCTTCCATAGGTTGTTAAAAGGAGTACCCAGCTTGTTGGAGGCAATTAGCTTACATGTTGTAAACTGCTTAGTAAGTTGTAAACTGTTCAGTATGAAGCAATATAGAAATGTAAATGCTATTGCTATTGCTAAATAATTGAAATGTGGAACCATTGTCTTCTCTGGTCTCTAACCAGTTGAATTAGCAAGGGAACTTAATAAAAAGGCCAAACCTTCCCCAGAAAAGGAAATTGGTGGGCGGGGGGGGGGGGGGAGATTCTGATAGGACAGGTGTAATGCGCACATAGGATGAGTGGAGCTGAGATGGCATCCCCCCCTCCACCCAGCATGAGGGATAGTGGGAACCAGGCTAAGGTGAAGGGAAAGAGCAGCTGTTACCCCATCTGCCCTATGGGGAGAGGAGGAAGGGGGAGGATGTTACCTCAGGAGATGAGGCCCCTATGGGACTACATTTCATCCATAATAAAGAGGAGTGATGGTGGTACTGTATGCTGTTAGCTCCATATCCTCTCTCTTTAATGTTCTTACCGTACATGTACCCCACTATTGCTGCTTTGAACCTTTTTGCTGACTCGCTGTTTCAGCCGTTGTAAATTATAACCGGACCCATCAATTTGGCCTGTGGTTGAAAGAGCAGACCAGTGTCAAATATACAGGTTCTGGGTATAATTTAAAACTGTTGAAAAAATAAGGCATTGAAAAATGTGTCATCAAAGACTGGGGGATGCTTGTATCTCTTTTCCAAGTGGTTTCTGTACAGCTAATGATTTGACCTCATGTTGAGCTCTGCTATTAAATACTTCTGCAGGTGTGGAGATCCTGTTCTTTTTATTGGTTCCTGGGATCTGCTCTCATAACATTAAAAGCAGTTAAACTAGGAGCAGTACAAAATTCTTTGGGGATGCATGGAGTAAATGATGAACCAAATATATCACTACACTTAAAAAAAAAGAAAGAATAAATACCAGCTCTGGCTCTCAAATAAATGTTGTCATTTTTCTCTTTTTTGTGTGGTAAAGATGACTGTGGGAAATCATGGGATATTGTGTATCATCTATATATTGATGGAAGAAAGAGTGAAGTGAATAAAGTGTCCTGAAACTGCTTTTTAGTTTCATACCTATTTACATTTGTCCCCCACCCCCATTTTTTTAACATTGAAGTACTGATGAGAGATAAAAATCTGAGAGCTTAGATTTTAAAAGCGAAAGATCTAACCAAAGACCTAAAGACCTATTAATGTTTCCAAATGAAGAGAACTGCAGTCCAAGTTTTCACAGTTTTTTCAGATGAACTTATGGGAAGACTTAAGTATGTTTGTATAAAGTGACTCAAAAGTATTTCCTGGGCATTTAGTGATAAATGAGGAAATCACCTTAGAGTATTCTCCCTGTGGTATATTGTGTGAAAAGTGAAATTGATAGTTATGTCCATAGTTTATGTGTGGGAGGCAGTGACAGGCAGAAAAAATTCACAGAAGATATGGGAAGCAAAATTAGCATTGAGAAACAAGGACAACACCAAGGTTATGGATAGTGAGATCAAGGGTAATGAAGAAAAGTGAAGTTTGTGTAGATTGATACTTCTTTTTTTGGCTATGAATGTCTGGGAAAATTTTAGCTGAAAATAGTCCCATATGTATATTTTTGGGTGAATTACTCATTAAGTACTGATGGCCATGTTAAAAACATACAATGGACTGTAGGCCTGCAACCAATTTGTGTATGCTATTGATTGACTTCCTTGTTATTATGTAACATGCAATTAATATTATTTTCATATTCACACATGTGACATATGGCAAGCAACAGTTGTCAGTGGCATTTGTCTGTTCTACATTAGTGATATTTTGCTGTGGTTATCCTTACACGTGAAAAGTCTTGAGTAAGTATTTTAGAGTGGAGAAATTAATAATATTTACTAGCTACACTGTTTTTCATGTTTTCAGGATGATCTTTTGTGGCCTCAGAATGAGCAGCACAGTAGCTAACTGCACTACTTACTATCCCTTCCTAGCTTGTACTTTCAGTGCCCTCCACATATTGCTTTTAGTGTTGCCCACTTCTCTTCTCCTCTCACTGCTACAAGTTGCAACTATTTCTAAATAAAGAAGTGGAGAGCACTGTTTGTGCATGCATGTGCTCTCTTTCTAGGCTTTTTATGGGAAGTGCAGTGCTCCTTCAAATTCTGCCATGAGCTTGTAGCCAGCTGCTACAGTCCTGCTCTCTATTTGGCTGACTAGAAGCAGCAGTTATGAGAGCAGTAGCTGTGTTGCAAAAGTAAAGTGAGTGTAGTAATGGGAGGAGACTAGATTGTATATACAGTACAGGATGCATGTGAGAGTAACCCTTCAAAGTTGTTGGCAGAAATGATACAGTTACTGAATTGATACTTTGGCTGAATTGATATCCCTCTTGCCTAGACCATCTTAACTGACAACAGAAATAACATCTGAGATAAAATGTACGCCTCTGACTCTTAACAGTATCACTTACCTTCTCCTGTATGGTTTTTAACACCTTTGTCTGATGAAGAAGCCAGATGTATTTTAGCAATAGCAAGTACATGGGATATTGTGTAATATCTATATATTGATACATATATTTTGTGTATAATTTTGTGGATTTTGTATTTTGTTGTATGATACTAGTTACCCTTGACCTATATGGTACAGATCATTAGAATTTAACCAGAGTGGAAAAGCAGATTTTTTTTAAAATTTTTTTCAAATCTTTTATTAAATCTTATACAAAATACAATTCAAAAAATACTGTCAGTATACATATATTACATTCATGTCATATACGTATGCAAAGATTACATTATCCCTACCACCCCATTCTTTTACATTTCTGTAAGTTTCACATTCATAAGTCTAATTCATATGTTTATGTGGGTTTTTTTTTTAAAAAAAGTTTTGTGTCTTCACAACTAATATTTTTAAAGGAGTTTGGGTTTATCTCTTACAAAATGTTTTGGGTTGTTTTATGTTGGAATACTCAAAAGTCCTTAAAGAAAATAGAAGAGTTATTCAAGACTTCATTTGAAATAACTACATTTCAACAAATCAAATCACACTTCAAAATTAAAAAGGAAACAGTCAAGAGAAATAACTGCATAGGTATTCAGTTTTGCAATATCCCTCACAGAAAGTATCTTAAAACAGTTTTCAAAGAAGTAAATGTGTTAGTCTCTTGCAGCAGTAAAAAGGAGAAAAGGAGGAGGAGAAGGGGAAAGGAAAATAATAATAATAATAATAATAATAATAATAATTATTTATACCCCACTCTTCAGCCAAGGCCATCAAAGCGGCTTAATGTAATATAATGTAGCAGCACCATTAAGACTTAACGGGTTTTTATTTTTTTATTTTTGCATGTGTTTTTGTGAAAGTGCATTTATGTTATGAAAATTCATGCAGAAATAAAAACCAGTTAGCCTTAATGGTGCTGCTACTCCTCCTTTTTATCTTAAAACAGTGGTTCAGTTGTGGTTCTCATGGTGGCGAATTTTTATAATAATTGCTTAGAATTTGCTTTCCCTCACTTCCCCTTTCCTCTTAAAAGTGTGACCTGCCATTATCTTTGTGTTTTATAGTTACTTTAGCAGTAAAATTTATATTAAACACCATCATTTGTTATAATTTGTATTAGAGATTGAAATAAATGTTAATTTGTGTTTATTTACAAATTTATATAAGTTTAAAACTTACCATACATTATAAATGTAATGAGAACATAACAGTAAACATTGTAGTGTCTTTCATGAACAAGGAACTTTCTGCTTTTGCCATGACAGAACCCAAATTCCTTGACAGAGGGCTTTGTAGGATAGAAGTATGTAAGTATATAAACACAAGAATGTGAGAATTACTGTTCTAATGGACGGAGAGCAGATCCATTGCTGTCCTAGCTTTATACACCATTATGTCGAATGTGATGCTGATAGTTTTTTTTTTTTTCATTATTTAAAATTAAATTTTAAAAACACAAATCATTAAACACTCAAATACATGTAAAATTATTTTTAAAACACTCAAATAGACATAAAACCATAGAGTTATGGTTTTATGTTTATTTGAGTGTTTCAAAAATAATTTTACATGTATTTGACACTATAACGCTAGCTACCCCCACATCTCCCATTCCCTCCACCCTTAAAACTATGCCTATTAATAAACCACATATAATCAGCATAAACTCAAGTTAATACATTTAACATAATCTAAAATTGACTTCCCACTCCCCAAGCCTAGGAATATTAACGCTCCATGTCTTAAGTTTCTCGGTAATGCAGTTTTTAAAGTTTATTTCTGACCTGGACATGTATACTAAATTGCTTCAGCTCTCCAGATCCACAGCTAAAATCTTCACTTATTTGTTCTTCATAAAAATAAAAAATGGTTTTCAGTCCTTTAGATAATTGTCCAAAGATTTTTTGTTAACTAGCATGGCTAATTTATCTATTTTAGCCAACTCAGATACTTTAACAATCCAGTCTTCTTTGGTTGGGAGAGAATCTGTTTTTTTACTTAACAACAACCTTGCCACAACAATAATGTAATGCATCACTGTGTTTTGCATCTGATAAGTCTGATGCAACTTTTTATTTAAGTATTCACCTGGCCATACTGGTAACCAGGAACTCTGTGGTCTATACAATTCCATCCATGTAAGTGACTGGAGGTGGAAACAAAGGGTAGATTTTTTATGTCCAGCTTGCTTGGCTTCAATGCTGGCCATGAAGAAAGTGAAGCTCTTTGTTACTGAAAAAGGAGCAGAGTGATCTGTTCCTCCATCATGAGCTTACTCAGCTTCCATTCCAGCTGCAGAGGAGGGAAAGTCTTTTCCACCACACTTACACAAAAATGTGCCAGGCTAGCAAAGGAAGAATAGAGTGCTCCATTCCTCCTCCTATGTGCAGAAGAGCAAAGCCCCTTCTTTCATATCCTCTGTATAAATACAGTAGTCTGTCAGAGGAGATAGGAAAGGCTTCACTGTCAGTGTGCTGCATTTCTAACCTGCAGATTTATTTATTGGACTGCTTTTTGCTCATAAGAGGAGCTGACAAAAGAGGGAACTAATGTTCTGTCTATGCTCTGCTGGCCCCTCTAATCAGTAAATAGTAGGTGAATAAAATGTTTGTGGTCTAGTAATTGGAGTGAGCTTATTAACAGGTTTAGGTTTGCTAAATGCTCACCAATACATCTGAAAAAGAATCACTATATGAACAGCTAAAAGGTATTGGGAGCTGGAAGGGGGCAAAAAGCAAACATATGAATTCCCCGAAAATAAGACATCCCCCCCCCCCCAATAAGATCTAGTAGAGGTTTTGCTGAATTGCTAAATATAAGGCCGCCCCCGAAAGTAAGACCTAGCAAAGTTTTTGTATATAAATATATATACAGTATATAATAAATGTTCATTTTTTTGTTTAATAATAAATGTGAATCCTTCTTCATGGAAAAATAAGACATCCCCTGAAAATAAGACCTAGCGCATCTTTGGGAGCAAAAATTAATATAAGACACTGTCTTATTTTCGGGGAAACATGGTAACAGAAGAAAATGTATATTTTCCTGTGTTTATTTTCGTTTATACATAACATCATTTTACCTGTTCCTTGTGTGATTTGTGTCTCAAGCAGCTACAACACTTTGCAAGTTGAGAGATTTCCCAAAGTAGGGAGACTCTACTCTTGTTACCACATTCAACACCGACATTTTGTATCAACTAGAGGGTTGTTTCTGTATGCTTTCCGTAAGATCCTGGTTATCCTGGACAGCAGTGGGAAAGGTCTTGGTTGCACAGAAGTCCAGAGAAGTACCTTAACCCACCCTCTGCTTTATGTTTGTCTCCATCTGAATGGCTTGAACACCAGCTCACATCTAATACTGTGGCTACTTACATTTCAGGGGCTTCTCAAAGGGATGGAAATGACTGTTAGGAAGCTTCTTCTTCCTCTCCCCTCCCCCATAACCCACTCTCTCTCCAGTTGTCTTCCTTGAACCTGCACAATATCTTAATTTCAAAGGAATTTTATATCATATTCATGAGGAATATATTAGTTTGTGAGGAAAAAAATCACTTTCATTGTAGGAAAACAATGTTGTGTACAGTGTCTTAAACACCATTAGTTTTTGTTTTGTTTTGTGGAATTAAGATCGAAGAAGTAACTTGCACTATGTCTTCTTGAAGTTTTTAAAAGTCTTCTGCCAGAACCTTCTACAGTTATAATACCTGTTGAGTTTCTAGCAAAACATAGCTAGTTGGAGTAAAGGGTCCTGACTGACATTTCTCATAATACATTCTGACTATAAGTACCAGATCTACCTTCACATACTATTATCACATTGTCTTCCAATAAGCACTGTGTACTTTTGTTTTGAGAATGATTTTGTATTCTTTTATGGACTGCTCTACGTGTTCATTCTCAAGAGTTTAAGGAACTGATGTGTAAATCCTTGCAGAATAAGTCCTCAAGGTGCAAACCCTTGTTTAGTTTAGTGGTATACTTTGAGTTTGTGTCTGTCATCTACAAATTAGAGTACTTCAGTACTAAGTGTGCAAGGTGCTACCAAATCTTCATGGGCAAAAACTAACTTTCAGATATTTTAGACTGCTTATCTAAGTAGATTCCCCAAACATTTGTCTACACATAAAGAGGGCTACTGGATCAGACAGGAGTCTGGTGTCTTCTTTTAAGTTGATTGTCTTTACTGGAATCAACAGTTAGATTCATTTGAAAAACCCACAACCAGGTGTAGCAGGGGGTCAGGAGCATCAGGGGTCTTGATGTGATGTCGTCCAAGTGCACCAAAGAATCACATGTGGCTGATCTTCGTCCCAAATAAAGTTGGGTATGTTTGGATTTAACTTAGTTTTAACCTTCAGGCAGCCTTAGATTGTGCACAAAATGCCACTGTATAGTAAGAGGAATCATGAAAGAAAGCTACTGCATTTCTTGCTGTGGCAAATAAGTGTTGATTGTGGAAGAAACTTCGAAGGGAGAGAGATAGTACAGGTGTGAAAACAATAAACTCCTCTTTGTCTCTACTCTCCAGTTGCAGCATTCAGGGGAATATTGCCTTTGTCATGGCTGAGAACCATTTATAGATACGTTTTCTTTAATTTTTCAAATCTCCTTCCTCTTGAAGTTCACCCATTGATTACAAACAACACATAATTCTAAATTTGTATTGTTCAAAGAATTTTTTCTGTATAATGAACCAGGTGCTGAGCCTATATTAGATCCATTTAGTTGCTTTGGATAGGTTATTTTGATGGCCTATTTGTGTTTTTATAATTTCTGGTAATGTGATATTATTCACAAAATGAATGTGAACCAATAAACTGGCTGGTTACGTCTTTACTCCAACAGAATATCAGCACCCATATCAGTTATGGGCTTTATTGTAAGAGTAACAGATTCACAACATTTATAGAATGATATGCAGTGATCACTAGGTTCTGAAGCATCTGGCATTGCATATGTGTTTTAATAAATGGCACAACCCAGTGAGACTTTATCAGACATATATCAGCCAAGGTGATGTGACTACAGTTCATTCCAAACACTGTGGTTGGATGAAATGTTGAAAATACTGCAAATGCAAAAGGAATAACATTTCACACACTGCTGTTGTCATTTTTGAGGAACAATGCTTCAATAATTGACGTGGATAACCAGAAACAATCTTGTCTATCACATGTTTATTAAATTAAAAACAAATATTACTCTTTAAGAATATATGTCCAAATTTCTACTTGCTTTCTCTAAATCAGTGTAGCATTTTATGTGGCCAGCTTAAATAGATTACTTTGCATTTATGTTATGTCAAATTTTTGAAAACTAAAATCAGCTATGCTGATGCTTTTATTATTTTACAAACTATGATTGTGTCATGTTTTTCACTGTGTGTTGCATCATGTTCAAAGGAAATATTAGTCCAGTTGACTGTATATGTATGCTATCATATTTGAAAATGGCTGGCATATAAATCAACAACTGGCTATAAATATAGTACTTTTCTAAAAGAAAAAAGAAAAAGAAAAAAAGGACATGACTAGTTACCCATACTGCTGCACTAATATCAATTTATTAGCAAAAATGCAGCACAGAATTATTGGGGAATCTTATTGCTTAGTGCCTTTAACTGAAAAAAACTCTTCATTCTTAATCCTTGATCCTGTCATTTCGGCCAGTTAATAGTTGAAATGATGACTCTTCCCATTACGCCATAACTTTAGAGCATAATTCTGTTTATAAACAACAAAAATATTTTTAAGTTAAGAATTCCAAGTATATGTCCACCAATTTGTTCTTGTATATGTATTTGCCCTCAATATCTAAATTAATAGACATTTAGATCAGAGATGGCAGCATGTCGGGCATAGGCTGCACGTGACCTCACTCCCACCTGTTTAAATAGAAGCCACTAGCACACCACCAGATTTGCTGCTGCTTCACAAAAATTTACTTGTAGCAAAATCAAGTCATTTTAATAATAATAATAATAATAATAATAATAATTTCTATTCCACCCCTCTGAACAAGCAATCGGGGCGGAATTTTCATCTTAAAGCAAGGCTGTTTGGCAGAAATTTTGGTGGTGGAAATTTCCCTCCATTCCCAGCTCCCTAAGTTGTTCCTCATAGGGCATGGTTTCTGGACCCTTCACCATTTTAGTCGCCCTCCTTTGGACATGCTCAGTTTCTCTACATCCTTTTTGAATTGTGGTGCCCAGAACTGGACACAGTATTCCAGGTGGGGCCTGACCAATGCAGAATAGAGTGGCACGATTACTTCCCTTGATTTAGACACTATACTTTATTGATGCAGCCTAAAATTGCATTGGCCTTTTTAGCTGCTGCATTGCACTGTTGACTCATGTTCAACTTGTGGTCTACTTGGACTCCTAGATCCTTTTCACATGTTATCTCATTCAGCCAGGTGTCCCCCATCCTATATCTGTGCATTTCATTTTTCCTCCATAAGTGCAGAACCTTACATTTGTCTGTGTTGAATTTCATTTTGTTAGCTTTGGCCCAGCTTTCTAGTCTATTCAGGTCATTTAATAATAATATTTATTATTACGGCACTTGGCCAGCACAATTCAGGTCATTTTGAATTTTGATCCTGTCCACTGGGGTATTAAGCTACTCCTCCTAATTTGGAGTCATCTGCAAATTTGATAACTAGGCCCTCAATAATTTCATCCAAGTCATATAAAATGGCAAAATCAACGTTTGCTTTTTGGGAGTATTATTTTATTCAATGTCTTCAAGCCGTGGATAGTGGAATCCTTGGATACAGAATTTGGGGATATGGTGGGCTAATTGTATTTGATAGCATTATTAGTTTGATAGATCAAGGAGGTGCTAGGGTCATGGGATGTCTCACTTTCAAGGCCTTTTTTAAACTGCTGCCTACTCTTCTGGTTCCCATTCTGGAAAAATGTGGGCTAAATAATGGAAACAAGAAATAGGTGTAAATAGAATACAAGGTTACTGAATTGCATCCAGTGGGGCCTCATTGGTGACTCTTTGTATCCTGGAAAAAAGTGACAATTCTGGTTCAAGCCATACCTTTAATATGTTTATAAATATCTTGGGGAAATGGTGATTGCATTTTAGTTATGTGTATGTTATCAAACTGAACAGATAGGTTTATGAGACGGAAACAAGATTCAAGATGATCTTGAAGTCATAGAGAACTGGGAAAACACTAATCGAATTAATTTAAGCGGAGATCAAAATGTAAAGTTATGTATCAGATTGGCAAAATAAGGAATATAGAATCAGAGGTGTGTGATACTTGGCATGACATCAGAACATCTAGAAATTATATAGGGTTTTTAGTGGCACAGACAAAAAATATGAGTCAGCAATATGGTGTAGTGGCTAAATATCCTTATGCAATTCTAGGCTGCATTAGTAGGCTCTGTACTTTTCACCAATAGGCTGAAATTGTAGCACATCAGAGGACCATGGGCAACCTTCAACTAAAGGGGAAAAGGAAGAAGAAAGGGCCAGTCAATTTATAGAGGTATGGATTATTGCTGTATTGCTGTATTGAGGAACATAGAATCCTAGAGTTGGAAGAGACCACAAGGGCCATCCAGTCCAACCCCCTGCCGTGCAGGAACTCCCAATCAAAGCATCCCCATTGACAGATATGGGCCATCCAGCCTCTGCTTAAAGACCTCCAAGGAAGGAGACTCCACCACAATCTCCAAGGAAGGAGTGTGTTCCACTGTCGAACAGCCCTTACTGTCAGGAAGTTCCTCCTAATGCTGAGCTGGAATCTCTTTTCTTGCAATTTGCATCCATTGCTCTGTTCTCTAGAGTAGTAGAAAACAAGCTTGCTCCATCCTCAATGTGACACCCCTTCAAATGCTTAAACAGGGCTATCTTATCAACAACAACAACAAAATGTGCTACCACGTGTGCAACTCTGCGTACGCCACTCTCAGCCACTGTCGCACGTTGTCCAAAGAAAGTCAAGGGGCTCTTGCAGAAGGGTCTCTCAATGGGATGTGTAGTACCTTCATCTTCATTATTAACTTGACTGCTTATTTAATGCTTTGTCAACATTTTGCATCGCACATTGTTTCCACTAATGCCATAACCCGCATTGGGGGAAAGGTGTGATAAAAAGTAAGCAAATAACCAAAAAATCAAAATGTGTTCTCTCTCGCCGACCCTTTCTTTCTGGGTGTTTTTGGCCTCCTTCTCCCCACGGCTTTGCGCTCGTTCCTCCTTTGCATTCAGGAACCAGGAGCCGAGGGTGCCAGCAAGAAAGCAGAGAAGCCGCACGGCATGGGCTAGTTGATGAATAAGAGCTGAGAACATGACTACTGCAGCTTCTAGCAAGAGGTTGCAGTATTTATGATGTGCCCTTTTTAAAAAATTTTTTGCCTAAAGTTCATCTGGAGAGGGATACTATCTTGCTGGAGGTCTTCAAGCAAAGGCTGGTAAGCTGTTGGGAATGTAGAGTTCTTGCACTTACCTGTTTGTTTGTTTGATTAGATTCCTGTCTTGCTCCCACAACTGAGATCCAAGGCAGCTTGTAATATAATTGAAAAGTAAGCACAATATAACATAACCTATGCCTAGTGAAATGCAACTAATCCAAGGCCAAGATCCTGGAACAGAGGCTACAATGTGTAAATCTGTAACTTTATGATGATGGAGATATATTGTTGACATACACGACTATGATAGTGGATTGCAGCAAAAGTTCCTATTGTGTATCAGGACATGTTATATATCAGGACCATTATGCAATGGCCAGACTCTCCTGATAAATATATCCTCTTCCCTCCCTAGAATACAGACATTGTATAGTGGCAAAGTTCAACTTTACATGATCATAATTCAGTTTATGATTACATAATTTTCCAAAGGATGCCAGCCCTTGTGTCCTAGTTTTCAGTGTGTATGAAATTTTAATTTTTAAGGTGATTCTGCCAAATTGATTGCTAGGTTGGGGGGCTGGTGGGGGGGGGAATCAGTGAATCCATTATGTGACAAAATGCAAAATTCCTCCTCTTACTTTTATATTTTTAGTAATAACTTTGGGACATAAAGCATTGACATACTCAGCATCAGCAAAACAAAAAATATTTACTGTGTCTCAATAATATAGAACAGTTTATTTTTGCTATGTTAGTCATGAAACCCATCTGCTAAGATATGAATTTTTTAAAAAAGAACTCTTAGCTTTAGAACCACTTTCAGCTTTAGTAGTATAGCTCATCTGTTTTGCATAATTTGGTGTATTTTTTTAAAAATGTATGTAGTTTATTGTGGAGAGCCAGCATAGTTAGCTTTTGAGTGTTGTACTATGACTCTGGAAGACAAATGGCAAATCCCCTCTGAATAAATCTTGCCAAGAAGACCTTGTGATAGGGTGGCCGTGAAGTCAGCAGTGACTTGAAGGCACAGAGCAACATGTTTCCTTTTGGAGCATTTAGCTTAAACTTTGCTTCCAAGCTAAATTTAAGTTGCTGATTTTCTGGTAGAGGCCATAGTTTTCTGAAGGAGCATTTTTTCTCAAATGAGACTACTCAAAATTTGATCCTCAGGAAGAGTGTTATTGCATGACCCACTGACCTTAGAAGTCAGGTTGGAAACTGCAAGATATGGCTTTCGCTATAGTGCCCAGTTATGGAACCTTCTCCCGGGGGAAATCCAAGCTGGCCTCATCTCTTTTTACCTTCTGGCAGGCAACCAAAACTACACTGTTTTGTGTGGCCTTTGGTCCTTCGAATGAGCTGTTTAAGTTGTACAGTATGTGTGTTTTTCAAACTTTTAAAAAAATTATTTAGTTTATTTTTAAATAATGTTTTTATCCTGTGTACATTGCCTCAGGGTCGCTAGCAGGCAGAAAGGCAACAAAAATAATAAAGCCTCACTGGACTTTTTTCCTCAGTAAGCATACATAGGATTGCACTTTAAATATTATTCTATTACTTTATTTTTGTGATACATATTTTTTTAGAGGACACAGTCTGGAAAGGCATTGTGAAAGTACTTGAAATAAAGTGGGATCAGTCTTGAAAAGATAGTTCACATATTCAGTAAATTTTTTGTTTCTTCTGTCCTCCATAGCATAAGCAAATAATGTTTCTTTTTTACACATCACTGCAACTGATAATTATTCATGTGCCTGTTGACAGATAAACAGGTTTCTTGCGCAGGATTTTTTGGCACATCAGAACAAAAGAGGTAATTCAGTTGTCTAATTGAATATATAATTCAGGCCAAGTTGAGTGTGATATCAGTGGGACAGCTGAGCAAAGCATGTATTTAAATCTCTCATCTCAAAATTAATAGGCCAGGGATCCTAGAACTCTGCATGAGAGCAAAGCTTAAGTCTAGCATTTTTTAAAAAAAAATTACAATGAAATTTTCATGGTTAGTTTGCTTTTAAGTTCCCAGTGAAGATAAGTAGTGTGTGGTGAGTATTTTGTTTCCTTAATAAGAAATTATTGTTTGTCGCAATTTCTGTTACTCATTCTAGCTTCTTGATACAAAGTAGATAAAAACAAATGTGCGTATAAAATAATAGGTGGGTTACCAAATAGAAATTAGTGTTTACATATAGACATAATTCCAAGCAGTACGAACGTGCAACATAAACTACATCCCTTTTGGGATGCATTATAAAGTATCCTTATGCAGAGTGGACATTAATAGAAAACACAACTTTTTTACTTGTATTTACTTATTTATTTATTGCTTTTTTATATCAGTGTCTTTAAAATGATGTAAACTGCCTTGCACATTTTTTGTATTGTCAAGATATCGAGCGATGCCTACTATAATGCAATTCAGAACTAATGAAGACATATTTCTATCACTGAGCAAGAGGAGGAATTTGACCTTTGTTTGGTAGTACTGTATTTTGAGAGAGAAAACTATTTTGAAAAGAGAAAAACACATCCTTCTTCTCAAAACTGTTTCATTTTATTAGCCAGAAAGTAATAGGAAAAGTGTTATGCTTAATAATGTCTTATTAATAAGCCAGTGGAACTTATATTTCCCTTTAAAGTTCAGATTTGAGTCACAATTTTTATAAATGTTCTCCCTTTTCATATTAGAAAAGCTATTCTCTACTTTTTGTACCTACTGTTTGAAATTAATGCGTTGAAAGCTAAGCTAAGAATTAAGGGTGGTGCTTTACAATTGAGTATTTGAAAACTTTGGCCTGTGAGTATGTCTGGCTCTTTGTTAAATGTATTTTAAACTTCCGTCTACAACTTTATTTGAACATTTTCCTCCCAGGAATCTATGAAATCTGGAGTTTGAGTACTTCAGAAGTAAATTATTTCTTTCTCTGTGTCAAAAAGGTGTAGTTATGTAGAGACAGAAAATGGGTTTTATACAGAGTGTAGCCCAATATTATGCATCTGTCAGCCAAGTTTTGTGGTTGGTTTTCTCTGCTGGTTCCACTTTTGTGTTACCCCAGGAACTTGCTCTTCAGGGTTTACCAGTTCTGTCTACACAAATGTTCTTCAATTTTACTTGTATATCTCAGATATCTCATCCTTATGTTTTTACATGTTTTGGTTTCTAATGTTTTCCTAGTACTGTGATGAGTCAGAAAAGAATTTATATATGACAATTCCTAGAGTAGTTGGACACTTTAGCTTAACCAAGACATAGCTTGGGAACAGTTTCATTTTCTTTTACTCCCATTTAGATTCTGCAGTATAGGTAAAACGAATTGAGTCTCATTCACTGGAATCTGCATGGCTGATTAAGGGATATCCCCAGATTCAGCACCATGGGGTTCCCCCCCTCCCCCATAAGACGAATTGGCAGCTGCTTGTTTACACTGGACAAAGTATAGAAGCTCAGTGTAGTTACCATAGGAACACTTGTTGATAGGAAAGTTAATGGGAAAGCATTGTAACATTATAGTTACAAAAACAGTATTTTAAAAAATGTGTTTACATTTAAAAGGAGGCTTTTTTAAAATACTAGCACTAATTCTTACTTAGCATTTACTTTTATGTTACACGAATGCACTAAATTTTATCCAGAATGAAAGTCAAAATTAAAGCCTCCCATGGTATTCTTGCAAACAAGCTCATGGAATGTGAGCTGGACAATGCTTTGGTTAGGTGGATTGGTAATTGGTGACCAATTGGACTCCAGGGGTGCTCACCAGTACAACTGTCATCATCTCTAGCCAGCATGTCAAATAGCCCATCATTATTGTCAGAATGAATATGTATGTATGTGTATGTGTGCTGACAATAAAGCATCCATTTGCTCTTGTTACACACCTGCAACAATTTAGAACATGACCTAATTATTGGAAGTTTATTTTTGCCATTTACTTGTTTATTGGACTTACATTCTTCCTCCCAAAAGTGGCACTCTAGGTAGGGTAGGTAAATGTATTATTATTAATAAATGGAGAATATCATTAGATGCAACACTGCTAGAATAAAGTTAAAAGCACAGTAAATAAAATCATTACTTAAAACCCATCAATAGGAAAAGTACATCTCCTGATTGCTAATAAGCCCCATCCTCAGCAGCCAAGCCAGTTGTCAAAAGCCTGTCTAAACTGCAAAAAGAAGAAAACAAACAGACAAAACCCTCCACTCTCTTTTGGCATGGTAGGTAATACATAAGAAAGTACACTGTGCCCGCGTCATACGCTGGCACCTTTTACACTTACGCTGAAAGCCCTGCACCATTTCCTGAATGGCGTACGTGTCTGCGGCACATGTATGCCAGTGCACCACATGCACAAGCCCCATTATTTTAATGGGGCTCGAGCATAGGCAGAATGGATCCCTTGCGTAAGGCAAGGGACCACTGTATGTGCATGTAATAAACAGAACAATACTAAGTTAATTGCTGGACGGAGTAGCTTTTGGAAAACCTTTTTTTCTTCTTCTTAAAACATAGTACAATGTGCCCTTTCTATCTGCCGGGGTTTGGTTCCAGGATCCCATGTGGATATTAATATCCATGGATGCCCAATTAAATACAATGGCATAATAAAATTGTGTCCTTTGTATAAAATGGCAAAATCAGAGTTTACTTTTGGGAGTTTATATATTTTTAAAATATTTCCAAGCTACGGATGGTTGAATCTGTGGATAAAGACATGGAGGGCTTGACTGTATATGTTCTTGCAGTAGTAAATTTTTCTAAGTAAACCTGGAAATGCATTCTATTGAATTCTGTGACATAAGAATCGGTGGTGGTGGTGGTGTAATGTATTGAAAGAATTTGAGATGGCTCTTATGACTTCTTGATGTATTTATCTAATGTATATACACATTAAATCCTTCCCAAAGGCAGTTCCAGTGTTTAAAATGGGTGTCACTTCTATGCTAAAGAAATTGTTCCACACAAAGAGTTAAGATATGACTTGGTGTAATCAGCTGATCATTTTAGATATAAGTAAAGTAATTGCAATGCGATAATTTCAGAATAGGAAGAGAAAATACACAAGCTTGCTACACAGCCATCCTGACCTCAGTAGGCAAAACTGTGGCAGAAGTGTGGCAGTTGTACTGCCTGGGGACACTTTGAATGCTATAGGGAGATTGGGGGGGGGGGGGTGGAAGCATGATAGTGGAATAAAATGGAATGATAAAACATGAGTTTATAACAAAATTTTTACTTTGGGAAGGTGAAAGTAGGCATTTATTTCTTTCAATTCCTGATGCAAATTTCTGGTCATTGATAGTAAGAACAAACACTTATTGATTCTTCGTTATACTACAATATAGAGCACGAGTATTAAAGAGTTATAAGCAGAATACAATTCTATATTATATTGTAGACTTTCTATTCTGTGGAATGGCTGTGATGTGATCTATGTCTATATCAAATAATATGTTTGTTCTTGTTGTTGTTGTTCCAAGGTGTCTGGCATGTATTCAAAGATGTGAACATGGTTTGTAGGAAATTTCCCTTCTCCAAGTGTGGCCCTTATGCCATATCTCCCACAGTTCTTTAAATCTCCCAGCAATTTAGATCATTTTTTCCCCTGGGAGATGCAGTGGGGGTAAGAAACAGGAAGCTGCTGTGCAGGTAGATCAGTAACAGTTCTTCCAATCCAGACTAAGAATAAGGTCCAAAACACACTGCAGAAATAAGTCACTTAGAGACTGCTTTAATTGCCCTGGCTCAGTCCTAGGGAATCCTGAGAATCGTAGCTTATTGTGGCACCAGAGCTCTCTGACAGAGAAAGCTAAAGGTCCCACAAAACTATAGTTCCCTGAATTCCCTAGCACTGAGCCAGGGCACTTAAAGCAGTGTCAATCTGGATTATTTCTGCAGTGTGATTTGGATCTAAGATAACTGTAATTAATTTTTGTATTCATTATCCCGCTTTTTTCCTATCAAGACATACTCACAGTTTATGCAGCATTTCTGCTGTGTATATCTAGAAGGCACTGCACATCCCACTGACTCCTTTTTAGAAACATAATATATGTAGCAGGCCATTGTTGCCTGCTTTGTGTTAAATGGAATAACTGCATGCTTGGGATAAAAGGCATAAAATTGTTGGTTTGTATTCAGACGGTCGAACAAGTGAGTATACCTCATATCAAAGGTGGGGGATCTCCAATTTCTACCAATTCTTTTCTGCAGCCTCTTATTTTATATCCTATTTCATTATGGGCTATTGCCAGCTATTAGGAACAACTTCTTTTAAAGGTGCCAGGATGGCAGCAAGGCACCCCTTTGCATTAATGGCTCTTCCTTTGCACTAATGGAACTAGTTTTTATTTGAATATAGGCCATTACTTTTAGAAGATTTTAATAACTGGCACATCTTTGATTCTATGTTTCTCAAATTTTAACTGACTGACTTTTGTGGGGTAGCCTGACAATATTGGCTCAGTGCATTCTGAAAATATTTTTATCCATAAATGTACTAATTCCCTATTAATCCTGTTGTAAATCTGAAATCCTTTCAGAATTAGTACTGAGAGGTCACTAAGGCAGGTGAGTCACCAGAGGGCTAACAGATTCTCATGCGTACACTAAGATTTGTAGCTAGAAAGAAATTGGTTAGGGTAATGGGGTTTATGAAGATTTTGGGAACATTAGAAATAACTATTAGCTCATGTACTTTATTTTTTAGTTCATTGAATAGCAGTGCTCTCTGTGTTTTCTTATGGCAGTCTTTCTTAGTGTATTTGTCAATGTCTAGGGAACAACCTTATAGTTCTTGTTTGGAAATAATATATTTTCACTAAGCTGGGGATGATAAAAGGCAGAATAAATAGCTAAAAGGCTGATTCCAAAATATTGTAAGTGCTTCTTCAGGCTGCAACAGATAGTAAGGACAAAAAAAGAGAGGTTATACAGGGAGAGTCTGAAGGAAGTGTGTCTTGGAGAAATCATGTGGACAGTAAGGATTGCATATGGTTTCAGATGCTGTTCAGTGTACCCACCACACACTCACTACTTCTGTCAGATTTGCAAAGGAAGTATCTTTTTGTGTTGCAAATGGATCTTCCATCTGAACTAAGAACAAAAACAGAAAAATGACTAACATCTTCCTTTTTTTTTGTCCTGCGTTGTTTTTAACACCTTGCCTGATGAAGAAGCAAGTGGAGCGGTTGGCCCAATAAAGTTGTCACTGTTTGGTGGATTTTTGATGTTACTGGATTTGCTATATAGCCAACACAACTACCCCTGGATGTTTTCTTCTGCGGGGTTTGGTTGAAGGGTGGAATATAAGAATACAGGACACTAATGCAAGAGGAGATTGTAGTGCATGTACAGTGTACTTTAACAATTGACAGATACTGAGTTAAAATTCAATATTCCAAAAGTGCATTAACAGTACTTAATTTATACCAATGTGCATTGACAGGGGAGATATTACTAAATAAACAGGACGTGAAGAATGTTCAGTTTGTATTTCTCTTCAAAAGTTTGATTATTACTTAGAACTGACTGTGTAATGTTTAGCTCTTTATATTTAGATAGTCCATATGTGACATTCTTCACAAAATAAGGAGATTAGTTATGTAAAGAAACATCCCTAGTGCTCTACAGATTGCTTAACTAATTCTTGGTGCTGTAGGCTTGCCATATCCACAGGGGGATGGTTCCATGACCTCCCACAGATATCAAAAATGAACATGCTCAAGTAATCTATCATTTTATACAGTACATAAATTACAGCATACATACCATTTTATAGATAAGTTCTTGCTCACTTATCTCCACAGCCTGGCTGAGAAGACCCAGGGCATCAGTGGTGGCGGCTGCAAGACTGGCCACTAGATGTGGACTTGGGCCTGTGAGATGGGCGATTGTTGGGCTCCATTATTATCCTTGGCATAATAATTCCTATATCTATCATACATACAAAAGTTCTAATGTTTACCAGTAAACAATGGTGATGTAAAAATGTAATAAAATCAAAGAATCAGCATGATGTAATGGTTTAAGTATTGGAGTAGGACTCTGGGTGAACTGGGTTCAAATCCCTGCTTGGCCGCAGGAACTCATTGGGCAAGTCACACTCTCTCAGCTTCAGGATGGCAAGAAAACCCCCATGATAGGGTCTCCTTTGAGTCGCCATAAATCAGAAATAACGTGAAGGCCCAGAACAACAACACAATCAAATTAAAAGTTGTTTCCTATTTTAAACATTCATAATATTGTGAACGTGCTCATGCATTCTTTAGCAATACATCTCATGTTAAATTTCATTGCAGCCTCACCTAGGTGCTAGATGTTGTTGCTGCTGCTGCTGCTGCTAAAATATTTATACCCCATCCCATAGCAAAAGATCTCAGAGCAGCTTACAGATTCAAATATTTTTTTAAAAGCTATACTCTTGCAGAATAGATGTGTAGCAGTTTTGCAAGTTTTCCAGTAGAGAGCAGCCTTTTCAAAGCAGTTAGTGTTGTTTTTTTCTCACTGATGAGGACTGAAGAAATACTGAGGATTTTTAATGCTATAAATAAAGAAGTAAACAGAAAACTAAAGTAACATTACTTACATTCGGTTTTATAAATTTGTATATTTGTATATTTCTTTATACACATGTAAAGGGCATATTCCTTCAAGTTGGGTAAAGTAGAACTGATCTAGGAATTTATTTTCTTTATATCTGTTCTATCACGTGCAGACTTTTTTTAAAAAAGCAACCACAGATACTTTCTTTATTCTGCTTTGTGGAATATTATCTTTAACACCTAGTTCACAGAACTGAAATTTTGATTGTGTATGTTTCTTCAAGTCAGCTGTTGACTTAAGGTCACCATGTGGATTTCATAGGGTTTTTTAAGGCAAGGAATGGTACTCCCAGTTCCTTCCTCTCAAATACAGCCTACAGCAAATCCCATCCAAGTACTTACCAGAGTTGAGATGGGATCTGGTGTCTTTGGGATATTTAGGCCTCTGTAAATTTGGTTACTGCTTAACATTTACAGACTCCTGCCATTTCCTTGTCATGTTGGAAATGGGTTTAGGCAAATTCAAATACAGTGGGCCCTGCCCTTACACGGGGATCCGTGCCGAAACCCCCCCCCCCCAATGTAAGGGAAATTTCCCAATCTCTGTTATAAGACAGACAATAATACTCTATTCCATCTTATTCTTATTTCTTATCCACCTCCCCATAGACTGAAGTGGGGAACAACAACAGACCAGCAAATACACAACATCAGTTAAAAACACATAACAATTAAAAGTACAGAGAAAGCACATATTAAAGTAATCGACATTTGAAATTCATTATTTTAGTTGTTTTTACAGGCACTGTTCCTGTCAAGATGTGGTTTTGTTTTGTTTTGCTTTGCATTTTGCTTTGATAAATGTTTAGGGCTATAAACTGCTTTGATAATTATTTTTTAAAAAAAGTTATTTTAAAAAGTTAATCAGTTGCTAGTAAAGTGCCAGGAAGACCCCAATAGCTTGTTAACAGTTTACACCTCGCATTTAAATCTAACTAGAATAGTTACTTTTAGTTTATTATAAAAACCATTTGAATGTTGCATGATGCTGACTTGTGGTACAAAGCCCACCTACATCACCTAAGAGAACATTAAGAATAAACAGGCAGAAAGACAAAATTGGAGTTTAAAAAATTGTAGGATTATTAAAAAATTACCGAGAACACAGAATAACAGTATGCACAGACACAAACACCACACCACAAATAAACTTTTAAAGCTATTCTTGAGCAATAGGGAATAAAGTAATAGTAGAAACAAAAAATCCCACCCCCCACGATTGCAGTAGTTAAGAACACAATCTTATTTTAAGTGAAATACAGTTTCACCACTAAAGACAAGACATTATCCCTTATTACATTACAGACATGATGTAAGGACTATAATTCACTATGCTGTTATAGCATTATTATTCCACTTTTTAGTGCCACAGTTGCCTCCTTTGGAATCTTGAGGTTTGCAGTTTAGGGAAATGTATTTAGAATTCTTAAGCTGAAAGCTATTTAAACTACAAATCCCAGAATGCATAGAAGGCAGCCATAGCAGTAAAATGGAATAACAGTGTAGTCTTGTGTGCCTTTTTTATTGGGAAAGGGGATTATTTATGAGTAACCTGCTATTTGTAATTCATTACCCTACAATCTGATCTGAAATCTAATTATTACAGTTTGTGGTGAGACAGGAAAGGCATCTCGGCATTTGTGACCACCCCTTACTTCACAGATGCTGCTGATCCATATTGTTATTTTCTCTCTGGGGCTGGCAATAGTGACAACAGATGGCACAGTCCACTGGCTGCCAATTACTGATTTCTAGAACTATGTAGTTTCAGGAAAGTAAAAAAGTATTTAAGTAAAAAATTCTAATGTTCTCTTGAATCTTAGGTTGTATTCATCTTAATTCTAACAGTTTGACTATTGGAACTCTGCTCGAAGGTCCATCAGAATTTTCTTTCAAATAACAGCCCAGTTTGGGTTCCCCAAGAGATTTGGTGGTAGTACTAAATCTGAGCATTTCAAGCAAAACAGTGTTGAAAGCATAGTGAAGACAGCTCTGTGATTAATTTTAGAGTAGCTACTTCTGCTCTTCCATATGTTAAATGCAACACTCCCCCCAACAATATTAGTTTGAGCCAAGATATTTCTCCATCCCAGCATTCAGCCTTGTAATATTGCTGTATATTTCTTTTGGCTGCCATATTTTAAAACATTACATTAAGTAGGTGCAGTATTATTTTGATTTGTTATGCTTGCGTTGGACAGAAAACAGTACTGCTAGTGTACATTCAATCTAAAACCCTCCCTTGTGCATATTTTTTTTAGTCTTTATTGCACTCCGGTTATCAGGAATGAAAATTCACTGGGCTCTGGACGCAGGATGTTTTAGCCATTCTGTTAATTAACATGTTAGATGTATAGAAAAGCTTTGTTCCATAAATTAGGACAAAGAGTAATGGCAGTTTCTTTAAATAGGAGAAACATCTACCATCCCAAAATTCTAGAGCTCTCCAGTGTTCTATGCTTCTCAGGCTGCGTTCACACTGGAGAAATAAACCGGTTTAAGTGCCACGGCTCAATGCTGTGAAATTCTGGGAATTGTAGTTTGTTGTGGGGCCCAGAGTGGAGCTCCGCTCCACTCTGGACCCCACAACAAACTACAATTCCCAGAATTTCACAGCATTGAGCCATGGCACTTAAACCGGTTTATTTCTCCAGTGTGAATGCAGCCTCAGAGAGTCTTTCCTTCTTTGGTTTTAAATGACAGAGTCTTTTGTAGTGTTGCATGCTGTCACTTTATAGGTAATGCAGAGTGATTTTCCTTTATTTCTACAAGCAACCCATTCAGAATTTTAGAATAAGCTTAGTTTCTACAAGGAGTTATACAATCTGTTTCGATAGTAGTCAAAATTTTATCTGTAGTAAAACAAATATCACTTCTACGGATTCAATGTAGTCAGCTTTTTTATATTTACAGTGCACCCGTGCCAGCTGTGAACATGCCATCCATGGATCTGAGCTTCTGCGGACTGCAAGCCCCGGCTTTTTCAATGGGTGAAAGTGCATGCACACCCATTGCAATGAATGGGACTTAAGGTCCCACGATTTTTGCTATCTGCTCACGGGGGGGGGGGGGGGGGCAGAACAGATCCCCTGTAGATAGCAAGAGATGACTGTATATATATAATACTTAATAGTTCATTCCTAATATTTTTTCCATTCCTTTTCAGTAGTAATAATAATAATAATAATAATTTTTATTTCTAGCCCGCCCCTCTGAATGAGCAATCGGAGCGGGGTACAGAAGAAAGTCAAAACATCAACAGTTAAAATCCAATTTTATCCCCACCTCCCCCCCTAAAAAGAGATTAAACCAACAACAAATTAAAACAAAGTGTAAATAGACAGACAATCAGCAATAACCTATAACGAACTAAATTTCCTTGAGCTGTATAAAAGGATAAGACTAGAAACCGACCAAGATTTGGAGCCGGTAGATGTTAGGCGTTTTCCGAGAAGGCCTGCCGGAAGAGATGTAGTATAACTGTCAACTTCTAATATTCTCACTTTTCTTGTCAATAAAAATGGGGCTTTCTAGATTGACAGGAAAGTGTGACATGAAGTTGCCTTTTCCTTAATGCTTAGCAGCTGCACCACAGCCTTTAGATGGAGCTGTGCTGTTCCGCAGATTTTAAAAAAGAAGCTGGGAAAACCAGCACCTTTTTAAAGGCGCTTCTTCTCCCCTAAAACGCAAAAAAAGCATTTTCATGGCACACTTTCCCTTTTTCTCATCTAAAGGCTAGAGTTTCATGCAGCCAGGAACACACTTCTTTTTGCCAATCTAGATCAGGCCTATGTGTCTTTTAAAAAGTTATCTCTACTTCTGCTACTCTTTTCTGCATTTACTTCTCATTTGCTTCCAGGGCCATTGGAAAGGCAATAAAATAAAATTGCTGTAACCCCACGTACAGTATAAAATATAAAAGTCTCAAAAATATTGATACTGTGTTCTGCTATCTGAATATTAAACAATGTTTATTACTTATTCATTGTAAAAGCCATCCTACCTTCTGGTTTTAGAATTGTTTGTATCACACTTAAGACTAGACATGTCATATGTATGTTAATCAACTAAATAAAGTGTTAATTGATACAAGCCAATTCTGATTAGTGGGCTTTTAGTGGAAAAACATTTAATTTGTTTCAGAGAATATTTGGTTCTGCTTTATTGTAACAAGGAATGAGAATCAAATATTAAAAATAGTATTTTCTCGTAACAAAATGTTAACTAGCAGTTTAATAAATGAAAGGAATCTTTATTTTTATTTATTTTAATTATTTATTTTAACAGGTGTACTTGAGTTTTTGAAATATGAAACTGTATTTAATTTAATTAGTTAAAAGTCAAAATAATAAACTAATATTTTATCATTTGTTGATAATCCTTCATATAAGAACATACGAACATAGTTGTTTTAAAAATTAAAAATCAACTCTGGTATCAACACAAAAAATAAATCTCCAAATTTTTAGGTCTATGAGTCTAACCTAGAAACAGCAAAATACAGTCTCTTTAATGCCACAGTTTCCACTGTAATCTAATCCAGTTTTGTTTTATAAACAGGATTCATTTAGGAGTGTTATATCTGAATATTAAAAACATATCCTTTATATTGTTTTTAGGAAGGAGAAAAAAATGAAAGTGTTCTATAGGATTCTTTATTATTTTATAATACAGGCTTTCTTTATTCTGTGATCTTATTTAGCACTATAGCTAAATCCTTCAATACTGAATCATTGTGCTCCCATTAAGTTACTCTATTTGTATATGTAATGTCTGAATGAATAAACAAATTACCCTTAACCACAGTTATAGTGTTGAAATTTGGGGCAACACATGTTTTCCTGTCCTGTCAACTGTCTTTTCTCAGGGGCACATTGGTGCCCTTTGAGGCACATAAATATGGTTTTTGGTAGGCAGCCCAAACATGTTATTGCTAGGATCTTTTTCTGGGGCTAGACAGTTTCCCCATAATTTCTGCTGCATTTGACTGCTCAGTGCAAAGTTAAACACAGTGCCATCTCCAGATCCAAACCATGGTGGAAGAGTGTCTCTATTCCGCTGCAGTTTTCAGGTGCAAAGAATGATCTGGGGTAAGTGATAGGGATGTTGCAATTGTGCTGCACTACTGAGGCATCCTGGATCCCAAGAATTCCAGTGTGATGTGGTCAAACTATAATCTCCCTGAGAGGAAAGCTTAATTTTAAGGGGAGAACAAGAGTCCCCAAATGACACCCCCCCCCGCCGAATTGTTCCTAATTTAATGATGTTACTGGTTTTTATGTTGCCTCACAAAAATAATGTCTCTGTGCTCCCATTAGTGAAAAAAGAAATATCTTCAAGGCAGCACTGACACTTGTAACATGTTATGTCTAAACACTAATGGAGTGTTTTTGATACAGAAAAATGCCACCCTTTTTTGAGGCTGGAGCTGGGAAAGATGTCCAGCTTGTCACTGTAGCCATTTTGCACTTTCCTGTGTTTCCACACATTATTGAGGTGCTGGTGCACTCTTATGCAACCTTTCGAGCTCAAGGAAGAAAGTGGTACATTTCCAGTACAAATGTGAAAATTATATCTTGCTCCATCTAACAAGTTTTGAAGAGCTGATCTCACTGTAATTGTCAGAAACTTTGTCAGCAATAACCAATAGTCACTATAATATAAAATTTAGGCTACGATAGCACGCCTTTTAACATTGTTTAGAAAATTCCGTAAAATGATTAATGTATTTGAAAATCTAGTTGGAAAGAGTGAGTAACAGCAGTGCTCTACTTGCTCTTAATTTGTTCCTAATTTTTTATATATATATATAAATTCCATATTTCTGAGAAATATTCAGCTTTGCTATTTTTTGTTTAATAACACTCAGTTCAAGAGTCTATTAACTATTTAAAAGTTTAACAGTTTTGTAACTTTTTGGTCATTCATACAATGTTGCTTGAGATTGCTTTAACAATCTCAATCGCAATAGTAGAGCCTGTCTTGTTAGAGCAATCTCAAGCAACATTCTGAACTGCCAGGCCGCCTAACCTCAGCCCCAAGCCCTTCTCTAAACAGATCTGTACATCATGCCTCAATCCTCTCCCGCCCAACAATAGTAATGTGGATTACAGCCTCTGTAGGGCCACCATGACCTCCAAGCCCTGGTAAAGTTTATCTTCCGTCATGTGGGTGCCCTCAGTTGTATTATGCGTTATGGATCTATGTTGTTTTTATACTGTTGTAGCATTTATAGGCTAGCATTTATGGGGTGTATGTGTGGTGTAGTATTAGTAGTAGTAAAACTCCATTTGAGTTGTTGCTGATGTTCATTATAACCATGCTGAAAATTGATGGGGAGAATTTGTTGCTGTTGAGGAACCAAAGCAGACCAATTGAATGACTTGGATTTACGCAAGAATTGACTTACCATTCAGCAGCTGATTCAGTGGGTCTAATCTTTGGGACAAGCGATTGCATTTTAAGCCTTTGTGAGGTTGTAGTGGTAGTGAGGAGTCATTTTTAGCAGCTTAGTGTTGCAGCTGACAAATCAGTCTGTTTAGAGCAAGCAGACCTAGCTTCAGTTACACATGCCAAATATTTTAGTTATAAGTTAGTCCTATATGGCTCACTCCTCTGTAATAGGATAAAGAATTTCAATGTAATTATTATTATTTATTATTATATTTATTTATATCCTGCTCCTTCTCCCAGAACTGGGTCTCAGGGTGTCTTATACTACTAAAAACAACAACAACATACAGTTAAAAACATACAAAAATAGTACATTAAAATAGGATTAAATTACTACAATAATTAAAACAAAATCAATGTTAAAATATCAGATCCCAGGCCATTCTTTAAAAGCATTATGTTTTGAATGCCTGTCTGAAGAGGGGCAGAGGGTCATCAAAGAAGGAGCCATTCTGGTCTCCCTGGGCAGGAAGTTCCAGAGTCTAAGGGAAGCCATGGAAAAGGCAATCTAAGACTTTTTCATTAATATAGAAAAGGTTTTTGTTTTCTTCCTTAATCCCAGGATGGATGATTACAGTCCATGTCCTGATTTGTCCTGATCCTTAGAACCAGTGCTTCTTAATGTATGTGATATGTGGGACTGGTGACTCCCCCCACCCCGGGCTGTGGCTGGTACCATGTTTGAGCCCACTGAGTATTGCTGTTTGTTTCTTTTCTGCAAACTCTCCAGGGACTGGCAGCTGATGCCTTGTGGACTACTACTGGTTCATGGGCCACCACTTTGAGTACCACCTCTCTATACTGTTACAATTTGAAGGATGTTAAATGTATTCCTTTTCCCCGTTTTCTTTTCTTCTTTCCTCCTCACATAGTAACTTCTTGGGTCGTTTATTACATTTCTTTAACCTTTAGTTGTTGTGCTGTCTAAACATTATAAGCCAATAATGATTGATAATCTGCAAACATGGTTTGAAACCATGATTTCAAATGGTGTTACTGTATAAGCACTTCTGTAGTTGGATGTCACGGTAAATTGTGATTAGCGGGAAAACAGAAAGGGATGAAAGAATCAGCACACAGGAAGGTGAATGCGGTGTGCAACTTTGTTTTGTGTACTTGAGCTACCAAACAATGATTGTATGAACTGAACCTTTGAATGATTGTATGAACTTGAACCTTAGTTTTTTACCAACTCATTGTGTTCTATGAACTTTAGAAATACTTTGCAGTAAAACTAGGATACTGATTTTAGTCTTGCTTTTAGATGTTTGATCTTAATTGAATGTAATGAGATCAAACATTGATTTCTGCAAGTATGGGGATATCATGGGAGCGGAAGCCTGAAGATGATGTTCAAGATGGTGATCAATTCTTTTGTTTTTTAATGGCAGTCCTGAATTATGGCTATCATATGGGTACCAAATTTGTAAAAGATGTAGTCAGTCTTTGCCCCTGACTATAGCTATATAGTTATATCTGTGAAAATTACTCTAAAGCATTGTAGGTGTGGGGAGTTGAAGGAGTTTTAAAATTAGAATTATTTTCTAGGCAGTGGAATCATAGAATCATAGAATCATAGAATCATAGAATCATAGAGTTGGAAGAGACCACTAGGGCCATCCAGTCCAACCCCCTGCTATGCAGGAAATCCAAATCAAAGCACCCCTGACAGATGGCCATCCAGCCTCTGTTTAAAGACCTCCAAGGAAGGAGACTCTATCACCTTCCGAGGAAGTGCGTTCCACTGTCGAACAGCCCTTACTGTCAGGAAGTTCTTCCTAATGTTCAGGTGGAATCTCTTTTCCTGTATCTTGCATCCATTGTTCCGGGTCCTGTTCTCTGGAGCAGCAGAAAACAAGCTTGCTCCCTCCTCAATATGACATCCTTTCAAATATTTAAACAGGGCTATCATATCACCTCTTAACCTTCTTTTCTCCAGGCTAAACATCCCCAGCTCCCTAAGTCGTTCCTCATAGGGCATGGTTTCCAGACCCTTCACCATTTTTGTCGCCCTCCTTTGGACACACTCCAGTTTCTCAATGTCCTTTCTGAATTGTGGCGCCCAGAACTGGACACAATATTCTAGGTGGGGCCTGACCAAAGCAGAATACAGTGGCACTATTACTTCTCTTGATCTAGACACTATACTTCTATTAATGCAGCCCAAAATAGCATTGGCCTTTTTAGCTGCCGCATCACACTGTTGACTCATGTTCAACTTGTGGTCTACTTGGACTCCTAGATCCCTTTCACATGTAGTTTCATTCAGCCAGGTGTCACCCATCCTATATCTGTGCATTTTATTTTTCCGCCCTAAGTGCAATACCTTACATTTCTCTGTATTGAATTTCATTTTGTTAGCTTTGGCCCAGCTTTCTAGTCTATTCAGGTCATTTTGAATCTTGATCCTGTCCTCTGGGGTATTAGCTATTCCCCCTAATTTGGTGTCATCTGCAAATTTGATAAGTATGCTCCCAATTCTGTCATCCAGGTCATTGATAAAGATGTTGAATAGCACTGGGCCGAGGACAGAGCCCTGTGGGACCCCACTGGTCACTTCTCTCCAGGATGAAAAGGAGCCATTGTTGAGCACCCTTTGGGTTCGGCCATTCAACCAATTACAGATCCATTTAACAGTTCCTTTGTCTAGCCCACATTTTACAAGCTTGTTTGCAAGAATGTCATGGGGAACCTTGTCAAAGGCCTTACTGAAATCAAGATATACTATATCCACAGCATTCCCTTCATCTACCAAGCTGGTAATTTTATCAAAGAAAGAGATTAGATTTGTCTGGCATGACTTGTTTCTCTGAAACCCGTGTTGAGTTTTTGTGATTATGGCATTACCATCTAGATGTTCACAGACTCTCTGTTTAATGATCTGCTCCAGAATCTTTCCTAGAACTGATGTCAGACTAACTGGACGATAATTGTTGGGATCCTCTTTTTTCCCCTTTTTGAAGATGGGGACAACGTTTGCCCTTCGCCAGTCTGCTGGGATCTCTCCTGTTCTCCAGGAGTTTTCAAATATGATTGCCAATGGCTCTGATATTACTTTTGCCAGTTCTTTTAATACCCTTGGATGGAGTTCATCTGGTCCCGGAGACTTAAATTCATTTAGATTAACAAGGTGTTCCTCTACTATCTCTTTACTTATTCTGTGCTGAAATTCCCCAATTCTGTTCTCTGCTCCATTATCCTCAGGTTGAGCACCCTTTGCCTTTTCTGAGAAGACTGAGGCAAAGAAGGTGTTGAGTAATTCTGCCTTTTCTCTGTCCCCTGTTAGCATTTTGCCATCTTCTCCACGCAGTGGCCCTACCGTTTCCTTCTTCTTCCTCTTGCTGCGGACATATCCAAAAAAGCCCTTTTTATTGTTCTTAACCTCTCTAGCAAGCCTGAGTTCATTCTGCGCTTTAGCTTTTCTGACTTTACCCCTACACATGCCTGCTATTTCTTTGAATTCCGTTTTCGTGATTTCCCCCTTTTTCCATTTCTTATACATGTTCCGTTTCAAACTTAGCTTGGTTGAAAGTTCCTTAGTCATCCATCCTGGTTTCTTGAGACACCTCCCGTTTTTCTTTCTCACTGGAACTGTTTGAAATTGTGCCTTCAGTATCTCCCTTTTGAGAAAGTCCCATCTGTCCTGAACTCCTTTATCTTTTAGTATTTCTGACCATGGAATCGCCCTCAATACTTCTCTAAGTTTACTGAAATCCGCTCTCCTAAAGTCTAGGATGTGTGTCTGACTCTGCCTGGCTTCTCCTTTCCACTGTATTACAAACTCCAGGAGAACATGGTCACTTCCACCTAATGATCCCACCACTTGCACCCCATTAACCAAGTCCTCCTTGTTGGTTAGGATCAGATCTAAAATAGCTGACCCCCTTGTTGCCTCTTCCACCTTTTGGACCATGAAATTGTCTTCCAGGCAAGTGAGGAATTTGCTAGACCTTGAGGATTTTGCTGAGTTAGACTTCCAGCAAATATCAGGATAGTTGAAGTCGCCTATCACTACTACATCTCTCTTTTCTGACTGTGTGGTCATCTGTTCTAGAAAGATATCATCCAATTCCTCAGTCTGACTTGGGGGTCTGTAGTAGACTCCCACCGTAACACCCTTGTTGTTTCCCTCCCCTTTAATTCTTATCCAGATGCTCTCCACCTGGCTTCCATGATTGATGTCCAGGATCTCTTCACTGGTGTAAATATCTCTGACATATAGTGCTATTCCTCCTCCTTTCCTGTTTGGCCTATTTCTCTTAATAAGGTTATACCCCTCTATTTCCACATTCCAATCATGAGACTCATCCCACCAGGTTTCAGTGATGCCTATTATATCATATTTGCCTTGTTGTACTAGGAGTTCGAGTTCATCTTGCTTATTTCCCATGCTCTG
Organism: Urosaurus nigricauda; assembly: GCA_034509955.1. Taxonomy (NCBI): domain Eukaryota; kingdom Metazoa; phylum Chordata; class Lepidosauria; order Squamata; family Phrynosomatidae; genus Urosaurus; species Urosaurus nigricauda. Next base: position 62,526,090 of record JAOEGL010000005.1, on the reverse strand, counting down.
TGCATTAGTGTAGAGACATCGCAGACCATGGTTCCCTTTTACTTGCTGCCTGTGCAAGTTTTTTTGCCTCCCACTGTTGGGTCCTTGCACTGTTTGCCTTGTTTCCTCTATGTCAGTTTGACTATTTACGCCATCCCTTTTGCGTTCCTTAATATTGTCTCCCTTCCCCTCGGAACTCAGTTTAAAGCTCTCCTGATCAAGTTCTTGAGACTGTTGGCAAAAACATTTCTTCCAACTGGCGTGAGATGCAACCCGTCTGTTGCAAGAAGTCCCTCCTCATGGAACCGCAGCCCATGATCCAAGAATCCAAATCCTTCTCGGCGGCACCATCTGCGAAATTTAATTCAATATCATTATTATTATTAGCTTTATTTTATAAAGCGCTGTAAGTGTACACGGCGCTGTACAAAAACCAAATAAAATCAAGATTATGTTAATGTAATTATGGAATGTGCTATTTTTTTTTTAAAAAAAAATCTTAATATTTCTGTGCTTTCAAACCAAATCTGCTGTTCCCGAAGGCCATGTTAATTGAGTGTAGCTAACTAGAAGTACTGAATTAAAAATAAGATTTTAAATTGCAGCAATTTTACAATTTCTTAAGCATTATAACCATACAGTATGATGTTATTCATGGTGAAAAATTCTTGCTCTTTATTTCAGTTACCTAGAAAAGTACGAGAAAGTACATCACTTTGGTGAGGATGATGATGAGGTACAACCAGGCAATCCAAAGCCACAACTTCCTATAGGTGCAATTCCATCTTCCTATAATTACCAGCAGCACAGCGTGTCAGGTAAATTTTGAAAAAATAGTTAGTTGCATTTGTGGTACAGGCTGGGGGAGGGATGCCCCAAGAATTGATAGGTGCATTGCTAACCTAACTGTGTACTTTTTCCTTTACAAATAGATTTCCTTCGACAAAGTTATGGGCTATCTATGGACTTTAATTCGCCAAATGACTATAATAAATTGGTGCTCTCTCTGTTATCTGGACTCCCAAATGAAGTGGACTTTGCTATTAATGTGTGCACTCTTCTGTCAAATGAAAGCAAGCATGTTATGCAGCTTGAAAAGGATCCCAAAATCATCACTTTATTACTTGCTAATGCCGGTGTGTTTGATGACAGTAAGTTAATAATTTGAATAGCTTTTTAAAGAGTATTTGTGCTGCTATATATTGTAGAGTTCTGTTTTCTTTTCTTCAGTTCTTGCATGCCCCTATCTGTACCTGCTGCATCAGATTAGGCATTTTTCTAGACCAGCATTCTGTTTGCACCCACTGGCCATAAAGACGCTTCTGCAAAGGTTAAAATATAGCATGAAAACAGAAGTCTTCCCCTAATATTTGTCCTCTTGGCAACACGTATTCAGAGGAAGACTATGTCTTAATTTGGTCAGTAGGGTGTAAAATTTATTCCATTAACAGATCTATCTTCTATAAATATGGCCGTCTTATTTTAAAGCTTTATCTTTCCTTGGAGGGGTGTCCCTTTCTAGCATTGCACCTAACTGATAATTTGGTGTATAACATTAAATGATGAAATTAACAGGATTATGTCATCACAGTAACCTTATCTGTATTTTGTGTAGTACTTTTGTCAATCATTGCTTAGTTAGGAAATAAGAAACCGCATTTCGTATTGTTTTTTCAGAATCCCACTATATGTAAAGACCTTTTTTTTTTTTAACTTTTATGCTTCTTTAAGTTTCATAGTAATTTGAATATGTTTAGTATCTGCTGTAGTTCCTATGTATAAAGCATGTGTTGCTTTGCCACCATTCAGTGTACACAAAGGTATGTTCCAAAATATTTGCTTGCTTTGTGAAGTACTGTATGGGATTTAACAAATTAGTGACATTGATTTTCTGATCAGGGTGAGTGAGAATCATGCTAAAGAAATATATCTCTGTAGTTTCAAAACAGGACTAGTGATTTTGTGTAGCAATACAGCTTGTCTGCATTGAGTGACTTAATTTTTGGCTGGATTCTTTGTATGAGGCTTGCTAGGATGATATCTGAAATTGTATAGTTATGTAGGTTCTTGTGGAGGGCAAAACTAAGCATATTCTGCATAACGTTGGTCTAATGTGTAGAGAAATCTCTGCTTCAGAATAGTTGTTAGCATTACCTTTTCTTCCAGGAAGAAAAACCCAGTTTTGAAACAAAGTGCGTTTCAGAAGATAGGTTTTTCACATTTGCCTAAAAATGTATTTCTAAAAAATGTATTACGTATTTCAGAATCTTATACATGCTATGCTGCATATAGTACTATGGTATATTCCAGAGACCAAATTTTAGGATGGGAATTCCATACAGCTCCTTATTTTGATTAAAATAAGTGTCTCTGGGCCATAGCAGACGGGAGAAAAAAAGCGGTCCAAGTCCGCTCCAGCTGCAAGTTGATTAGGACCACAGCGACCAGATGGCCCGCTCCCAAATTAGGTTGTGGCAGCAGGACCCAACCGGTGCCACCAGAAGCCAGATTATCACAGTTTCTTTTTGCTCCATTCCAGAGGACCAGAGTGCAGCTTTGGGCCGCGTCGAGGCATGTGTCTTTTGGATGCCTCCAAAGCAGCTAGAAGTCACTTCTTTTGGCCCATCTGTTCTGGGCCTAAGTCAGTTGTATGTAATAATTCATATTGTTCTGTTTCTAAAAATCACATTTTTAAGTTTGAAGAGTAAGTTTTAAAGTTTCAGGTATTCAGGTACATCAGGGGCTGTGATGAAAGGTACTACTCAATATTCATGTGTCCATTTATATAAAGAGGGATATATTTGTGATATGTCCCCCTTTATAACTTGAAAGTTATATCCTTTCCCCAGACAGTCACTTTCCCAATTTCACTGCAGTTGTCACACAACTCCTTCTAAGAAAAATTCCCTTTCTTGAAAAATTCAAATATGAGTTTGAGATCAAAGCAAGTAGAATAAACATCTTTATGCAAGTAAGCAAGTTACCTTGAATGTTATTTGCATAATATGTTTTGAGCACAACACTTGAATTTTCATAGCTCGGTTTGTTTCTTCAGCATAAATTTTGGCTTAGGGTTATTATTTTGTTTTTGCTTATTCTCCTGGCATATGGTACAAATATAGCATATATATGTTCTTATTTTTCAGAAACAATGAGAATAAAATATTTCTATAATGTCAGTTCAGTAGTCCAGTGTGTGTAGCCTTTGTATTTTACTTTAATTGTGGTCTGGGCCTTATGAGAAGAAATCCCTCTTCTTCTATCCTTGTTATAATCTGATTTCCTGAACCCATACAGAATAAGGCAATTTTCAGTTTAAATTTAAAAAAAAATAAAATTCTGTGCCATTTCAATGAACTGCAATACAGTATAGTAAATCTGATAATATTATTTATAATATTATCAGGACTGTTCATGGAAAAAAATTGATTGTAATTTTAATGCTTTTTAACTCGTAGCTTTAGGTTCATTTTCTACTGTGTTTGGTGAAGAATGGAAGGAGAAAACGGATAGAGATTTTGTTAAGGTAATTTTTTATGGTTTTAAAAACAGCTTATCAAAAATATTTTTGTGAGAAGACCATATTAATTCTTCATCAGTGTATTTTGTCTTAAGGAGTAGTAACATTCTAAGGAAAACAAGAAAGGAATGTCTAAGGATGGAATAGGATGGAAAGCATTGAGCTTTTTCAAGCAAAATAGGTGAGGGAGAGAATTATAGTAAACTTTCACCATCTGGATGACAGTAAGAGATAATAGAGAGGCTGGATTACTTATAGACCACAGTTAAGTTCTAAATCTTTTAAATGAAAAAAATGTGAAAATATTTTTAAATTGTGCACTAGTTTCCTGAAATATACTATATTTTGTTTTGGTAGAATATTGAGTGTTATTTTGGGTCATTGTGGCACGAGTCTGCAATGCTCATGAGTTCGTCACCACCCTTGATACCCTTTGCTTCCACTGTTGCATTTCTTGTTCAGGCCACACTGGCCTCCCCGGAGTTCCTCACCTCTCTCTCCCCCCAGTGAAAATGTTGTAGTGAATGGGTACCTGTTCTGTGCTCACCTGTGATTTCCAGTGAGGAGACATCTTGCATAATCTGGCATGAAGAGCACCTATGAAAGACTAGAATTAGAGTATCATCTCATCTCCCAGTTGAAAGTGGATGCGGAGGTACACTGCCTACCCAGGCTCCCTTTCAGAAATAAGTCTGCCACTATCTGCAGGAGAAGCATTGCATACTAGGTGAGGAGGCAGATTACTGGCAGTGCCATTATGGAGTATCACCAGGTGAAGAGCCTTCCTGGGAGCAGAGTGAAGGCTATAACAGCATTGGATGGTAATGTCCATGCCAAGGAATCACTGAACTCTGTGGTCAGCCCTGGGCAGAGCTAGCATAGTATCACTTAAAATTGTATGGCTATGTTGCATATAGTAGATAACAAGCAGTAGGAGGCCTTGTCTCCTGTATGCTGTGTCCCTGCTGAGGTATGCCTTGTCCCTGGCCAGTTCTCCTCTTCTAGTTTGTCCCCAAAATGTATTCCTTTAAATACAAAATTGGAGGGGATGGATTTGACAGAAGTGTGGGGAGGTGTACATGGTTCTCCCATAATGGAGTGGCATTCTGAGTCCTGTGTATTTGTGTTACATATGGATGGGTGTATGAATCTGATCAGTTTCATCATTTGAAAGAATTGTGACTGAGAAAAGATACTTTCAAGAATATCTCACAGATTAGTGTTAGCATAAATAGTATAGCTACAGTATGTTGTGGGTGTTTTCCTTTTCCTTTTTAAAAGTAAGACATTTGGCTGTATTCCAGAATCTATTTATACATGCTATGCTGTATATAGTACTACAATATAGTTACAAAATTAAACTGCTTGAAAGATGCCATTTAGTAACACTGCTTCTAAAAATATCTGTATGTGGGAAATCCTGATTTCCCCTTTTCTTTAATTTTAAATAGACCATTTTATTTAGTTATACATAGATGTCTTTTTAAAGGAGTATAGTATGTAAACAGCATGTAAACCCACCTTGAATCCCATTGTGGGAGAAAGCCAGGATATAAATCCTTGAAATAAAATTTAAATTTTTTTTTAAAAAGAATAAACTTTTGAAGTATTATTTCTGGTAGTTTACTTTTGATAGAAAATAGATTTTGCTTGGAAAATTGAGATTATTAAAATTGTTTGGTTATATACTTTACATTTTCTTCCTCAACATTAATATTAGCGTATCTGTTGCTTTTCCGGGCTTTAAATATACATTTCTTGACCAAGCAGTTTTTAAAACAAAAGAAAAGAGATGGATGATGTTAAACAAAACCATCTTAGAATAAATGGGAAAGGGCAGATGGTCTCAACATAGAACAAGATTAAAGAATATTATAGCATTGGCCATAAAGTTTTAAAGAAGATAGATGAGGCACATTAAACTAAGGATGCCACCATCTGGCCTTGAAAACAGGAGATATATAAAAGAAAGGCACAAGAGAGTGAAATCTTGAAAGTGCACAGTTCTGTCCTGCGTACACTTTGGTCTTCTCGATAGGCATTTAGCAAGCATTTTGGGGTCAGAAGCCTTGTGACCCTATGCCAAAATACAATATCATTTTTATTGCCATGTTTTTTTCCTTTCATTGCACAGAAATTATGTATTTATTAAGGATGCGATGGCATCATTTTAGTTCCATTGCTTTTTTATTAGGAAAACTTCATACTAAAACATTCATTTATTTTTGTTCAGTTTTGGAAAGATATTGTTGAAGATAATGAAGTACGTGACCTTATTTCTGATAGAAACAAATCTCAAGGTGAGTAACATCAAATAAATATTAGACTGTATCTCCTGTATCTAGATCAGAGGCCATTAAAGTGAATATTTTCTCTCTTATAGATACAGCTTCAGAAGACTGGATATGGGAGTCTTTATTTCATCCACCACGCAAATTGGGCATTAATGATATTGAAGGACAGCGGGTTCTCCAAATTGCAGTGATTTTGCGAAATCTTTCCTTTGAGGAGGGAAATGTTAAGCTCTTGGCAGCTAATCGTACCTGTCTTCGTTTCTTGTTACTTTCTGCTCACAGTCATTTTATTTCTTTAAGACAGTTGGGGCTTGACACATTAGGAAACATTGCTGCAGAGGTAAGAAAGGTGATAGCTATAAATTAATAGCATAATTCACAAATGTTGAGAGAGTTTAAATATTTGGAACTGCCATATTAAAAAGAAACAAATGGGTATTGGTGATTTTTCAGGTTTTTTCCCTGTTTCATACTATTTCTTCAAATATTTTGTAGCAGAACAAATTGGATCTAGACTGTCATACCTAAAGTAGAACCATTGAAAACAGTGGAACTGCTTGGTCATGACTTAAGACCTGACCCAACGTGCAATTTGTTCTTTTTTCAGAACATTTATTTATGTGTATGGGGATATTACTTAATGCATCATACAGTGGGAATAATGAGTTTGATTTAAAATTGTGGTCTGCATGGGTGAGATTAAAACACTAGTTTTTCCTCTGCTTACATCAGCATGTGATAAGGTTTATCACTAAATATTCCAATTGAAACAATAATCTGAGACAGTAATTTCCAACATAAAAAATACCATATTTACTACAAAAATAAAAAGCCACAAAATGCTAGTAACAGGAGTTTCTAAACACCTGTGAGAATTGATTCCTCAGAGAATTATCTTAATGTATTTGATGTGTTCTTGGTCACAGTGGAAAATTGTGCTTGCCTCATTCTTGGTAGTGAATGTGAAAAACATGATGTTTCATTTCTTTGATGAATTGAATGATTGATAGATATTTCTATGCTGCTCAACAGGCATTGGCCTCAGGGCAGTTTACCAATATAAGAACGACAGTCATTAAAATGACAAATAATGTATGATTAAAAACAAATAAAATAGCTGAAATGGAATTAAGGAGTTAAAATACTAGAATATTAAAATATTTTTAAAATGATGCCAATATGTCTGCCTGAAGAAGGTCTTAGTTTGACAGCTAAGTAGTATAATCAGCTAATGACTATTCAAGAAGATAAAATATTTCTTTCAATTCTAGAACAACCTTGGGAGTAAGTCTCATTAAATTTAGAGGCAATCATTTCTAAATAAATACTATTTATTATCCTCAGTATATTTTAAAACTATTGACAGACTTCAGTGTTTACTCCAAATCCAGAGTTCACCAGGAGTCAAATGCCTAGGCCAGGGTGGTATGGGAAAGAGAACTATTTATTTGCACCCCTGGCAGCTGAACCATATGCAAAAGCAAAACCCAAAGTTATGTGGCATTTTAACAGCAATGCTGACTTCTTTTAAATAGATTTTGAGACCAAAACATGGTCAGACTTATTGGGACTATCTTGGGAATTCCAATGGTCAGAAAAAGGAATTCCAATGGTCAGAAAAAGGCCATGTGGATCCTGTGGCTCATACTACCCTTTAGCTAGAGCAAGATAAAAGAATGTTGAGCTTTCCAGATGTTGACAAATTACTACTCCCCTCCTTAGCTATGCTGACTAGAGCAGACGGGAAGTGGGAATTAACAAGGACATCATCTAGATCCCAGCCCTACCGAGAATCAGAAATACATTGTGTTTGTTGAGGCTTAATGTTGGAAAAATGCATACAGTTTTTCAGGCTGCAGTCCTAACACATTTAGTTGCCAGTAAGTCCCATTAAAATCAGTTATCTCAATTATATTAGTACAGTGGATCCTCATTGTCCTTAGATTCAATAATGATGAATTGAGCAACCGTGGATTGAAATGAAGAAACATTTATTTTTAACTTGCAATGGCCAAAGCAGAGGCTGAGGCAAGGCTCAGGCAAGCTGATACCTCCCTTCACCATGGAAGTCAATCCCATCACAAAGTCGTGGTTGGAACATAAACCTCTTCCTCATTCTCTTTCCCACCTTTATATCACAAAGCCGCTGCCAACATTTAAACATCGCCTTACTCAGTTTCCTACCCCTCTCATAAGGAAGCCTCATCCAGAATTTAAACTCTTGCCTCATCCTGTTTCCCACTTTCTCACAAGGAAGCCTCTCTAGAATTTATACTCCTGCCTCACTTGGTTTCCCACATTAACACAAGAAAGCTTCTGACAGAATGTAAAGCCCTTTCCTGCAATTACACCTGCTTGCCCCACTCTTTCTGCTGCCACTTGCAGAAGTGGATAGGTTGCAAAGGGGTATAAAATCTGGCAGAAGGTTTCTGGTGGGAAGGCCAAGAAGGTAGGAAACAGGGTCAGGAAAGTGTTTAAATTCTGGCAGAGCCTTCATGATGGGAAGTTAGGAAGAATGCCTACCTGGTGCCTGGACCTTGTTGCCCAGATGTTTTAAGTTAAATACTATTAAATACTGATGTGAGCATCCATGGTGTTTGGTATCTACTGTGAGTTCTGGAACCAAACCTCTGTGGATACTGAGGGCCCACTGTACTGAATTATTTGCATACTTTTTTCTCTGTACTCCCAAATTAAACCCCACTGGCTTAGTTGGATTTACTTTGGGATAAGATAAATCAATTTATAATTTTAATTCCTTTTTAAAACAATTCACAAGTCAAGTTGAATTCAGTACTAATATTATAGTGGAAAGAGCACAGATGCCTTGAATGCAGTAATGAAATTAATATTGCATTCAATTTGTATCCTTTGAAATTTTTTTGAGTATTCAATTCCGCCCCCCCTCCCCCGTTATTTCAGTAACTAAAAATATGAATTGTTCCAGCCATTATAAATGATACTAAATTATGTTTCTTTTTTCTTCAGCTACTGTTGGACCCTGTTGATTTCAAAACAACTCATCTAATGTTTCATACTGTTACAAAATGCTTAATGTCAAGAGATAGATTCTTAAAAATGAGAGGTATGCTCTTAAGCAGTTACACTGTCTAGTCTGGATGGGTAGAAAATTATTTTTTGCCTCTAAAATATGTCTGTTTGTGTGTTTTAGGCATGGAAATCCTGGCTAATCTTTGTAAAGCTGAGGACAATGGTGTCTTAATTTGTGAATATGTAGATCAAGAATCCTATAAAGAAATAATCTGTCATCTAACATTGCCTGATGTACTACTTGTTATATCTGCTCTGGAGGTGCTCTATATGCTCACTGAAATGGGTGAAGTAGCTTGCACAAAGATAGCTAAAGTTGACAAAAGTATAGGTGAGTGAGCAATTTTTAAAAATGCTGGGCAGAAACAAATGTTATGGATAATACATTTAATATGTTTTCTATGACGTAATGGAGAAGCAATGCTATTCAGCATGGGGAGAGGGTTGGTCTTGACCCAGGAGCACAAGGTATACCCAGAGTGCACAACCTTTTCAGCCATGTGGACAGCATGCTTAAGGATCATGCGTTCATGCATATCCCATGATACAGATACTGATCTGTATGAAAGTTACTAGGGCTAAAACTGGACATCAGCTATCAGTGGTAAAATAAGTAGAGTTGAGGAAAAAAATTGGCATTGGCAGAGGAGGTTTGGGCAGCCCAAAGAGCTGTCCTACCAAAGAGAAGCTAGGGTTGCCTCAGGTTTTACAGCCCTGCATTACATCCTTAACTCATTGTGCTTTGGCTTTGGCCAGTTCCTGTCTCTGGCACTGTACTTTTGACATCTGCATACATCTAGACAGACAGACAGACAGATATAAACATAAAAAGGATTATAAACTTATTTGTACAATGCTCCAAAATCCCATACATTTTTTAGCAAGGAGGTTCAGGTTCTTTGCACAAAGTAAATAATGCTAACCAATAAGTTATATAAACTTTTTACACATATTATTCTGTCTGAATTTGTGGAACATAGGTAGGTTTCAAGGAGTAATACCGTGGTAAATAACAGGATGAATAACAACCAAGATTCTCTGCACGTTATACTAAGTACTAAATTCTGAGTCAGATAAGGTTTTATTACTATTATGGAATATTCATATCACAGAATTTTTGCTAAAATATTTTCACATTACTGAATAACTGAATTTCTTCTTCAAAAAAGGAGGGGAGGAAATCCAAAATGCAGGTGTCAGGATTTTTCAGTTATGAACTCAGTTTACTTTGCCATAAACAATATAAATAGTTATATAAAATCATATAACTTTTTTCTATCAGTTGTATATAGAAACTTCATCAATTTATCATCCTTGTGTTTTGAAAAATAATTGTACTTATTGATATTTCCATTTCAGATACATTAGTATGTTTAGTTTCAATGGATATTCAGATGTTTGGACCTGATGCACTCAGTGCAGTAAAACTTGTTGAACATCAAAGTACCAACCACCAGGTCTTATCTGAAATTAGGCCACAGGCAGTGGAGCAAGTTTCATCACAAGCACATGCACCTCCTGTCCCAGGTTAGTATTTCACTTGCACAGTAGATTTTATGTAGGATATCTTTTATTGTGTGTTTCTGTATTTAACTTTTCTGTAGAGACAGATTTCTGAATCCCTAAAAGAAAAATTTGTCTCTGCTGGTTGTAATTTATTTGTAAAATGGTTTGTAAATATTTTTTTACTCTAGCGAAGAGGAGTATCATAGGAGTTGTCCCATTCTCTACAGTAGGTATAAGTCAGCACAGTCTATATGCAACTGTGAGAAGAATACCCATCCCAGTTCTGGTCTTGCCAAATTTCAAAGCAGAGTTCAGTGTCATGAGAAGCTGAGGTAATTTTGCCAGTGCTTCATCCAGCCGTTATTATTATTATTATTAGTAGTAGTAGTAGTAGTAGTAATAATAATAATAATTTATTTTTACCTCGCCTCTCCTGCAGGATCGAGGCGGCTTACAACATCAAAAAATATACAGCATAAAATACATCATACATTAAAATACATTCTGTTATTCTCTTCCCCAAACTATGCCATAGTAAAATGTCATTAAAACAATTAAAATTAAAATCATGCAGTCAGTCCAGTCAGAGACAGGGGGGTGGACAATTTTGGGCATTTTTTTGTAATGGTCTGTGTCCATGGAAGACCGGGTGGATTACTCGGGGAAGGCCTGTCAGAAGAGATCTGTCCTGAAGCTGTCAAGGTTGGTAATGTTCTGGATCTCCTCCAACAGGCCATTCCATAGTTTGGGAGCAGCAGATGAAAAGGCCCTCCTGGATGAGGCATTACCCACCTGGATGAGACACCCCTGTTGTCGAGTGAATCTGGCCAGAGTTCTTGTACACTATTTGAATATTTATTTTATAATATTAGTTTGGTCTTTAAAACATATTTCCATATAATGTATGGCCTTTGAAAATGAGTACAGGACTGTACTCTTTCAATTGGTTTTAAAGAGTAATCTTTATTGAATATGCTACAAGCAGAAAGCGGTCTCAGAATTTGCAATTTTTTTTTTACTAACCAAGTCAAATACTGAACTTCACTTCTTTTATGACAACATCTAAACATGTCCTTTCATATTGCAGAAAATATCTCTTTTGAAGAGGCTGCTTCAAGCCACCCCTAAAAAAGCCAGATCAGGGCTGCAGCAACCACATGCCGTGGCTCCAGTCGCCTTTTTGCTAGCGCAAAAAGAGTGGCAAAGAGCCGCTCCTTTTTGTGCCAGCAAAAGCCTACTTTTCTGCACCATGGTGGCTGTAAGGCACTCCAGTAGTGTGCGGCATCTAAATGCCATGCCACCAGACCACCCAGAAGCCAGCCCATGTGTGAGCAACCAGCCGACATAAAGCTGGCTTTCGGGTGTCTTCGGGCTGTACGTCGTGCGTACGCCATGCTCCCAAACCAGCTAGAAGCTCTCTTTTCATGCTGGTCTGTTCCAGATCTGAGTCACTTTCTTATCAAGACTTCCCCCACCACCAAAGTAACATTGATTACAGTGTGGTAATAACAGCAGATTTCTTAATAGTGAAGACTGTTATTTTACCCTTAATATGACCTGAACATCTGCTCTGTAGCTTCTTACTGGGCACAAGATAAAATGCACTGGCCAAGCACAAAGGCCTTCACATGTTAATTCTCCCATTGTCATGTTAATATGTAATATGTAACAATGTAATGTTACCTCAGTTTCTTTATGAATGATGTTGTGTAGATCTTGTAATGGATAGTAGGGATCTTGTGATGAAAAAAGTTTTGTTTCAGGCTCTGCTCCATGATTTGTGTCATGTGAGCACATAATCCTTGTAAAAACACTAACTTCTATTTTCAGTGTTCTGTCAGATCCTGTCTGATCTTGAAAGCTAAGCAGGGTCAGATGGGAGTCCATTAACAAACACCAGGTGCTGCAGACTACATTTCAGAGGAAGAAGCTGGCAAAACCAACTCTGAATGATTCTTACCCTGTGAAATTCATAGGGGCACCATAACCTGATAGGGAGCTTGAAGGCACACTTGTGCGTATGCATGCGTGCACAAACACACACACACACACACTCTTTTTTTAACAAAAGATGGTGTCTAAATGCAGCAAATAGAACTTGTCATGGGAATGGGAGTTTGGCTTGAACAAAAGAGAGAGGGAAGATGTGTGAGATGGGATCGACACATACTTCTTGCTCCAGGAAGTGGGAGAAGCAAAAGAGTTTTCTTGAAGCTTGTGTGGGAGGATGAATTATGCCATTAAAAATGGATAGTGGCATTTGACTGTCTCGGGCGTTATGATTTCTTATGATAATTAGTTTTATTAACAACTAGAGCAGATTTGTTTTATGTGGTCCACTTCCAACTATTTGCAAACATGTCTACTGATTAGTAGAATTCCAAATTTGCTAATTTCCATGATCTTTTGAACTGATGTTTGAGGTCTCATATAGTTGCAGACAATTATGACTGGGAAGTAGGGATGAAAATGAGACAGAAATAATTTGCTGAAGAACAATTTTTGACCTTGACTTTTATTTCTTTTCCATAGCATCAAGAACACCACAACATGTGGCTCCACCACCAGGAATAGTAGAAATAGACAGTGAAAAATTTGCATGCCAGTGGTGAGTACAGTCGACTCTCCAGGTGCATGAATTCTGCATTGATAGACACAACCACCCATAGCTTGAAGAGGTGAAGCAGACTGGCAGCTAGGAGTGGATGGGCCACTCTCAAAGTGGGCTGCCACCACGATCCCAAATGAGCCACCTGGCCACTCTGGGGGTGTGCATCATCTACATGCCATTTCCCCAAAGCATCCAGAAGCTGCTTTTTTTGGCCCAAGTGTTCTGGGCCAAATATATTTAAAACATAAAATTCCAAAAAGCAAACCTTCATGTTGCCATTTTATATAAGGGGCACAGTTTTATTACCCCATTGTATGTAATGGGATTTGAGCAGCCACAAATTTTGATATCTAGAGGAGTGGGGTCCTGGAACCAAATTCCAGTGGATACCAAGGATCCACTGTATGGAATTCTGTTAAAGTATTTGTATCCTTCATGAAATATTCTAGCTTGTTTTATTCATTTTTAGAGTTTATATTGTTGCTGTTATTACAGTTGTCACCATTAAAAACATAAAGCAAAAATATTGTAATCTTGGTGTTTTTTTAAAAAAAACATTTGCCAACTTGTTCAAATATTTGCTGTATTGTACCCACTACTGTTTGGTAAGTGGGGACTGGGGGATCAGGACAAGAACCACTACATAGCAGCATAAATACAGTGCTTGTTCATTTGTAACCTCCCAGCAGGGTTGTGGCCATTGTTTTTTAGTTTTTATTTGTGATCTTGAAGTCTCTCTCTAGAAGAGATTAAATCACTTTGCATTTAAAGTTCTTCAGTGTTCAGATGACAGCATGCAGATTAAATTTTAGTAAGATTATTTAACTGTACCTTCCAGCAATGTTTGTGTTTGCTGGTGTCTTAAGATGTATGCTAAATACAGTGGTCCCCCCGGGTTACGAAAGTAATCCGTTCCGGATTACCTTTCGTAACCCGAAAATTTTCGTAACCCAGGGGACCACTGTGGCTTGAGAAGAAAGAGAAAAAAAAATGGTGTGACTTACTGTAAGTACTGTAGCAGGAGGGACCGGGAGGGCTCCAGGGAGGAAGCCGGCCCTGCACGGCCCGCACGGAGAGCTCGTCCCGCCCGGCGCAGGCCTCCTCCCAAAGGCTTGAGGCCTAAACAGCGGAGGAGGCCTTTCGGGACGCGCTGGTCTTGCCTGAAAGGGAGGCCGGACGTGGCTTCCACGGGGCCGGCTTCCTCCCCGGAGCCCCCCCGGTCCCTCCTGCTACAGTACTTAAAGTAAGTCACACCATTTTTTTTCGTAACCCGGGGATACTTTCGTAAGCCAGGGCCATTTTTCCGGCCCTGGCTCTTTCGTATCCCGGGATTTTCGTTCCCCGGGGGATTCCTAACCTTATATGATCTGTTCCATGTTTAAATATTATCATGTTTTTTTTTCTTTCATAAGTTTCGTTTTGATCTATAACATTCATTAATGTTAATAACATTAAGATAAGTTGGAAATGTTTATGCTGACATAAAAGAAAAAGATTTTTTTATTGAACCAGCTTTTTGGTGGCAGTTTTTTTAAGCTTTAGAAGATACATACAGTACGTATGGTACTGTTATAACTTTCTTTTTTTCATGAGGCCAATACAGAACTACTTCGAACTAGTTTATGATTAATTTTAAACACAAAGCATAATCATAATAAAGTAATATTTATTTATATATGTATTGGATTTGTATCCCACCTTCCCCCCCCCCATGGGATTTAAGGCCAATTGGACAGTTTCTAGCCTTCCCAAATAACTATTTACCATTATACTTGCCTTACAACTCTTACCCACTTTTTAAATTAACTAAACTTGTAGTTAATGGCTACTATTTAAAAATTTGGAATACTACCAACTGCTAGCCTGTGATATAAAATACATCCCCCCTTCCACCTTGTCACAGGTTCAACATACAATGCATGACTGTAAATAGGTATAGTACAGACACAGAGGTTTTATGTCAGTGATTTTAGAACATAATTGTTGAGTTTAAATGTTTTACAGTTAGAGTAACCTTAAGAAGGACGATATTTAATATTTGCAATGTGTTTATTCTATTTATTTTTCCCTTTCTGTGTTTAGGTTGAATGCACATTTTGAGGTGAATTCAGACTGCTCAGTCTCCCGAGCTGAAATGTACTCTGAATATCTCTCCACCTGCAGTAAACTAGCTCGAGGTGGAATCCTAACATCAACTGGATTTTATAAATGCCTCCGGTAAGTTAAACCCATTCCTATAATAAACATCCTGGTTATCTTAAAATGTTCTACAGCTTGTATTGATTGCCAAATATTAGGGGAAAGTGTGCTTTTGGTATGACTTGTCATGAATCTTGTAAACCATGCCCTATGAGGAATGACTTAGGGAGCTGGGGATGTTTAGCTTGGAGAAAAGAAGGTTAAGAGGTGATATGATAGCCTTGTTTAAATATTTGAAGGGATGTCATACTGAGGAGGGAGCAAGCTTGTTTTCTGCTGCTCCAGTGACTAGGACCCGGAACAATGGATGCAAGCTACAGGAAAAGAGATTCCACCTCAACATTAGGAGAAACTTATTGACAGTAAAGGCTGTTCAACATTGGAACACACTCCCTTGGAGAGTGGTGGAGTCTCCTTCTTTGGAGGTCTTTAAGCAGAGGCTGGATGGCCATCTGTCAGGGATGCTGTGATTGGGAGTTCTTGCTTGGCAGGGGGTTGGACTGGATGGCCCTAGTGGTCTCTTCCAACTCTATGATTCTAAGTTATATAAAAAATCCAAAATGAGCTTCTGAAACCTTTTACTTCTTGATTTTCTGTTTCAAACATAACTTAATAGAATTCATGGGCTGAATAGCATTCACAGTATCCTTTGTTTTCAACACTTTTCTGACTTACTCTATTCTCTCCTCCTATGCTCTACCACTCTTCACCCTGTACCAATTCTTCTGCCAGCAACCACACTTGGTCCTGAAACATGAGCTGATTACCACAAAATGAAGAGTACTGTGCTTACAGTAATGTTGGCTGGAAGCACTGATATAATCACCACTTTGAAACTCCTCACTTTTGGCAAGGAGTGAAATGTCCAACAGTTCCTTGCAGGAGTATCTGAATGGTGTAGGTTACCACAATATTTAGGAAATATACTTCTGTACAAAGCAGCTTTTATACAGTAAGAAATCAATGCAAGAAAAACCAGATGCATTATTATAGCTACCAGTAATATATTTGTGTTTGCTTGTGTTTGACAGAACTGTTTTTCCAAATCACTCCGTGAAGAGGGTAGAGGATCCAAATAACAATGGGCAGGCACATATTCATGTGGTAGGAGTAAAAAGGAGGGCTATCCCACTGCCTATACAGATGTACTATCAGCAGCAGCCTTCTTCAACCCCAATTGTCCGGGTTGATTCTGTTTCTGATGTAGCTCCATCTCCTTCACCAGCAGGTATTCACATATTGTGAACATTGTATGATGTGTACTTATTTTGATTCAGACTCCATAAGCATAAAAGGTTGAGCTTTTTGAAGTACTGTCCTATATCGATGTGTACGTATTTTGTGGCATGGTAGCAAGTCTCAAACTCACATGCACTGTCCCTCTCTTCTGGAGAGTGATATGCAACTGGACTTACAAGGTAGACAGATCATGTGGGAAAGGCAAACATATACTAATATATATGATTTGTTGTTGTTGTTGTTGTTGTTGTGTGCCTTCAAGTCATTTCCAGCAATTTGAAATGGGTGGAATAGAGAGGGAAACTGTCACAATCTGCACTGTACTAAACCTTCCTGGGGAAATATTTTTGAAGTTTGATCAATATAAAGTTTCTAATATCTTCTAAGTGTTGCACAGGTATTAAGACAACACAGCAGTCCCTGCCACATTACTTACAGTCTAATAGACATGACACAGAAGGAAGGGAAGAGGAGAGGAGTAGAGAAGAGAAGAGAGAAACAAGCATTGAAGCTATTTCTAGAAGGGTAGAAGTGGCAAGAAGAAAATTTCTTGCAATTTTGCCTTCCATGGGCTTGTAGATGGTCTTCCTCTTGCCCTAGTGTTCCAGAAAGGTAGGGAGTCCAGTCTCCAGATAAACCTCACTCTGCTGGACACTGATAGAGACGGTTATGCACTTCTCTTCAAACATAGCAGGCTAGGATATGACCTGGCCTCTTGAGTGCTTGTCCTAAGTATCAGATGGCTAAAACAAATAATACACAAAATTTGAAAACTGTTTTTTGTTAAGTTTAACTTCAGCTGATTTTCGTTGATTTGGTTGTTAATGCAGTTTACAACTGAACAATTTAAATCCCAAGCCTATAGGGTATAACAGAAAAACCTGGTGTCCTGAAGCAACTGTTCAATTACTTGAATGTCCATTCAGCTGGGATGGTCCATAGCAGTAGTGATAAAGCAAGGGGAAGTGCAGTTTCAGAGTGAGTAGATCATTTGACCAGAACCTCCTACTGGCATGCACAAAATCTGTGATTAATGCTGGGTCTACAGATAATTCAGCTACTGCATGGTTAATTTAGATACTAATAGTTCTGTTTTGAAATGTTAATTAGTTGCTTTCAGGGTTACCACTTCAAACAAAACAAACAGCTTCATTTATATACCGCTTCATACCACCTAAGGAGTGACTAAGCGGTTTACAACTGTAAGCTACTTGCCCGCAACAATCTGGGTACTCATTTTAGCGACCTTGGAAGGATGCAAGCCTGAGTCGAGCTTGAGCCCTTTTGCTGGTCTTGAACTCGCAACCTTACGGTTTTGAGTGAGTTGCTGCAGTACAGGCATTTAACCACTGCGCCACCAGGGCTCCTCAGACTAACTTTCTTTCTTTGTTTTGGTCAACAGGACTCCCACATGGACCACCAAGTGCAGGAAACCACTTTCAGAGGACCCCTCTCAGCAATCAGTCTTCAACTTTAACTGCAACACAAATGTCTTTTCCCATTCAGGGTGCACCTACAGTTGTACAGACTGTTTCCAGGATACCACAGAACCCTTCACTTCACAGTCACCACCAACAAAATGCTCCTGTGACAGTCATACACAATAAAACTCCAGCCTCTTGTGATGTAGTGAAGGCCACAGTAATACAGAGCACTGTCCCTCAGTCTACAGTTCCGGTTACTATTGCTGTGGGAGGTGGGGTGCAGAATTCAAATCAAAATCCTAGCAGTGCTGGACCACAACCATCTGTTACTGTTGTCAGCTCTCAGACTTTGCTTCATCAGCCTGTAATTCAGCAGTCCCCTTTACATGCAGTAGTACCTGGACAAATACCCTCAGGCACTCCTGTTACAGTAATTCAACAAGCTGTACCTCAGGGTCATATATTTGGCAGAGTACAGAACATACCAGCATGCACTTCAACAGTTTCCCAAGGTCAGCAGCTCATTACCACATCATCACAGCCAGTACAAACATCATCTCAGCAGTCCACAGCTGGTAACCAGCAGCATGACACAGTCATCATAGCACCCCAGCAGTATGTCACAACCTCAGCATCCAATATAGTTTCTGCCACTACAGTTCAGAATTTCCAAGTCGCAACTGGACAGGTGGTTACAATTGCTGGTGTTCAAAATCCACCACCATCTAGGGTTGGGTTTCAGAACATTGCACCAAAGCCTTTGCCTTCTCAGCAAGTTCCTACAACAGTGGTACAGCAGCCCATGCAGCAGTCACAGCCGCCACCATCTCAACCACCTCAGCAAAGTGTCGTGATTGTAAGCCAGCCAGCTCAGCAAGGTCCATCATATGCACCAGCCATTCACCAAATTGTTCTTACAAATCCAGCTTCAATCCCAGGTGGCCAAACTGTCCAGCTGGGTGGGCAGCCAAACCTAACTCCATCATCCTCGCCATCCCCTGGACCAACTTCAAACAACCAAGTTCCTACAGTAATATCTTCTTCATCTCTTACTCCTCCGACACAAGGCCCGCCTCCCACTGTCAGCCAGATGCTTTCTGTGAAGAGGCAGCAACAGCAGCAGCATTCACCAGCACCATCCCAGCCCCAGATACAAGTCCAGCAGCAGCAGCAGCAGCAGGTACAGATGCAAGTTCAGCCCCAGCCAAGTAACCCTGGGGTGGGACAGCCACCACCTAGTGAATCCAGTCTGATAAAACAATTGTTGCTTCCTAAACGAGGCCCTTCTACTCCTGGTGGTAAACTTATTCTCCCAGCTCCACAGATTCCACCTCCAAACAATGCAAGAGCTCCTAGTCCTCAGGTGGTTTATCAGATGTCTAACAACCAAGCAACAAATTTTGGAGTCCAAGGACAGTCTACAGCTCAGCCACTTCTAGTTGGACAGCAAAATGTGCAGTTGGTCCAGAGTGCAATCCAGTCCCAAGGAACAGTACAAACTGTTCCTATTTCCAATTTACAAATATTGCCAGGCCAGTTGATCTCCAATAGTCCAGCAACCATTTTCCAAGGGACTTCTGGCAATCAGGTTACCATAACAGTTGTGCCAAATACTAATTTTGCTACAGCAACTGTGAGTCAGGGAAATGCACCTCAGATCATTGCTCCAGCTGGAATTCCAGTGAGTGGAACACAGACAGGAGTTGGGCTTCAGGTGCAAGCGCTTCCACCTACCCAAGCACCTCTAGCTGGACAATCAGCATGTTCTGCTACTGCTCCCCCATTCAAAGGAGATAAAATCATTTGCCAAAAGGAAGAAGAAGCAAAGGAGGCAACAGGTTTACACATTCATGAGCGTAAAATTGAGGTCATGGAGAACCCTTCTTGCCGAAGAGGAACTGCAAACACCAGCAATGGCGATGCAAAGGAAACTGAAATGCAGGTGGGAAGTCTTCTAAATGGAAGAAAACATGACTCCAGTCTACCTCCAGCTAACTCAGGGAAAACTCAGAATGAGGCCAATCAGTTCTCGCAGGTCCCTAACGGACCATCTTTAGACTTGGGTGAGAATGGAGCTCTTGGAAAACAGAACTTTGAACAACCAGACGTGCAGGAAATGAAAAGTGATTTGAGGAAGCCCCTTGTTAATGGAATCTGTGACTTTGAAAAAGGTGATGGTTCCCATTTAAGCAAAAACATTCCAAATCACAAAACTTCCAATCATGTAGGAAATGGTGAGATTTCTCCAGTAGAACAAGGGAATTTGGATGCCACACAACAAGATGCTGCCAAAGGTGATCAAGGGGAAAGATTTTCTAATGGGCCTGTATTAGGTGGGGGTAGTATGTCTGTTGTAAGCAGCACGCAAGAGGCTTCAAAACTGTTAACCCAGCAACTTAGTGGTACTAATGCCGATGTACCTAATGGACCTCTAGCTTCAAGTTTGAATTCAGATGTGCCTCAGCAACGCCCAAGTGTAGTTGTCTCACCCCAGTCAACGGCCTCTGTTATACAGGGGCATCAAATCATAGCAGTTCCTCACTCAGGCCCTCGTGGCTCCCTGCCTCCCTTGTCATCTGACGTTTGGTCGACTAATGGCACAGCAGAATGCAAAACTGTAAAGAGACCAGCAGATGATAATGATAGGGAAACTGTTCCAGGAATCCCAAATAAAGTAGGAGTTAGAATTGTTACAATCAGTGACCCTAACAAGGCTGGCTGCAGCGCAACTATGGTTGCAGTGCCAGCTGGAGCAGATCCAAGTACTGTAGCAAAAGTAGCAATAGAAAGTGCTGCTCAGCAAAAGCAGCAGCCGCCGCCGCAACCACCGCCGTCGCCAGCACCATACGTGCAAAGTATGGTCACACAGGTAGGTTCAGTGCTGCCTTTATTTTGGCTAATATGTGTATATATGTGTGTGTAGAAATGTAACCATGGAATTCTTGCATTGTTATACACATTGGCTTTAAATTGTTATGAAAGCTATTTTGTACATTCATATACTGATGGTGGTGTCTGTCTCATTGAGCTATAGGACTACTGCTTTAATCCACTGAGTGAATTATATTAAATCCAGATATAATTTAATTATGCAGAGGTGAACCTGTTGCATTTACTTTAACTGCTTACTTTAGAAAAATTAACAATGCTCCTGTGCATTTTATAGATCCTAAGTGATTTGGTCCACATGTATACCATATCTACTTGACTGTAAGGCAACCTCATGTGTAAGTTGAGGGCAGGTTTAGGGGCCACAATTATGGATTTTGGTATGACCTGTGGATAAGTCAAGGGTAAAACTTAAGGGCATGTAACGAAGAATCTAAAGGATGAAGTGAAGGAAAACAATGCCAGAGAATTCAGAAAATTCCAGCAGGCATAACTGTTTGTGCTCATACTAAAGGTTGGATGGATGAGAGAACAGAGAGAGGTCAGTCGTTCTAGGACAGATTGTGCTCTTGCCTTTTATCTTTTTTTTTAAGTAAGACTTACAGTGCATAGATTGACTTGTGGATAAGTTGACCTTTTTTTGGATCAATTTTTGACTAAAATTTTTAGACTTGCATATGAATATATATAGTATGTTGCATGTAAAGCTGTGTTTTATATCGTAATTCCTCTGTGTGCTGTTGATGTCTTTTGCAGCATGCATATTTTTCATATGCTTTGTGCAATACGCTATATAAAAAAGGATACATGTAACAAGTGTCATACTCTTTGTATGACTGTTCTTTCAAAACCTGCTAGATTATCGAAATAAGATAGACATTTGTCCCTAAAGTAGATGATACCAACTCTTCTTACTCAGTGCATGGCCTTTCTGTTCATTGGTTTAAAAGGGATTTTACTTTATTGTTTATAATGTTCATATTGTTAAGTAGAGATTTTTTGAGCAACAAAAAATAGGAGCTAATGCTGGTGGATGCTACTAAAGAGCAAAGAACTTGATGCTCACACAAAATGCAAACTATTAATAGTTATACTAGGTACATGACAGAAGAACCTGTAACACATCATATTTTTGGATGTTTGTGATCATCAGTAGATTTCATTATTGATGCTAAAATTGTTGGCTTTTTTCTGAAGTGTGCATTTAATTAGTGGCTGTGCTGGAGAGATAGTTGGACCTAAACTTCTGAGATGGATGTAAAGTATTTGCCCCTCTTTCTGCACAGAAGTGAAAATTATATTGGGGAAATATCCATTGCACATTCCTTGCAGGTGGAGGAATGCACGCATGTTTTTATGGTGTTTTTCTTTTAACTCCACTTTTTCAGAAGGCATACAGTGATTTATAGAAATGGAAATAAATATAAATAATTCCAAAATTATTAATGACAAAAATGTCAGAAAATCTGCTTCTCAATCAAAAGCCATCATGTATAACATTAAAAAAATGAGAAACTATAAGAAGAGGGAGAGCCTTGGGCTTTGCTTTAGGAACTTGAAAGTGTGGGCAAAATCTGGTCCAAGGAAAATACAACAAAACAATATGAAAAAGAAGAGACCCAAGGATTGTGGAAACTGGGGACATACAGCTTGACTATAGTGACAAAAGTGTGGTTTATTTGTTTCTCCATAGTCATGCTAATTATTTCTTTGAAAACAATAGTTGTAGAGGGGGTAAACCAACAAAAGTTTAGTACACCCCATTAGTTTCAGTTAAGATATGTAAGTACATTCTTAATCTTTGAATGCAATTTATTTCATTGGAAATGTACTGACCTTTGGTAAATTATCATCTTACTTTTTGTAATACTGTATATTCCGTATTTTATTACACAGTCTTACATAATGTATATACTTTATGGGTTTTGGAATTACATTTCTCTGTTGTGCTCATTTGTACTATTTAACTTTGTACTATTTAAAATTAGATTATTCAGACTGAAGTTTTCATGGGTTGTAAGAGAAGTATTTCACCTTCAAGAAGTTGAAGATTTGAAATATATGAACAGATAGATGGACACTTACTTTCATCTCACTGAGAAACTATTCTGGGTAGTACCTTCATATTAAGCTCTGTTTATGGAAAGCTCTTCTGAAATTTACAGCTAACACCTGTATGCATTTCACTACAAGCAACTCTCACTCTGTTTCATGGGAAACACCCAAATAAGCATGTATAGGATTACAACTTTAACCTTCTGTTATTTTATATGTAATTTCCTTTCATGGGTATGGAAAGCCCCATATATTTTCTGTCTCTAAGCAAATGTAATTCTGCAGTGCATGGCTGGAGATTTTATATTACAATCCTAGTTTCTGTAAACAGGTTGTATGGTTACAAATCACTGTGTTTTAACTGACACTATGCATTTTGTATGCATGCTTATTCTGGAAAGCTGTCACTTTCAGAATGGGAATATACATCAATTTCTTCCCTGCCTTGATGCAAATCATTTTTTAATTACTCAGATTGCAACCAGTGATTTAAATTGCTTTGGTTTTGGTTAATCTAATCATCCTGAAGGAAACTTTGCTCACTGCTACCATGTGTACCTCAGGATCATAGTAGGGTGTATCTGTGCGTGCTTAGTTCCTACATAAAATGATGGTTGCACAGGGTCTTTATGCCCCCTGAATGCAGAGTTTTGAAAATTATTTAAACAGGATGTCAATGGACACATAAAAGGTGAAAGCACACCACTGAAGAGATTTAACTTGCTGAATATCTGATAAGCACTGTTGCACCTATCAGCTCTGATCACCTGTTGGAGAGAAAATCACAGTTGGGCTGAAGAATGGGCAGTCTGGGTTAGAATCATGCACCATGTAGATGACTGCTGTGTTTCTCATGCTGAGATCCCTGTTCCAGAAAACTACTTTTTGAATGCTTGTGTATTCTCTCTTTTGGGATGAAGACAGATGTGCGAAAAAGCTTGAAATAAAGCTGCTATTTAATAAGAATTTTCTTACATCTTTGATTTCAATCCCAGTCATGTAATTGGATCAGTTGATTATTAGTAGATAGAGGAATATGTATCGCCACTATCATTGTCATTTTTGTTAAAAAGTACTTTATGTTGACTGGAAACTGCAGTTCCTGGAGAGCGGCTGTAAGCATTGCTTTGTTGGAGAGCATTGTTATGACATCACAAGTCAGTTTCTTTAGTTAGTTATTTTATTAAAATATTCTTAATTAGAATATTTGTTTCTTATCCTGTTTCTAAAGATCTCACAACAGCAATCAATAAAATCACTGTCACCAGTTTTAAACAATGTAAACAATAAAGATGATCTTAAAAGGCTAAAACATATTAAGCATTTTATCAAGTTAAAAAGAAGACAGTTAAAATTGGTTAAAAGAGTTTAAAATTATTCCAAACCATGTGTATTTGTACAAAGCCAATTCGGTCCCCAAAGATTTAGCAATCAAGCATGTTTTTCTTTGTTTCTTAAATGACAATGGTGTTATCACCACTCAACCCTCTAAGGGCATGTGTTATTTCATAATTGGGGTGCCACACAAGAAAAGGCCCTCGCCTAGGTCCTTCCATAAGTAAAGCTACTGTTGAATTTCCAGTTTGTCTCTAGTTATCGTTTTATAGATCTCAAAAGCTTATAGAGCATTGGAGGTTAGAAACTTCTAGTCATCAAGTGGATGGGAGGAGGTGTATCTGGAGGAATATTCTTACTCTCCTTGAGTCATAATCCCTTAGGAGTGTGACGGATGGGAACTGATGGTAGGTGAGCATATCTGAGTGAAAGGCACTGCATGGAAAGAAGCAGTCCTGGAACTGTAGCACTGTGTGTGTTTGTTGAGGCTGGATAATCTCCTTTATTGCAGAGAGACTATCTTTGGATGGGGGAGATCAGATGATGTGTAGAATAAGTGGGTTTCTTCTAGGGAAAAAGAGACTGTGGACTAATGTTTCCTTCTATTTTCTGACTCCATCCCAGAGGCTTCTAGACTTAAAAATGTATTTGACTGTTGCTTGAATTTAGTGAGCTTTTTGTAGAAATAAAGAAGAATCACTAGTCTTTAATTCCAAGTACATTCAATAGATTGTAGTAGTTCATTAATGAAAGGATTCTGTATATGTTCAGTGTGATTTTTAATGGATGCTATACATGTTCTGTGAATCAGCCCTGTCAGCTTAAAATAAACTCTTGGGCTGAGTCCTACCATAGTTTATTCTTTCTTGCATTAGGGCAAGTTTCAGTGGCATTGTGTGTGTGTGTGTGTGTGATAAATATTTAGTAGGTACTTCTGGACTTTGCTGTTTTCTCCAATCTGTGACTGCAGATAATAGAATGCTTAAAAATATTAAAACTTTAAATACCATGCACAAAATGGGAATCCATCTTCTGATAAAGGTTGTAGTCCTATTCCCTTAGTTTCTATGCAGTTACAGAGAGTGAAATGCCCTGTGAAGAATTGGAAGGGATTTTCAGCTGACAGATTTATCTTTGTGTTCCTCATCTTCCACCCACACAAAAACTGCCAGCTTCTTGTCCCTCGCTATAGCATGTGTGAGGACAAGATTTTGTGGCCTACAGAGTAATGGCAGAAGTCAGTGATTAGTCCATCATAATAGCAGTGAGCTCAGTAGGTGATGTCACAATCACATCCACAAATAAAAAACAAATGTCAGTGCGTCCCAGAACTAAAGTTTCCAGATAACTTTAAGATACATTTTCCTAATTGTAAGAACTACAGTAAGAACTTCTTGGTCTTTTTTATTGGATGATTATTTCTAGGTTATAACTCTGTACCCAGTTAAGGTTGGTTTTGTTTGTTTGGTTTTGTCATATTTAATAGTTTACGTTTTACTTTTCTGTAGAAATTTCTATCAGACCAAAATTCTTTACAGGTTAACAGTAGCTCATAGAGAATACATTTTATCTATTTAACAGTAAATGGCACTGTTAAATTTTGTGTGGAAGTAACTAAAATGTCTGTGAATTTTGTTCTAGTCATGCAGGGGGGAAATTTTAGATATTTTTAATTGTATCTTAGTGAAAATGGAATTAATTGGGTAAATGTTTTAGGTATAAGTAGCATGGTGTAGTGGTTTGAGTGTAGGACTACGATTCTGGTCTCCAGATTCCTTTCTGAGCCACAGAAATTTCAGTGACCTTGGGCAAATCACATACTCAGCCCCAAAAATACCTTTGAAAGGCTTGCTTTAGGGTCAACATAAGTTGGAAACTACTTGAAGGTACACAACAAAGTATAACTCTCTCTTTTTTTAAATGACTGTTGTTTCTATAATATTTTAATGCTTGAAATTAATTTTACAAGTTGCTCTCTGTGCAAAACCATAACTTGTGAGACATACAAATAAACTAGTTCAAAGAAACACAGAAATTGTAACACTGTATAAGAACAGCTTAGAAATACACATGTCTATTCATAACCTACTCCTTCTTTTTCACAGTATTAAGTGTTTTGGTTACCAGTAGTGCCAGAAACACCCACCAAATATTAATCTTTGTTTTTTCTTGTTCTATTCCAAGCTCCTGTTGGTTCAGAATATTTGTTGTTTTTATTTAATGCACTAGTTTATCTATTCCATAACATTAAGCAAACTGAGTAGAGTAATTGTTTTTCCATCTGATCATAGATTATTAAGATTATTTTAAAAATTGGACAGATTGTTTTGTCATCTGTTTTCTCCAATAACGTGCTGTACTGAGAGTTGCAAGGTCAATAGATTTATTGTGCTCTCTGTATATTTCAAATGAATAATAGCATGGATGCCTTCCTTATAGTCTGTTATGACATGTCTTTGTACTTCATTATATTGATTACTCAAACCCTATGCAGATATAACTCCAACTGTCTTTTGGATGACGTCTTTGTTAGTCCTTTCCCCAATATCTTTTTTCTTTCTTTTTGTAAGTAAGAAGCTAAGGGCTTAACTAGAAACTGGAAAGATGATGATGTTTGAAAAAATGCTTCTTAGCCTCCAACTGCACTCTGGAGAGACTTCAGCTTCATTCAAACAACTACGGATCTGTGGAAATACTAGTTTGTGAATGAAGAATTTTCTTGTGCATGCTGCCCAAGTCAGAGCAGCAAAACCACTGAAAAAAGCTTTCTTGTTTTTTTAGTATGTTGTTCAAATGTGGAATTGTTTCTCTCTCAACAAACCAGAGAAAAAAAAGATCAAAATGGATTTTCTCTCTAGTTTGCTGGGAGAGAAATAAGCCAGAGCAGAAATGGCATACACATTCAGACAACACACTAAATAAACCACAGATAGAAACTCTATGATTGATCATTACGTACTGTCATATTGATCATATTTGATAAGCTACAGTTCTTGGCTTATTATGCCACCCAGACTGGCAAAAATCTTAACATCTAAGATAAGTGAGGAGAAGTAGTCTGCTGGGTTTAAGGCAAAGGATGTTTTCCTTTAATGCACCATGTAACTTCTATCTAGAAAATAATAAATTAAGGCCAGCATCCTGCTGCACAATAGTGGAATAACTATTCCAGTGCAGATGCTGGCAATTGGAGGAAAATGACAATGGGTATAGCAGTTCTGTCAGAAATAAAGTATTGGGGAAATAGACTGATCAGAGCTGGCAGATTTTATTTGCCTACTTTGGCCACCACTGTACACCCATGGGAAAAGTGCAGCTCCTAGCAGAATAATACAGATTTTTTAATAATGTGTCTTTGAGAACGTGTGACCCAGAGTGGTCTCATTAAAGTCTCTTGTTTTTAATGTATAGTACATTCCTGAAACAGATTAGCTCCAATGCTTCACTTCAAGAATGAAGGACAGAATTAAATATTTGATACAGATCAAGCATGTTGATATTGAAGTACACTTCACTCTCACTAAGGTTGAACATTCATACCTGTGCATAAGTCTGTGTCTGGATATTTTGGCTGTTTAATTTCTTATCTGTTATTTATATCTGTCATTTTAAAACTATTCTGTGGCAATTATGATGAATAATACCTTTGACAGTAATTATCACAAGAAAACTGTTTGTTTTTAAAATATAGCCCTTAAATGTACAATTGAGACAACTATATCTTATATTTGTGGATTTGACCTTATATATACTGTCTTACTATTAAACAAATGTATATTACATATTTAACACTGTGGCCTAAATCCTCTTGATAGTTCTGACTAGGATAGATGATTGATTCAGTGGGATTAACCTATGTATTGACTCACCATTCAACAATTGATTGATAAATGGGTCTACTCTAGTTGAGACTATTCAATAGGATGCAAGCCTGTAATATTTTTGTAATTTTTTCCCTTGACCCTTATACAGTGGGCCCTTAGTATCTGCTGGGGTTTGGTTCCAGGACCTTCCATGGATACCAACTTCTCCGTGAGAATTGAGGAACAGTCCACAACACTTGTTTATTATCCTTTGTGGCCAACTTTGACATAAATGAGGAGTGGTTGATACTTACCAAGAATAATCATCTCATGAATTTGAAGGAACAATCTACATCTACCCAGAGACAGATAAATAATTATAAATATGATAGTGTTGAATAAATTGGAAAAATTTTAATTTCTTGAAGTAGTAACTTTCAAAGTAACAATAGTATTAATCTTATCAATGACAGTAGGGATAGTTTTAAGAAAGTACAGTCAGCCTTCGGTATCTGCATGGGATCCATTCCAGACCTGCCTCCTGCAGATACCAACATCCACAGATGCTCAAGTTCCATTGTCCCCAATGGTGGCCCAAGGACGCAGTTCTACTACCATTGGGGACAACGCAGACTTGCCATCTGTGAATGCTCGAATCCACAGATGGCAAGTCTGTGGATAGCAAGGGCTGATTGCAGTGCTTAAATTATGTAATAGTAAGAATGTTGTCTTGAATGGAAGAAAGCTATGGAACAAATCTGAAGAGAGAGAGGTTGGAAGCAACAGTAATAATGGTATAGAATTTTGAGGATCCTGCCTGTCAAGGTTGGCATGAGGGATACCCCAAGTGTTATAGACAGAATGTGGGGAAATTTTACACTTGACACCTTCTGGCATCAACAGCAATTTCAGCATAAATAATGGTGCGGTATTTTCCCCTTATATAAAATTACAAAATCAAGGTTTGCTTTTTGGATTTTTTGGGGGGGAGGGGAAGATATGTTCAAGCCATGGATGGATGTATCTGTGGAAATACAATCCAGAGATACAAAGGGCCATGGTTATCATTATTATCCAAACTTTTATTTCTGAATGCATGACATATGTTTCTGGAAACATGTTGTGCTATTTTCATCAGCTCAGTGATACTAAATGCACCACTAATGCTGCTGAGATAGAATCAGCTGAATCTGAAGGGGGGCACCTTCATTGCAAGTAGGGTATTGAACTTCAGGAATGGATCCCATGTTGGGAAATGCCTATATGCAATGAGTATGCCCCCTTCAAGCCTACAATTTCAGTATATGTCAATCTGAGAGCATTGTTGGGCAGATGGTGTCATCAAATGTCAGAGCAAGCCTCTTCAAGCATACAGAAGAGGGCTAAGAGCTTTCAGAGGGTTTGTTTGGCACTAAGATGGGGTAAACAATAGCCAAAGATTTGTGTTGAAGGTGGCATATAGTTTTGTGAGGCATTAAGTCAAAACAAATTAAGGAGACTACAGCTATTCAGCTTGTTGGGCCACATACTCATATGTACATACACACAGTGGACCTTTACCATCCATGAGGGTTTGGATCTGGGACCTTCACAGATGAGAAAAAACATGAACAGACATGAATTTATTGCTATCTGCCACCATGAGTTGTGTTGTTTTGAGTACCGAAGTATATTTCAAAAGTTTGCCTCCTTTTATCTTCACCATATTTGAAACTTCCTTTGAGATGGAGGGGGAAGAGTAATCTTGTTTATTATCAGTAGAGCTGGCCCTCCATATCCATGGATTTTTCTATGTCCTCAGCTTGAAAATAATTTTTAAAAATACAAATTTCAAAAGCAAACCTTAGATGTTGGAATTTTATATAAGAAACACCATTTTACTATGTTTTTATATATAATGGGACTTGAGCATCCGTGGATTTTGGTATCCATAGAGGGTCTTGGAATCAAACTCCAGCAGATATCAAGGGACTACTGCAATTAGTTTAAAATAATGAGTTGCTTGTTTTTGGTATCTTTTCCTAATAATAAAAGTGTAAATATGTTAGGTAATTATTATAATGCAACAAAAGATAACTTCACTCCTTTTTCGTGTAACTAATTCTTGTAGTTAAAGAGGTGTGACCACCCTAAATGGTGGTAACAGAATGTTGTGTGGTTCAAGTTCTAGCTTGTTCTACATCCCATGCTGTTGCTTTCCTTAAAAAAAAGTATTTTCCTTTTTAAAGCACTATTTTTATTAACATTGTAATGGGAATCACCCCTCACAAGGTAGCTAGTTAGTTGTTTTAAGTTACTTGCCAAGCTCTGCTGAGAGCCAGCAGTCTGTTTGGGGGAAGAGTTCCATTCTCAAGTTACTGTGGAATAGATGGGATTGCCCAGTATTGGGTTTTGTCCCTTTTAAAACAGGGCTTTTCTCTGGTGACATTTCTTGATAGAAGCACAAAGAATGGTGATGGCCAGGTGTACCCTTTATCACCTCCACCCCATTTGCAGATGTTACTTGCTGAGTCCACTTAATTATTGTGATAGCCATCCATGTCATTACAGCCTTTCATTCTCTCTCTCTCTCTCTCTCTCTCTTCTCTCTCTCACACACACACAGAGATACTAATTTGGGCGTGAACAAAATGTGCCCCTCAAAGCTTTTTTGCAGCCCTTTGCCCCTCCAGACTCTCTAGATGTCCCTTTCCAGATCCTCAAAAGGGTGACTTGCCTTTCCTGGAAGCTTCCAGGACAAGAAATTGGCTTTTTAAATAGTTTGTAGAGTCTTCTAGTCTGACTGGTTTGCATAATATAGTTTGTTTAAATAGTTTGTGAAGTCTGTACTTAGAACAATAGGCTACTGTAAGAACAGAATATGGAGAAACAGAATAGATCCCCAGATAGCAACGTGCAAGGCTGCATTTTATCACCTTATCTGATCAACATGTATGCTGAAAATATCATGAAGAGCAGGCTTAGATCTAGTGAAAGGAGGAGTGAAGATAGGAGGAAGGAACATCAACAATCTAAAATATGCAGACGACACCATACTACTAGCAGAAAGCATCATAGATGTGGAACAATTACTGAAGAAGACACCTGTCTGTCCAGTGTTAATGGATACCTTTCCGATTGTGCAGCTTGATGATGTGGACAGGATCCTTGCAGTGGTGAGTCACCACATGTGTCTTAGATCCTTGTCCTCCTTGTCTTATTAAACAGAACACAGGTTGAATCATAGAGTTGGAGGATAAAGGAAGTTGTCAATTCCTCCTTATGACAAGACATATGTCCATCTTGCCTAAAGAAAGCAGTTGTGAGGTCTTTGTTTAAAAAGCGATACCTCAATCCAGCTATAATGAATAATTATAGACAGGTGTCCAACCTACTATTTGTGGGCAAGGTTTTGGCATGTGTGGTGGCTTCCCAACTACAGGGGTTTCTGGATGAAATTGATTATCTAGGCTCATTTCCATCTGGTTTTAGGCCTGGCTCTGGGCCTTGGTTGCCTTGGTAAATGACCTATGCAGGGAACTAGACAGGGGGAGTGTGTCCCTGTTAGTTCTGCTGGAGGTCTCAACAGCTTGTGATACTCAGTAGCTTTCAATACTGGTGAGGTGACCCCAGAAGGTGGTGCTAGGGGACTTTTGCTTAACCCCCTGGCCATTGGCCTGTGGGGTCCCTCAGGGTTCTGTATTGTCCTCTATGCTATTGAACATATACATTAACCTACTGGGAGAGGTTGTTCAGAGTTTTGGGGTGTGGTGCCATCAGTATGCCAATGACACTGTACTACTCCTTTCACCCCAATCCAAGGAGGCTGTTGTGGTCCTAAACCAGTGTCTGTCATCAGTAATGGACTGGATAAGGGCAAACAAGTTGAAAATCTAGACAAGATAGAGGTGCTTCTAGTCAGTCAGAAGGCAGATCAGGAAATAGAGATCCAGCCTGTGTTAGATGGAGTCACACTCCCCCTGAAGACGCAGGTTCACAGTTTGGGGGTACTCCTGGACTCAGCTCAAAACCTGGAGACCCAGGTCGGTGCAGTGTCTAGGAGTGCTTTTGCACCTTTAAAACTTGTGCACCAATTATGCCTGTTCCTTGAGACGCTGGATCTGGCCACAGTGGTACATGCCTTGGTTACATCCCATTTAGACTACTGGAATGTGCTCTATTTGGGGCTGCCTTTGAAGAGTGTTTGGAAACTTCAGCTGGTCCAAAGAGCTGCAACCAGGTTGCTAACAGGGGAGGTTATAGAGATCACACAATATCCCTGCTGAAACAACTCCACTGGCTGCCAGTTTGTTTCTGGGCACAATTCAAAGTGCTGGTGATGACCTATAAAGCCCTATATGTCTCAGGTTCAGGCCATACAATACACCAGGGAGGATTTAACCTAGATAAATTCAACCTAGATAATGAGGAAATTGAAATAGTTAAATGTTTCCCATACTTTGGATCAAATCTTGATCAGAATGAAGACTGCAGTCTAGATATCAGAAGATTATATTGTTTGTTTGTTTGTTTTGTATTTATACCCCACCCTTCAGAAATGTTTAGAAATGCTTACATACTGGTAGGAATGGGAGGGGCAGCTATGAAAGAACCAGGCAGAATCCTAAAGTGTAAAGATATGCAGCTGAACACTAAAGTCAGAATTGTCCTATCCATTGTATTCCCCATTGCTATGTATGGATGTGAGATCTGGATAGCGAAGAAAGCAGACAGGAAGACACTTAACTCATTTGTGATGTGGTGCTGGAAAAGAGTGTTGAGGATACGATGCATAGCCAAAAAGACAAACAATTCTTCTTCGTGGTCTCTATAAATCACACAAATGGGTTATTCCACGCCTAACTGCTTAGAAAAGATGATGATGCTGGTAAAGGTAGAGGGCAGAGAGTTTAAACTGCATGCCAGATGGCTAGATTCAATCAGGGATCTGAGCAGAGAAGTTGAGATCAGGGGGTCTTGGAGATACCTCCTTCACAGGGTTACCTTAGGGACCGCCTCTTCCCATACGAACCGCTCCGCACACTTCGGTCCTCTGGGAGGAATCTGCTGAGGCCTATGAAAACCAGGCTGTCGCAGACCTCCCAGAATCCTCAGCTACCGCCCCTAAGCTTTGGAATGACCTGCCGGACGAGATGCGTCTCATTACATCCTTGACGAGCTTTAAAAAGGCCTTAAAGATGCATCTCTTCCGGCAGGCCTTCCCCTGAAGAGGGAATAATATATCACCAACCCCCGACCCTAATAACGCAAATGAAAATGTAAATGGCACCGGGGGGATTAACTCTAGCTGTCCCTCTGTTTGAACCTTCTGATCCCACCCACTGGGGATTGCACTCGTACTGCCCATCAATTGCACTTTATTTTATTATTTTAATAGTTTTTAACTGATGTCAATTTTAACCAGTTCTGATTTAATCTAGTCTTAAGGGGGGGAGGTTGGGAAGGGATTTGACTGTTGTTTTATCCTTGTATTTTTTTTTAATCTGCTGTACTCCACTCTGAGTATTCCATTAGAGGAGCGGGTTATAAATAAACATTATTATTATTATTATTATTATTATTATTATTACTACTACCATGAATGGAAATTGACTTGAAGGCAGCTAATAACAACAACAAGTCTTCCAGTACTAACTTCAAAAACACATGGTTTTATGAATCCAAAAATAGACTCCCAGTCACATGTGGTTTCAATTTTTCCCACTCATTTTTGGGCAGCCTGCACAGGCCCCCATCTATGATTCTAGGAGTAGAAAATTAGCCCTCAGTTGGCCCATATCTACTTTAAGTTTACTACTTGTAAGATGAACATGTCTTGTCAAAGGAGTATACAAACTATAGCAGCTCACAAAGGCTAAAGATACTCATCTCCTAGCCTAGACAGGAGGAATATGCACTGCCACTGTTTTTTTAAGTACTTACAAAGCCAGTTTTTTCATAGCTCAGTTCAAGCTTCCTATTTCTCCCCATCCGAGCCCATCTTTCTATCAATTTCTGTAGAGAAATGTTCTTGCTTAAGATTCCTTCACCATGAGAAACCAGGTTCATCAAATATGGAATAGTGCTTTCTCTGTTATGACATCCAGTGCTTTAGGACTCATTACTATAAGAGGCCCTTTCCATCATGTGTAAATATAGCTGATCAGTTCATGGCATCATTGCTCCTGTGCAAACTGTGAAAGAGCAGTAATAGTATGTTTCATTAGCTAGTCTTACAAGTATGAATTTCATTTGTTATGCCCTTCCCATTGTTTTGTTGATTTCCTTTGTCTTTACTTTTCAGAATAGGTCATGCTGGAAATCCTAGATATAGTTCCAAGCATGACAAGAGAATTGTCATTAATGGGATGTAATGTAATGGAAAGCTCCCAAGCAGAAATGACAGAATATCATCTCTTTTTAATATGGTATAACTGTTTTTTTCCACAACATAAATTATGTTGTCATAGAAGTAGAACCTAACGTAATTTTTCTTCTTTTCTTACCACAGAGGTTCTGATGGGCAACTCCTATGGGGCTGGGGCCACATTTCAGATTGGCCAAGTGTTCGCAAGTGCCACAATTTCATCCTGAGGGCAGTCACATTATTAGTTGAAAGTACTAATTATTGTCTATCTATGAAATGCAGTAAAATTAGCTAAAATTAATTAAAATTTCAAATAAATGTTGTGAGATTACTAAAACCTTCTTCCACTCATTAACAAAATTGCAGCACTCATATCTGTGAGATATTTGATAACCTCAAAGGCATTATGAGTTTATATGAATGAGTAGATATTGACTATTGATACTGATATAAAGGGAGCTGAACATGACAGTGATTAACCCATTGACTGCAGTTGTATTTACAGTATTTCCTTTTCCCATTGACTGTAATTTGTGGATCTGGCATAGTGTAAAAGTGTGAAAATAGGATTGTGACTCTGGAGATCACGGTTTGAATCCCAATTGACCATGGAAACCCTTGGGCAAGTCTGCTCAGCCTCAGAAAAGGGCAAGGGCAAAGGCAAACCCCCTTGCCAAGATAGGTTCAGCTTAGGGTCACTATAAATCAGAAATGACTTGAAGGCACACAATAACGATTATTTTAGTAGTTTGCTGTCAAATTCCATCAGCAAACCATGATGCTAATTTAAAATAAAATCTGAGCAGCACAGGAGGGTGAGGTTGAGGGCCTGGAACTGCAGGTGACTTACAGGCTATACTTGCACAGCCCTGCTGTATTGAAGTTGTGGCACAGTAAAGCTCCTGGCTCTAGAAAGGCATTAAATAAGTGTTACATTGTGTTCATTAATATACCAAGCTGCTAATTTAAATCCAGTAGGAATTTAGAAAAGTGAATAAGCACATTGCTGATAGTGATGTTTGAAACAAGAAAAGATAGCAACACTGTGAAAGTGTGTCTTTGAATCACCATCTGAACAGTTCCTTTGTACAGTTTGAAGGACCTGATATTATGTTTTAGATATTTGTATCTCTGAATGTTTTTTTCTTAAAGGTACTGCTTTTGATTAGTGGTTTGGGGAGAAAAGGGAATAAGAGTATTGTATTACCATACTTGGCCATTTTAAAGCAAAATATAACAAAACCGAAGTCTAAATCCCATTGTCCATCTCCATTAGAATAGATCAATTGAATCAATGCAACATCCATAAGTATTGATTTACCAAGTTACCACTGATTTAGTTTGTGTATTATGGTTAAGACTGATACTCCCTCGAAACATCTGTAGAGTATAGCTGTGCTTTCCTCTTTCCCTATAAAAGTGATCTGATGTTGGATACACTTTTCCAGAAATGAGGATTCAGGATCTTCTGAGTCCTTAACAGTATGGTGTCGTCTTCTCTTTCTGTTGGCCTCCTCATAAACACATACTAGGTCAGTTTTGCTTAAATAGACTTATGTAGAAAAGCAAATGAATAAATCTTTCATGTGGTACCAAAACCACTGGCTGCTGCCTCATGTTGATTTGGTGAAGGTATTTGCTATAAAGTAGGTGCAATAGCTTCAGTAAGTGTTATGCACTGTTATGTATAGAGCTAAGTTCACAGATGACATGATGAAGCTTGCCATTTGGCCAATGATCTCTTTTGAAGAGGAAGGCTATTTTTGTTGAACTATTGTCAGTTCAACAAAAACATGATGCTAAGCAGCCAGTCCAATTTTCAGAGTTCTGATTATCTAGGGCCTAAATATCATAAAAGGTACCAGATAACATCTGATCTTGGAAACTAAGTAGTGTCAGCTCTGGTTAGTACTTAGATGGGAGACTGCCAACAGATGCCAGGTGCTATATGGTATATTTCAAAGGAAAGAACTTGAAAAACCACCTCTGAGTGCAGTGGGCCCTTGTTATCCGCTGGGGTTTGGTTCCAGGACCCCTTCCCCCTCGGTAGATAACAGACTCCATGGATGCTCAAGTCCCATTTAATACAATGGCATAGCAAACTTGTGTCCCTTATATAAAATGGCAAAATCGAAGTTTGCTGTTTGGAATGTATACTTTTAAAAAATATTTTCAAGCCATGTATGCTTGAATCCGTGTATAAAAAATCCGTGAATAAGGAGGGCCAACTGTATTACAAGCCTAAGAAACTATGAAATTCACTATGAAATTCACGGGGTCACCATAAGTCAACAAACAGCATGAAGGCACATAATACAGTTATCTAGGTATTGCTTTCATTTAATTCACTTTTTCTTGAATTTATTTAAGTTGTTTTGTTAGGAGTGTTTTGTGTACACCTTTGTCTTTCTTTACTTTCTAACAGGAATGAAATGCACTTTATAATTGATTTGGTAATTCTGGTATCAAACTAGTATTCTGTGATACAGAATAATAAAAATTTTAGAATAAAAATACTGAGATGAATACATCTTTGGAAAAGATTTTTAGATGTTTTTAAACTATCTGCTAAAATTCATATATTTGTCTTTTAAATTATGGCTTCCTATTTGTTTAGAGTTGATTTGCTTGGATTCTATATAATATGTATTCATTTGAAAGGAAATCCACATATAGCTGTACTGTATGAATAATTCTATGGTTCTGTGATTCTGCTATATTACTACAATTACTTCTACTGTTTATGGATCAAAACAATATGCTGTCCCACATTCTTTTCATTCCTGTGTTTCTTAATATCATCTAATGTAGTATGATGTTCTGTTTTTGTCAAAAGATTTAATTATTTGCATTTATTTTAAAGACTGTATTCTCTATCATTAGTTTACACAAACTAGCCATGACTAGCCATGAAGTAGAATCAAAGTGAATGCTCACAAGCTTTCAATATCTTTTGGACCTTTGGATGACAGAATGAAGTATCTTATTATTTCTCTCTCCTGCTTTTCTTCTTCTCTTCCCTGTTAGCATCTCCTACTTTTCTTCTCCCTTTCCCCATAGGTCTCCTCTCCCACTTGAATCTTCTGTCTTTTTCTATCTCCCCACCAGGCTTCATTATGTCTTCCCTCTCCTTCGCCATCTTGCTCTTTCCCTTCCTCTCCCATCCTCTTGCTCCTTCCGCCCCTACTTTTCCTGGCCACAGTCATAATCCTACTTCTCCTTCCCTTTCTGTTTCTCTTTTGCCACCCTTCTGGCAAGAGAATATAATTTCCAACCAAATATAGTCTTTTTTGTTAGGGTATTTATTTCAGTGACATATTCTGGACAACTGTAGTCGATACTGAAGATATCATGCTTAATGGTATCACCGAAGCTGTCCCTAGGTTTCTGGTTTGGGACTGAAATATCAGGATCTGGAATGTTCCTAACCAGGCACTCCTAAGGTTGACAAAGGGAGTTTTAAATATAATGAACCTTGGGTGGATGCAGGTGGGCTGGTTGAAGTGAGTCTCCCTTCCCATAGCAGCCTCTCCACAGAATGCTACACAGAAGAGGACAGCAACTGTCCTGAATGAAGTAGGCTGTGGTGCCAACAGAGCAGATGTATTTTCTACAGAGAGCCATTGTGGTATAATGAACTATGTTTCCAGAAACTATGTTTCTGGAGACCAGGGTTGCTACCCCTTCCCAGTGGGTGGAAATGAGCATGCCACATTCTCTCACCCTCAAAGAAAAGCAAAGGCAAATTCCCTCTGAACAAATGTTGCCAAAATTTAAAAAAAAAAAAAAAAAAAAACCTTGATGGGTTCACATTAGGATGAGAGTAAGTTGGAAATAACATGAAAGCACACATCATCAATTTTCCATTGGGGTCTAAAATGGTTGATATTGTTTCCTGGATGACAAATGGGTTTCTTGACACTTGGGGAGCCTGGTTGACAAGAATATAGGATTTTGTTTCTCTTCCCTGCTAGCATCTCCTACTTGCACCTTTCTTCTCCCTTTTTCCGTGGGCGTCCTCTCCAAGGAACCTTGCACACACAAAAGGCCACATGGTTTTGTTATGCAAGATTGCTGTTTTCAGTGCAAGATGTTTGTTGCATAAAATTAGTGTTTTTGTGTAAAATAGCAGCAGTCTTGCACAAAACACACACATGGCTGTCTTTAAACAATGATTTTCAAGCAAAAGCCTGTGTGTATTTCTGGCAGAATAGCTTGATAAAACATTTCAGGATGAATATGAGGAAAGAAGTTTGAAGAAGTATTTGTGTTGTTGTTTTTTTGTTTTTGCAGCAGGGAAGAAAACTGGAAGTTATCCTGATTTGCTACAACAAAATAGTGAAATATTAACATCCCTTTCTATGATCTGTATATAGCTCAAAACTTCCCCATCTTTGTTTTCTTTCACTGCTTCAAGACAGTGGGTACAAACTATTGTATATGGCTGCCAGTCTAAACTAAAATGCAGTGCTTGTATTTACTACCACTGGAAGGTTGCTCCTAATAAATAGCAAAGCACAAACAAAGCAAATTTCACCTTATTATTTTAAATTCTTTTCCACAGAGCACACCTGTCACACCAGTACCAACAATGCAAGTCCAGACCCCATCTGTCAGTTTGCCACCTTCTGTGTATGCTGTACCAAGTCCGCATGCAGAGCAAGTG
Organism: Urosaurus nigricauda; assembly: GCA_034509955.1. Taxonomy (NCBI): domain Eukaryota; kingdom Metazoa; phylum Chordata; class Lepidosauria; order Squamata; family Phrynosomatidae; genus Urosaurus; species Urosaurus nigricauda. Next base: position 62,487,173 of record JAOEGL010000005.1, on the reverse strand, counting down.
AAAAAACCTGGACAGAATTTCATGTGTCTTTGGCAATCATGTAAAAAGTAAGTATTTTTATTTGAATTAACTGTGTTGCCATAAGCCCTTCCCAATAGTTAGTTTTATGCAATATAATGTAGTGTAATTGTTGGCTGGATCACTTTTAAAGTCCCTTATAGGGCTCACCATGTATTACTTATGTATTCAGATTTTTCCAAAGTCTTCTAGATGTCTAAGTCAGGACCCCCCCCCCCCCTTGAAAAACACGTGAATCATACCATGAGAAAATGGTTAAAATATTTATTGAATTAATGCAGTGTAAGTCACTTGTGAATCAGTGGGCATAGGTTGTTCATTGTCTCAACCCAGTAGTTTTGACAAATTGACCAGTTTGCAGGAAACTTAAAGTACTATCAAGAGTTGTCCACCACTATAAGGCTTTACACTATGAAATTAAGAAGAGTCTTTCATCCACACTTCTTTTGCTATCTTAGAAGTTCTGATGGTCTGCTGTGGAGTTCATTGAGAAATGAGTTACTGAGGATGGAAGACAAAACAGATAATCATCAGTGGGGTTGGGGAAAGCTTTTGCCCTTAGTGGTTCACAGAATTTAGGCTGAAGAAAGTTATACCCCTTTCAGTACAATGTATTTGTAATCTTTATTTGTAAGGAAGGTGGAACTTGCTATCTGTGCCAACGCCTACCTTTCACTGCTTCCCCTTTAAAGGATTGCTGCTTATTTTGGGTTCATACATGTACACCCTTGTCCAGTTTGGATGGGGTGGTGGTGGAATTTTTTATATCACTACAGGCGCCCTGCTGAATCTTACCAAGAGCATATGGTTCTTAGTCCCAATGCCACTAAGTGGCTCATAATCAGAATAAGAAAGCAACAGCCTCCTTGTGCTATTGTCATAGGCTTTACAGCTTATGTATTTTATAAAAGCCATCTAACTACACAGATATCTTTATAAATTACCTGTTATGTGTGAGAGAAAATACTTTCTTCTGTCTGTCCTAGATCTACAGCTAATTAGTTTCATTAAGTAACCCAGTGTTCTCCTCTTAAGCCAAGAAAAATGTTATGATCATCCCCATGATCACTGAAGTTGTCTTTCCTCTACACCTTTCCCAGAAATAGCATCCCTGCTGAAGCAATGGGGTGACCAGAGATGATACGTAGTATATCAGATTGTGGCCACATCATACTTTTCTATGAAGACAATGGCCTAAACCTGCTGCCAGTGATATAGGACAGAACTTTTGTCTTCTTTGCTGAAGACCCTTCAGTACAAAGTTTGGGGGTTAACAAGATGCTGCACTAGAAAGAAGGATCCTTCCTCCCTGTTTTGGAGGAAGATATGCCCTATGGAGTACCTCTGCTGGATTTAGGACAATATGCCTTTTAAATTAACTCTTTCCATGGAATTTTTATTTTCATGACTGCAGATGTTTTAAGAAATTATTTGGAGAGCACAGTTAAGATATTTCTATGCCTCTTCCAGCTTCAGATACACACACACACACCATTGTTCTCAGAGCTTTATGGAGATAAATACATTTTCCTGTGGTTAATATGCAACCTCACTCTCATGTCACAAGTTGAATAAACTCTTCAACACTGTTCCAAATTTTGTTTGTACAAGAAATCAGTTTTACAGACTGATAACACTGCCTTGTAGAAGCAGAAGTCATTTAAAGTCTCAGGAACACCTGATTAAAAAAGATATGGAATCCATTCAGTCCTGTTGGTATTGCACTGTCCTGTTGTAGAGATATCTGTGCACACAGCTCTTGACAGTGTTATGTAGAATATATGAACAATTTGTTTTTGCCACTTATTGAATGATTGCTTTTTTTATTTACAGGACTTAAATTAGTCATTAGAGAAAATTGTAAACAGAACATTCCTTTTTCACTGAAGCTAAAACATGTTACATTTTCTAGGTGGTTTCAAACGCCAGCCCAGGTTTTTTATCATGCAGCGACTGAGCACGGAGGAAAAGATGTTTATCCTGGGCAGTGTTTATGGGAGGGCTGTGAACCTTTCCAGCGGCAAAGGTTTTCTTTCATTACCCACTTACAGGTATTATATTATTACTACTACTACTACTATCATAATCATCATCATTATTCCCCCCTCCCCCAGTTTTTCCCCCATCTGGGACTCAAGGAATCTTACAAGTATTAAAACAGACCAAGCTCAAAAATGTACCTTTTGCAAACACTAATAATATAATTAAATTGTCAATAAAGTAAAACTAGACCACCAGCACATGAAAGGCTCTTTTGCCCTGAGTGGTCAGCCTTCAAAGGCCTGCCAAAACAGAAAGGTCTTTTTATCTACCTCTGAAGAGAAAGCTAGGAAAGTGCCAATATCAACTCTCTGGGAAGGGAGTTCCAGAGCCTGGGATTGGTTCACTATGAAGGCCTTCTCCTGTGTTCCCAGCACACATTTCTGTGAGGATGGTTGGTCAGAGAGAAGGGCCTCCCTAGACACAGACAGGCTCATATATGGAGATATATGAAAAAGCCCTAGCTTTTTCAATTGGTGCGTGCACACACAGCAGTGCAAGTGGGTGGGTGTGCCCATTGAAGAGGAGACTTTAGGTCCCACATTTTTTGTTATGGGGGGCAGAATGGACTGTCATGGATAGTAAGGGACAACTATACTTCAAGGACAAGCTGGGTCAACAGAAATTCATTTATTTATTTTGATGTCTGGAGTGTGCTTTTCATGAGAAGTTACCCAACTAGTGAACAGTAGATGTAACCAAAAATAGTAAGGCAGTGATGAAAAACCAATAATAAAACAATTAGCAGAAATCAAAGCAGAATTATGAAATACCATAAAGATAATATCTTTTAATGAAGTCCTAACTTACGGACCAAGAAAAATGGCAGATCTTTAGTACCTACCTGATGGGCCGTTGTGATGGTGATTGGAGACCATCAATTGGAGTGGTTTTATTAGCAGCAAGCCACAACCGAAAGGACTTAATTTATGGCCCCACCAGTCTAATTACATCCATATACAGGGACACAAGTAGAGCCTCTGCTTTTCAATATAAACAGGATGATATAGATTAAAGTGGTCGAACTTGAACCATTTAGAGTTAAAAGGCCCAATACCAACACTTTAAATTGTTCCAAGCAATGCACTGGTTGTGACTAGTATAATAGAATCCAATAACCTAGCAGGTGCCAGTACTTGACTGGCCACTTTTTTACTAGCTGGAAGTTCCCAAGTTATCTTTCAAGGTAGATATAGACACACTGAACACACTTGATATATTTCTATTAAGGATCTCTAAACTGGTCCATGGCACCTTCTTTTGTCAAGCATCTTGCATTGGATGCTTCTTCCAAACTGAGTGCTTTCATCTTTACAAGTTCAGACTCTTTTACATTAGGACCCATGCATCCTTCTGCTAGCTTTCCATTAATGTGACTGCAGAGACAGCAGAGGACAGGTGACTTAGGTACAAGGAGGCTTTATCTAGTGGCCTATTGTACTCTCAGTCCACCTTTCCTATTCCACAGATGGCATCTTCTAACTCTTGGAGAACACTGGCAGTAAGAAAAAAGAACAGAACAATTAAGAAAGCACTTACTTCTTTTCATAGGACATGTATACTAGAGCTCAATCTTTTTGTTAGTCCCAACTAGAATAAACCCATTACGAGTGGGATTTACCTACATGTTAACTCAGTGTCGAGCAATTGATTTAGTGGGCTTACTCTGGTTGGAACTAGTCAGTAGTTTTAAGGCCTAAAAATGATTGCACCGTTAGGACCAATTCCCTGCCTTAAGCTGAAGCTGTATAGGAACAGGGCAGTTTAATGACACACTAAAATACTTAAAAAGGATTTCAGTAAAACGTAAGCAGCCCATCCTTTCTTAAGAAATCTCAAGCAGGGTAGGAATCATATAGCCTTCCTACAATTGGGCTCCAATTCCCAGCATTCTTCACCATTGGCTGTGCTGGCTAGGGAAGTTGGAGGGCAGATTTTGATTTAAGGGACAAATATCTTGTTGGTGTGGGCCATCTATGCCCTTTCTTCACCTGTGCATGTGAATGTGCGTAAGTACCAGTTTATATTCATCCAAAGATTATGTCTTTCTGCCTTTCTTTCCTTTCTGCTAGGCCTGTGTTGTGTAGTAATAATATTTTCCCCCTCAAACAGGATAAACACTGCTCAAGAGATGCTCTCCTTGCAGGACTAAAACAAGAAGAACATGGACAAGCAGGAAGTTCAAAATCTTCCACAAAGTAAGGGGCATGGCCCTCACTAATTGTCTACCAACAGAATCCTACACATAGTTACTTAGAAGTAAGTCCTACTGATCTTAGTGGGGTTTACTGCCAGGTAAGCATGTGTAGGATTGCAGACTGACTTTTAAGATTATGACAATCAGAAGACTAAGCCATCATTTAAAGTGCCAGAGCCATCCTAGCTCCTTCTCATTGGTGACCTTTGCTCAGAACTTAGTATATTTTCAAGCAAATGTGCAAGACATATATTCTACAGATGTGAATCACATCTGTTCATTTTGCCCTGTTTTTTGTCTAGCACCCAATATCTTGAATGCCAAAGAAACCTAATGAATTTATTCCCTGAATACACTCACCATTATTTATTAAATAATGCAGACAAACAGAAAACTAGCTCCCAAGAGCAACTGAATAGTTATCACTGTTTAGTGTAGAATTAGCGAATTAACATCTGACAAACACCACTGGACATGAGCTGCAGCATTGCTCCATTTTAAATGCTCTTACTTTCACAAAATGCTATAGATGGTATCCTTGACAAAGCAATCCCTGTAACGGAAGTCTGTTGCTCCCTTCATCCTTAGCACAGGTCCACAGTGTGTTTACACAGTATGAGAAACTATTATGTGAAACATAATGATTGGGTGTGGTGTTCTATCTACCTCCACCCACCTTTGTGTTGTTGTTACCTACATTGTGTCTATAGGCCACTGTTCTTTCAGCAAAATGTGCTGCCACAATGTCCCATTATACCTGTGTACATATGAGCATTTTTAAGGTTATTGTGGAAATGATGCTTAGTTAGTACCTCACTGTTTAACTCAGGTGACTAGTTGGAGGCAGGAGGGAAAGGCCAGCAGAAGGAAGCTGACAGAAAGTTACACTCTGCCTGTGGTCTTACAGCCATTGTGTGGCCAAGGTCCAAAACACACTGCAGAAATAATCTAGTTTGAGACCATTTTAACTGCCCTGGCTCAATACTAGGGAATTCTGGGAACTGTAATTTTGTGAGCTCTGGTGCCTCAACAAACTACAGTTCCCAGACTTCCCTAGCACTGAGCTAGGGCAGTTAAAGCAGTCTCAAACTGGATTGTTTTTGCAGTGTGTTTTGAACCCAGGTGGAGAGAAGAACATGCCTAAGCTTTCTAGTTGACCTGACTTGATTCACAGCTTTAAAAGGGGGAGAAAGTTGAGTCTTAATACAGCTATATGCAGATGGGCATAAGACTGGTTGACAACTTAGAAGATATACTTTGTATTCAATCAGGTTGGCATAAATGGGCATTGCTGTAAAGAAAAAGTTGGTAAACATATTAACAGTTCCAACTTTAAGAGGCAAGTTATTTAAAACTATGTTTCTTTTTATGATACAATAATGTCTTCGTGCTTGAAAGCTACAATTTGCAGGCTGACATCTGTTGAGTTGTTTTCCTCTGTGTTGAGGACCTATCTAGTCTACCAGGAGGAAACGTGTGTTGTGTTTTGATACATTCATTTAATTCTTTTTCTTTTATTTTTAATTCTTTCAGACCACCAAATGTAGGGGGTGGTGCTTCCACTCCCAGAGCACAGAAGGCCATTGTCAATCATCCTAGTGCTGCCCTTATGGCACTAAGGAGGGGATCAAGGAACCTTGTTTTCAGAGATTTCACAGTAAGTAGCAGACACCTGGATTACATAGGAAAGAGGCAAACATATCAAATCTGTC